>CAVNZL010000139.1:2160000-2745000 GCA_963693355.1 Pontia daplidice | reverse complement strand
GGGTTCAGCACTCTGTCCTTACGTGGAGTCGAAATTTTCAATTAATTTGCAGGTTGCGGGGTCAGTGACCGCGGAAGGGGGAGGGGAAGCCGCCTTATGGCGTGTGGGGAGTCGCCTCGTTGCCACATTGAAGGAGGCCTGCTCGAGTGGCAGCGAAACAGCCCACAGGGTCGCCTTGTGGCGCTGTACGGCCCTTCTAGTCCACGCCAGGACGTTCTCTACGGGCGCGATGTCCGCATCGTCGACGGCCCGAGCTCTGTTGCATAGTATCGGTAAGTATATAGGTACTAGATAATCGCTGCTGTTAAAATGCCGTGTTAAATTGACCAGAATAACGATATTTTTTTATTCCCCTGAGTAGTTCTTAAGATAACAGCGTTCAAGAAAACACTTTTCAGCTTTATGATAGTTATATATTTATAATGATACATTTGTCTAAATCTTCCGTGTTGAGAATAGAAGTGAAATTATCTGTAATCATTATAACGAATCACTTGATTATTATAATAGAAAATAATCGTAATAAATTTTTTAAAAATTTAATGCATACTTTTTTTGTAGCTTGGTCTCAAGTAGACATCTTCACGGAAGACGCGGTAACGTCGGCAGTTGAATGTTGGCAATGGCTGACCACATCCAGACCGGATTTAGAGTTGAGGCTGATGCAGGAAATATTCGCGGCCTGGCAGAGCACTGTGGACAGGAAAATGGGCCTCTTCTCTAAACAAGTTACGGAGATTAGCCCGCTTGCGGCCTATGAAGGTAGGATATCAGTCAAAACCCCATTTTGATTTCGTATTATTACAATTAAAATCTTCAAATACTGTTTAAACACAGTCCTCCATGAACATTGAAAGTAATGTATTTACGATTATAATTTCATTAGATTTATGAGTATAGTAGATTTCCTTTAACAGTATAATAAATAGTGAAACTTTCTCAGGTGCAAAGTTAGAACCCCGCCCACCATTCGTAGCGCCCCATGCAGTGTGGGTGCGGTATTTGTGCGAAGTGGCTGATACAGCCAAGTACAATAGCCTGGAGAAAGTGGAAATGTTGGCCAGTCTCTTGCACAGGTAAATGAAGTGCTGAATATTTATTAAAAAATCCTTTTAGAATGAACTAATCTACCTAATTTATCTGCGTTTGGAAATAATTATTTCCGTACTGACTACTGTTGTTCATACAAAATTAAATGTGTAGTATGGTATTTTTTCTTGCGAAAATGATTGGGGACGCAATTTAAACTAATTACAATTTTATATTTTATAGTTAGTAGTTATAGCGCGTCCCATTCCTTACAATTACTAAATTTAATTATAATTATGTAACAAAAAGAAGAGCGGGGCCGGCAACTGCCTATTGTAAAATATTTTTTTATAAAATATAAATACAATATAACATATATAATATGTTAATTTAATTTGTTTTTGCTTATTGGTTTGTATTCTTTTTAGAACCTTACCGATTACTGTGGGCGATGTACGGGATCACATAAATAGACACGTAGATGCCGTTGGAGTACGATTCAAGTGAGTTCCTTATCTGGTTTGACAGTTAAAAAATTGTACTACAAAAAATGCATAGAAAGTGGCGCCATCTAGCGTTACACTATAAAAATAAAGAGGCAAACAAGCGTAGAGCCTAGAATTAATTAACCAATTTTAATATTGCCTTTTTACTTACACTTAAATGCGTGGATGGATGCTTTTCAGCTGTGACCACAGTATTCAATTTCGGCTTTTAACAAAACTTCATACAAATTTCAGACTTCTGTCCTGCGGTTTGTCCCTACTACAAGGCGATATTCTGCCTCGATCTCTAGCACGAAATATCCTAAGAGAGCGAGTTTACAGCGCTTGCCTCGACTACTTTTGTCGAGGACTCCAGTGTCCTTCGAAGGGTTCGAGGGAGTTAAGAGAGGACATAATTTCTCTCATTAAATTCTGGCAATTGATGCATTCTGACAAGAAGTACTTGAAGAGCAGTGATATTGGAGGTGAGTCTACAGAGAGCACTTACTAGCAATATATTGTTGTCAATATTGGAGTTACGAGTATCACGCTATGGGTTCTATAGTGTGGGAGCGGGTAACCATTTTTATTTATTTTCCAATATATTTACTAACTTAAAAGTATTGTATAATTCTCCAGCAGCAATGACTGAATGTGAATAAATATGGTTGCCAATATTTAAAATGCAAATTAAGGCATATCAGGCATAAACTTCATATAGTACGATTTCCAGCCAGTAAAATGCCAATTGCAACTGTCACTGATACATAAAATGGTGACCCACTACATTACAATAGAGATGCCATATGTCTTCTGTTGAGTTACTGTAAATGACAATTTTTTATTTATATAAAGGAAAATTAATATTGAATTAAAAAGACCAACTTAATTACGAAAACTCGATTCTACCACATCACTATTTATTTGGAACCAAAAACCGGCAACACTGGTAATAAATGTAATTTTACTGACTGGAATTAATAATCGTGCTTTAAATATGTTACGGGACTGTGATACGATATAGAATATGAGCTTGTCAGATATTCATACTCGATGTTTTAAATTTTTCCGTTTTTGCGGCCGTTACGTTATATTACGTATACAATCTTTAACAGGGCTTGCATGTCACCTGACAACTTACGTAATGCTCTACAAATATATGAGTTCGTGCTGTTCGAAAGGGACTGGCTACCTTAACACAGGTACAAGCTAGGAAGCCAGAACCTCGCTACACTGTTTCTGAACGTGCTTATAAGTCTGTGTACGTAGATTATAACGTAGACGTGTACGCTCTAAAATATGATAAAACAATATCCTACATCATGTTAAAATGAGAGAATATAGAAATCTGAAATATTTCATTATTTCAACTCAACAATATACAAGACGTGCACGTGTACGTATACGCAAGCCCTGTGTCGTCTTAAATGATAAACTCTTTATGTATATTCAAATGATAGTTAATCCTTGTATTATTGTATTTCAGCCGACTTTGAACTAATGCACGGACCGAGCAACCAGAGCCTGTACACGTCAAATTCACCCACCGATAATAGATCCTCAGTGAATAGTGGTGATATCGGGAATCGACAGACTACTGGCTGGATTAATACTGTAACTATTGTTTGAATAATCTGCGAGTTTTGTTGTTATATTTGTATTAATATGATGTTTTTCATCGGCAGAGGTCTTAGTTTGTGTATTAGGTTTTAATGTATTAAAATGCAGTCATATAAATACCTAAGGCTGTCAGCTACCATTAAACACCAGAGGCGTTATTTTGATAGTAAAAACCGTTAATAGGACTTGTTAAATTTTTTTCGATATTCAGCTTTCGCAAATCATTATTCTGTTTTTTTAAGTTCAGTCATAGTAAACTGAGAATTCATTTGTTGAAGGAATCAGTTTTCTAATTGGTGTGTGTGATAAATATTCTGTAATCTATAACACCTTCCCACTATAAGAATTTTTTTTTATTTTGGATATAAATATAGCCCAATGACTATTTAATTGCTGTTGTTGTCAGCCGTGAATAATATATTGTGCATCTGGGTTAAATCCCCACTTCGGTAGTTGTAAATTATAACATCTTGCACTTTTAGAGTGGCACTTCGGGTGCTAACCTCGAAGGAGTGAAGCGTCTTGGCACTGTCTTACCGTTTCGTGAAAATGCTACAAGTTGTTAGTTTGTTTTTAGACTATTACCTTTTTCATTTTAATACCCCTAGAGCCCACCTATGTCGGACCATAATGAATGCCGGCCTCTCTGCGACATATAAATAATCCTAATTATCCAGGTCCCGATGTCAACAACGACTTTGAGCAGTGGCGCGGGCAGCATCGCCGGCAAAAGGTCCAACAGAAGCGTAAAGCCGCCAGCTAAATCACAGGATCCTTTCGTAAAAGACTACGTGCGCAAACGAAATCTTATACTGGAGTTAATGGTAAGGTTTTTTAATAGTGCTGTAAAAACTGTAAAAATAACTATTATACATTATTTGCCTTTTGTACGTACGAACCAAAGGCTCTCTTTAGTATATTATTAATTATAAAAAGTATACTCCTTATTTCTTAAAAAAATATCAGATTATTATTAACGGTGTTCTATTTGCTGGATACTTTAGTAATTTATGATCGTATAGATCCATATTCAGAATTTCCCATAACACTTATAACGGCAGGATACCTTTAACCATAATATGTTATAATACACCTATTCATATTGATAAAATTCCAGGCCGTTGAAATAGAGTTCCTAGTGACATGGCATAACCCGCACAGTCGACCAGAGCAAGCGATTCCGGGCGAAGACAATATAGCGACGTGGAGATCGAAACCCAACACCGAACGGATATGGCGGGAGTACACGAAATTGGCTTGGGAAATTAGTCCTACCTTGGCCGTGTTTTTACCTGAAAGGTATGCGCTGTGCCCTTGATGAACCTTCCATCAGGAGTGTCAATATTCTAACTGACATTAGATGTCACATCAGTTGTCAAAAAGTTGTTTATTCACATTTGTTGAAAGACATTATTCAGATACACAGAGCAGTGTTGATCTTTCTTCCCTATTATGCCCTAGATCCAATAGTCAATTCTGATAACATATTAAGAATTCATTATTTCAGTGAAAGCGATTAGTTTAGTATCTCTATATTTGCGTTAAAGCAACGCTCTATCCTTAAATATCTCTAAATATTTTTAAATTCCTAGATATTTTTTTAATTAAGGAGAGTACTTACAAAGGGTGTGCTACAATAGCCTTACCCACTGAATACAGCACATAATTCTTGATGGATTAATTTGGAATTTCCAGGTTGAAAAACGACAGCATAGTGTCAGAGATAAAGCGTAAAGTCCAGTCACATCCAACATCGGTGTGCCACGTGCCCCAAGCGCTCAAATACCTCGTCACTACTGAAACGCTTCTCAATGACGCGCATGAGGTAATTATACATTATTCCACTGGTTCCAGTGTATTATGGTGGATGGTTGGGTTTAATATTTTCAGTTAAAAATAAACATATTTTCTTGACATAATGATTATTTACGTATTGTAATGTATTTTATTTCTACAAAACACATTACAATCGATACAGGTAGATCATTTTTGGTTCCAACCTAATATTTTTGAACGAACACAAGAACCTAACTAACCAACTGAGATAAATGTGTGAAAGGAAATATTTTTGGCTCGGTGATAAACCGGCTTCTGCTAATAAAATGTCTATAGCTGGTAGCGTATAAACTATTTGAATTTCAGCTCGTGCATATGGTGACTTGG
Organism: Pontia daplidice; assembly: GCA_963693355.1. NCBI lineage: Eukaryota > Metazoa > Arthropoda > Insecta > Lepidoptera > Pieridae > Pontia > Pontia daplidice. Next base: position 2,739,703 of record CAVNZL010000139.1, on the reverse strand, counting down.
GCCCGTGTGAGTCCCGTGGAGGCTCTCTCGTACTTCAGCCGCCAATATCCGCCTCACCCGCTGTCTGCTCAAGCGGCCGTGTCCACGCTGACGTCCTACCCATCGTCGGCAGTGCTGCTGTACATTCCTCAATTAGTGCAGGCGTTACGACATGACACTGTAAGGAACCTTTCTAATTAAAATTAACTATATTCTCGTGATTTATTAATCATCAGTATCTCGCTGTTCACTTTAATAGTCCGATTTTGTAATAAATTATTGATACTTTCTACCGGAAAGTAACCATATTATAATAAAACTTATTTCAAATAAGTTTAAAAATAAAATCTGTATTAAAAAATATTAAGTCGTTTATAACAAGATTTTCGTTCTATAAAGCGGTATATATTATAGATCGGTTCACCTGTTATATTATTGTAGCCTTACAAGAACTCTAGATAGGTATAATCTATCATTTACGGCATATTCTGTATATTTTTAATAAGGTATATAGAACATTGTTTACTGTCTATACTATCTTTAGAAATTGAATGGCTTTGACTAACTTGGATTGACATTTTTGAGGAAGTTCTTAAGATTTCTTTGGGTTTACAGAGCGCGGTGGCTGATCATACTATTATTAATAAATATTTATAAATTTCAGATGGGTTACGTTTCGGAATTAATAAAATCACTAGCAAAGAAGTCCCAAGTTGTCGCTCATCAACTCATATGGAACATGCACACCAATATGTACACTGATGAAGAAATGCATAATAAAGATAGTAAGTTACTTTTTCTTCTCTTGAATGCAAAATTTTTTTTTAATTTTTTGAATTTCATGTCCTTTTCAAAACTCTATTTCTTCTTTCCATTCCATTCTCATCGTCCATTGACATGTTCTTTGTGCAATACGGGCCACAAAAAATGAGAGAATTCTTATCGATATACGAAATAATGAATCTCTGAATAGATAGTCTTAATTCGTTTACTTCAAGGTCCAAACCATGTGAAGTGTACCAAAGAGGTTGTTAATACGTTCTCTACAAATATAATATTTTTCGAATATTAAACTATTTGGATATTAAATTTTTAAATAATTACTCATATTATATATATATTCTTTTTTTAGCGGCATTATATGACATATTAGAAGGCTTAACTAAAAATATAGTGGATTGTCTTTCTGGGCCGGCTAAGGCATTCTATGAAAGGGAGTTCGATTTCTTCAGTCAAATCACAAATATCAGTGGAATTATTCGGCCTTACCCGAAAGGAGCTGAACGAAAAGCAGCTTGCTTGGAGGCGCTCAAGAATGTGAAGGTAAAAATCACTAACTAGTTTTTGATGTCGGTAAAATTTTTTGTACGCATCAGCTTAACCTTATCCTCTATTTTTCTGAATTTCTTATATACTATCAAGATATTATTCAATATTCTTTTCATATTTCAGGTTCAACCTGGATGTTACCTGCCCTCAAATCCTGACTCTATGGTCATTGACATAGATTATAAAAGCGGTATGTATTTTTAACATAGTATTAAAATTTTATACAATATCCTTGTCTGGACAGTTTTTGTTCACGACTTTGAATTCTTCACATGCTTGGCAGATACGATGATAATATATCATATCTCCTTGGACTAAGCCAGCCTTGGCCAAAGTTCGCTATCATTAGCCCTTCAGGCAGGCGTAAATATCCCCCGTAAGAGCCTCGAAAAATGTTAACTCTCCACGAATACATGGGCTGTATTCATGGATTAATTTAATTTGAGTTTTTAGTAGTAGTAATAATAATAATAATTTATTCTCTAAGTGAGAAGTGGAGAAAGAAAGTTTAAGAAAGTGCAATGGATGTGAAATAATTATATTTAATTTTAGGTACGCCCATGCAAAGTGCGGCTAAAGCTCCGTACTTAGCACGTTTTAGAGTCCGAAAATACGGCATTTCGGAAATGGAGACTGTCGCTATGGCTATCGCTTCGGGTGAAGATCCACCAGCTGTAAGTATTAGAATAGTATTCAAATTTTAATTTGATATTTAACCGATAGCATATTGTTCATTGTCGAGGCGTCAATAGAACGTCGGAAATTTTCTTTTTATAAAATATTTTTAAAATTTGCAAATAATAGTTAACCAGAACCAAATGTTATGTCAAATGTACGGCTTGTGTGTGTGTTAAATTTATGTTTTATGTGTAGGTGAGTTAATTAGAGTTAAATACTCTTTTAATATAATTGCAGGAGGAGGGTAAAGACAGGTACACATCAATAGCTCAAGAGACGTGGCAGGCAGCGATATTCAAAGTGGGCGACGATGTACGACAGGACATGCTCGCACTGCAAGTTATTTCCCTATTCAAGAATATCTTCCAACAAGTTGGGCTCAACCTCTATCTGTTTCCTTATAAAGTCGTCGCTACAGCGCCTGGGGTAAGGATACAAAAACAATTGTTTATACCACTAAATTTTAAATAGTTAAGGTAATATTAAGAATTAAATAATAATTATCAACAAATAAACATTTTTTAAATTCCAGTGTGGTGTAATTGAATGTGTGCCAAATGCAAGATCCAGAGACCAGTTAGGTAGACAGACAGATATCGGAATGTATGAATATTTTATTGCGACGTATGGAGATGAAACTACTAGAGAATTTCAGGTACGTGAACAGCAGGCATGCTAATAACATAAATTTGGCGTATAATTTTATTTTATTATTATATAATTTTAATTTTATATATTAATATAAAAAGTGTCTCGTAACGTATAATTTGACACATTACCCGCGAACACAAAAAATTGTACGGTTTTAAATAAAATGTGGCGAAAAAGTGTTTTCTTTTTTAGTGTAAACAAGCTGATTTAGTTTTAATGGATTAAGTAAAGGAAAATATAAGTTAATGTAACGTATATGTGAGTTAGGCCTCGACTTAGCATCACATCTTAAAAGGTCATACCTAAGCCATACATTTCTATTACTGCAGTAGTTCTAACAAAACAAAACTTGTTTTTTTTATGTGTATCTCTTCTCTTTATGATAAAGGATAAGGTTTCATACGATTTGACGTTAAAAAATTCATTCTGTATTGCCATTAAAAAATAATATTTTTTTTTTAGTAGTATTTTTTTATTTAGTAGTACTTTAACAAGATATGGAAAAAGAACAAATAATAAAATAAATGAATGTTTCAGGCCGCGCGTCGTTGTTTCGTGACGTCAATGGCTGCGTACAGCGTCATAGGATTCCTCTTGCAGATCAAAGATCGCCACAACGGAAACATTATGTTGGACAACGAAGGACACATTATACATATCGGTATTACTTTTACATCTCACTTTTGATTGTGGAATAATTAATAATATTTGTGTTGCCAAAAACAGGAGTTAAATTAACAATTAAGTCTATTATTAATCATTTCTTAAGTAGTTGCAAGTCTTAGTGTTCCATGTTGATTTAATTATTTCCTTTACCAGTAATATAAAATATTTATTTTTTTACTAATTATAAAACAATAACTTGTTAATATATTTAACTTACGTTAACATGATCTTACTGTGATCGAAAGCATTTTAACTATTAAAGTATTATCATTAATCGCAATAATTTCGTTTTCAGATTTTGGCTTTATGTTCGAATCATCACCGGGTGGAAATCTGGGCTTTGAACCGGATATTAAGTTGACAGATGAAATGGTGACGGTGATGGGGGGGAAAATGGAGGCACCTGCCTTCCGTTGGTTCTGCGAGCTTTGTGTACAGGCTTTCCTTGCTGTTAGGTATGTACAAATAACATTTAAGGTTTGGTAGTTATAATTATCCAAATAATGTGCCTTGACAGATACATTAAACTACAAGAACATTGTGCGTAACACTATAATCATAAAAAGGGCATTTAAATTTAATGTTTTTAAAACATATGTGCTTCAGACATTCAGTTATAAAATTGTAAAATAGTTGTGAATTATATAACCGTAATACACTAAATAATGATTTAATTTTGACACATAATATCGGTTTCGCGATATTATTCATGCCTAACGATGCAAGTAAATTAAATTTTATAAAAATATTACAATTTACTAATCTTTTCTATTTATTTATTAATCAATTTGATCTTTTAAAAAAAATTGCAGACCATACCAAGAAGCAATAATATCTATGGTATCACTAATGCTGGATACAGGGTTGCCATGCTTCCGAGGGCAAACTATCCGCCAACTTAGATCTCGTTTTGCACCAAATTCCACAGAGAAAGAGGCGGCCGCATTTATGCTATCAGTTATACGAAATTCCTTCCTCAATTTCAGAACGCGAACGTACGACATGATACAGTATTATCAAAACCAAATACCTTATTAACCTCGTTTTATACGTAGTCATACGAGAATAATCTTATAAAATTACTTTAAATAATTTTGGTACATCACCTATAATATACCATGTGTAATATACATTTATACCTATCTGTGTCAAAAAATGCTTAACAAAATCTTTTAAAAATATACTATGTGGACTAGTGGCGAATTTGACTTCAACCTGTAGGAATGTTTCATTATAAAAATAGTGCAGTATGTTGAACAATTTATGTACAGTGAAACGGTAAGAATCAGTTAAATGTATTATAATTACATTACTTACTATCAAATACTATTTGCTATTTTTTGTAAAATAAATATGTGAATTTTATCTGTTTAGTAAAATATGCTATTTTAACGCTATATAGTATATTTGTATTTATTTTTGTTTGGTTTATTGATAGGTAACACAGAAATTATAATTTGACATTAAAAATATTTCTGAATATCATTCCAATGCAGAATATGATTATTAAAAGTATTATTTTAATTTATATATATATATATCAGTGACTTAACAATTAAATCATGAATCTACATAAGTACATGATTTTAAGTTTTCTATCTGTAATATTCTGGGTAATCTCTGGAATAATGTAGTTTTTAAATGCTTTGGAACTTTCGCCTCGCTAGATGTTTTACTTTACCTACATTTCAAAATAATATTTTATATCAATAATTATAATTTTCCATTTGATTTATATTCTTATAAATAATTGTAATAACGAAATTGAAGCGTATGTGTGTACTTACGAAAATTAAAATATGTTGAGTAGATTATAGATGCGTTAATAGTATTTTGTATCGGTATCTTGCCCTCGTGCTATATTTACAAATAATTAAATATTAAAATCACTGTATCTTGTAAGCATCAGTGATGGTGGACAATGCCCCAAGCTTTTTCTTCATAATTAAAGGTGATTAAAAGGTAGGTAGGTATTATTATATCTTTTGGGTTTTTCTTTCTTGATTAACACGGTTAAATCTTTTGCTTATTATAGTTATTTTTTATTATTTCAACAGTGACTATAATTGTATCGTTTAATTCGATAAGGGAAAATTGGGGTTTTTATACTCTGGTTCTGACTTAATGTATCAATTTTCGACGAAACTTGATCCCAGAAAAGGTTGAGGATATGTTTTAAGGATAGCTGAAGGCGCTACTTATTTGTAGATAAATTATTTATAGTTCCAGTTGTTGATCATGTTGATATTCTATTAAATTATAAGAATTACTTCAGTAAATGTAATATTGATTCCTAAGTCGTTTATCTTGTCTTTTAGATTTTATCGTTGGCAACTCTGTTACGTTTCTTTTTTATACTAGAAATTAAAAATCCAAACCCATATTCATAAAACATAAATCAAGTCTATATATTGTTTTCACTCAAGTTACCTATCTCTGTTCAATACAGGGTAAACACAAAAAACGAAAAAATAAAACACGCCTGGCGATCCAGAGTATTTTCAAACAATTAGATGCATTTATTTTTTATGAATTTGTGTTTATTGTTACCATATAATTGTTTTAGTGATTTATTGTCCTTTGTACCATTAATCGTGTAACAGTGTTGCCACTGTATACCAATATAAATGTTTGGGACATTCCTCATATAAATGTTTAGTAAAATGTTGTTGGTATTAAATTATATATATCTGGTAATGGATGTGTGGTCTTATTTACTCGAAAATAAATTGGTTTTATGCAAATTTGTATATATAGCCTGCTAATGGGAAAATCAAGTGTTGCACCTGACATTTCAGATAATTTATTGTTACAATGAAAATAAAAATTATTTTCAAAACTATGAATTCTCAGCAATTAATTAAAACAAATAAGTTGGCTAAGATAATGGTGATATCATTATTTTGATATATTTTGTTACCATCAAGTTTATATTAAAAAACTGATGGACTGTATTTAATATAAAATAACAAAGTATTAATTAATGCATGTGTTTAAATATGATAAATAAAATTCTAATTTCTTTATACACTTTTTCACTTTACTTATATCTAGTGATGGCAGATAACTATTATCATGGTCTGGAAACTTTCTAGAAAACTCTCCTTTACTTTTTTCTTCTGTTTTTATTTTGGACTTTGATTTAGCTTCAGAGAATATTTTAATCAAATCAGAAAGTGCGGACTTAGTGTAATATAGTGAATTTTCTTCATTTGGTCCTTGATATAACAAAAACGTGTCATGACGCATAATTTCAAGACTTTCTTCGTCCGTTTCAATAAAATCACTCTGAAAGAAGAAAATTTCACCCATTAACTACATGAGCTTTTAATATTGTCAAAGTGTTGACAATTATAATCTGCAACATCCCCACCATTCTATCATCTCATATACAAATGGCAATTTTTGTGTAATGGGGATAAGTTAAGCCTGTTTTTAAAGTAAAGAAAAAAACAACTTCTGTACTATAACTCAACTCTTGTTACATATTGGAAACTTCTATAGGGGATGAATTTATACCTGTAAGCACTTCTGTGAAACAGCTTCCACTGCTAAATCAGGATCTTCAAACTTACTATTGCAGTTTAAACTGTCACAAATATTTAATATACATGAGACTGCTTCCACTGGTTCAACTTCACCATTGAAGTATCGCATGATAAATGAATATGCAGATAATACATTTATAATGTTAACTCTAATAAGGGCTGAAGGTTTGACATTCTGAAACAATTTATTATATAAATTATCTTTTTGTTGTTATATTATATCCTAGCATAAAGGTCTTATGGTTTAGAGCAGTTTCTTACAAAAACCAACCTATTGTATCTTTGATGTATTTTTTTTTGTTATTTCTAGTGTTATTTTTATGTGATAGCACATTTAGCACATTTAACCTAACCAATTCTTCAGCTTTTCATTTTAAATAGATAATAAAAATTTATAAATGTAGAAATTGATCTATTGCAGATATTATAATATAAAGCAAAGAGTTAACTTACTGTTAATGAACTGAACTTTGGAACTGATTTGATTTTTGGGCATTTGTTTAAGAACCTTTCCTCATCATAAGGTTTTTCAACATCTTCAACTAGTTTATTTTCTCTTCTGTACATCCACCAGGGCTCCCAATGAGGAACAATATCTCCAACAGTACTTCCATTAAATAATGCTTGGAATTCATTACGTTCATCATTGGTTAATGCATTCCAGACAGAATCTGCATCATCCAAATTTATATTCTGTAATCTGGTAGATAAATCTACATCATCATCATCATCGGAGTCTAAGCTTTCTTTTTCATGCACAACTTCCTCACCCTGCATTCTTTGCAAGATTTCCATCATTTTAGTTTTAGAGTCCTCATCAACTGTATTCAAAGCTAATTCTTTATTCACACATTCTTTATAAAAGTTCTCGGAGCATTCTAAATGCTTATCTGATTTATAACAATCCAGTGAGCAATAAAGGACATCGCAGCGTGGACAACAATACCTGCACTGATTTTTCTCACACCTAAAACAAGAATTATTTTAACTATAGGATTAACTCTTAAAAAAATATACTACAATATCTACAAATTTACACAAAGCATATATAGTTACATTATAGTGTTAATATTATATCAAGAAACTTACAAGCCGCATATCCTATTCTTCTTTATACTCTCTTCATCAGACATGTTTTCACTATTAAGTATGAATTTGAAGGCGTTAAAATGGTGAATTAAATTTCTCTTGAATCACATACAAATTTCTTCAAGAATCGAATTTTTAAAAATAAAATTATTATAATCTTCATAAGGCACAAACTGAAAATGAAACTTCAAACTACGGTCTACGCAAAGAGTAATATAAGTATAGGGAAATGGGTCTACGGAGGAGTGATGACTATTGACTACCAAGTAGTATTTCAAGTTACGCACAAAAATCAAAAAACAAGCTAAGTAGAAATGACGTTTAGTGTTGTTAGTTTATAGATAATAGTTGTAAATGTAGATGAATTTTATTAGTGACCGTTACAATTAATTAGTTTGGATACTTGGCTTTGTGGTTTTTACCCATTCCTCTTATTTTGTGTTTTTATTTTAATAGTAAAGTAAAGGAAATTAAATGAAACATTACGTAGTACATTTTTTACACAACGGACAAAGTCCAATGAATATTTGGACATAGTAATAACTTTTATTATATTGTGGATACTTCTATACTTGTTTGTCAAGAAAGTCGATTTGTATGCACGACAAGTTTCAACAATATAGATGACGGGGCGAGTTTCTTCCAACAAGTTTTTATGCACCCTTTAAATAAATTTTGTTCTCCAAGCTTTAATATCATAACGATCCATTAAAATTTTACGTTTTGACTGGCACTTTTATATTTGTACATTATTATATTTGAAATCAGTAGCAGTGTTTAATGCAAGCTAAAGCTTTTTTGAATGAAATAAGTATATATCATACAGCCAAATTAAAAGTAAAAGATGGGGAGATAGATTATGTAGACAGCACTGTATTCTTAGGTATAACATTAGATTGTAAACTCCAGTGGGGGGGCACACATAGAAAATCTCTCGACTAGATTGTGTTCTGCTGCCTATGCAGTCAAGAAAATCCGCAGCATCACCGACCTTCACACAGCCAAACTAGTATATTATAGTTATTTTCATAGCGTCATGTCGTACGGCATTCTACTTTGGGGTAATGCTGCGGAGGTTCAGACTATATTTATTTTACAAAAACGGGAGTCGGTGCGAGAAAGATTCAAAGATTTAAATATTATGACGCTTGCTGGTCAATATATCTATGAAAATATCATGTATGCTAGAAAACACATAAATCGTTTTAGCACTAATTAATTGTGACTTTCATCAATATAATACTCGAAATAGAAACGATTTATGTGCTAAATCCACAAGACTGCATAAAATAAGCAATTCATTTCAAGGAAATGGTACTCGCTCTTATAATAAAGTCCAAGCAAATTCCGAGAGCTGTTAATAAACAAATTCAAAAATGTAATTAAAAGAAAATTGATTGCTAAAGCCTATTACAGGACCGCGGATTATCTGAATGACAGAAGCGCTTGAGACTAAATTGCTCCTGTTCTAAAAATTATAAGTTGTAAACATGATCAAAAAAAAAGACAAACCCGACTGAGTTTCTTGCTTGTTCTTCTCAGACTCGGGTGCGTTAGTGAACAAGCCTATAAATTTAGTTTTAAGTGACGTGCAAATGTGATCATGTAACGATTTTACTTGAATAAATAATTTTGACTTTAACTTTACATCTTTAAAAATCGTCTTATTTCCAAAAAACTCTGTCGGTTTCTATTTTTTTCTGGAGGTACAATTTTTTATTAGCCAAAGCTTCAATATTATAACCTACCTGAGTTATTTGAGTGAAAGTGCTTTCAAAAATACCTGAAATGAACACATGTATGAATATGCAACGTGAATATACTATGTATAATACACCATGTTTAGTTGCGATTTGTCCAACACTGTACTAGAGAGAAAATTAAGGTGGGAAAATGACAGTATCGTTATTATTAGGTTTAAATAAGATTCCACAGAGTAATGTTGTTCATTAAAATATAATGCTGGAACACATAAATTTTCAGTTTTCTTCCAACCCTAATAATGCTTTTTTTACAGTATGCCATCATATCATATCAAACGTGACCTTACTGACTGTAAGTTGTCAATTTACAATTACCTTTAAACAATCACATAGTAGGACCATTGTATGCCTAGTCTGTGACCTGGACTACTAAATTTAAATTTTTAACGCAGTATTATAAATTAAGTATTGTGATTATAATTTTATTAAAATTGAAATTTTAATTGTATAACATTTTTGTATCTATAATAAAAACCTTATAAGCACCAATGTATGAATATCAATAGCTAAAAATCTAAATTCTACTTACCAAGAATGTCAGATCCGGAGATAGTTGATGATTTTTATGGAGTGTATTTATTGTACAACATAAACCCAAAGTTTAAAGGACGAACATACATTGGGTACACTAGGGATCCTCTTAGAAGAATTATGCAGCATAATAGAGGAACTTGGGCAGGCGGAGCACATCGGACAAATAATAAAGGACCTTGGTATGTGCGATGTAAGAAAGATCCCTGAAATATCGGCTTCCATAGACCTACCTACCTTGTACTAAATATTCGCGCTGACCGATGTGTCTAGGAAAATAATAAATACTATCCGACTAATATAAAACAATAGTAGATCACCTTTAATCAGATGGTGGAAATGGGTAAATTAAAAATATTTTACACCGTTTTCATATATTTGTTCTTACTATTCTGTAAGTTATGAATAAATAAATGCTTATTATGATTATGTGTGATAGTGCTATATTGTCATAATGGATTTTTAAATTTATTTTAATTACAAATTTAATGTTACAGGAAAATGGTGTTAGTAATTCATGGGTTTCCAAATAACATTTCAGCATTAAGGGTAGGCAATATTATAACATTCTAGGTCTCCAAATTTTATATTGTTTAAATAGTATTATCATAAATTCTGTTTACACACCTACATAATTCATGTGATTTTGGCAAATTCCATATTTTTAGTTTGAATGGGCTTGGCAGAATCCTACTAAAACAATAAGATTGCAACATCTAGACCTTAAAAAATTGCCACGAAAAGAGACAGAGGTGCAATTCAAAATCAGGGTTTTATCAGAAATGCTTAGAGTGGGCCCATGGTATCGCCTACCTTTGACCATTCAATGGTTGGAACAAGACTTTTATGAAGAGTTTCCTGTAAGTCTAAAACTATTTTATTATACAAGTTTTGACTGCAATATTTATTCACAGTATTCTCAAACATATTAAGATATCAGTTAATTATTATTATGGTAATGCACTCTGCATTTCCACAATTCAATAAGAATCAAAAAAATGAGATTGTGTTGAACTTTTTTTAAATTCCTATATTAGTGAGGGAAAAAGGGCAGATAAATTTTCCAGCAAACAAGGCCACCAGACCTCCAAGCACTGTTGTGGCAGCCCTATCCTCACTCACCAAACAAAACATTTTTTTCCATAGAAAGGAAAAAAAATATACAAATATAGAATTTAAATATAGAATGATGATTTTTGTTATATTTAATTAAGCACTATATGTATGTTAAATGGTGCCGTTTTTTCTCTGAGTCTCTTTTTATACTGATAGGGCTTAACTCGGGCTACATGCTTGGTTGCCTTAAAAACCGGCTTGGCTTGTACTGTCAAAGTATGAAATTGTCCGAACTACACAAAAACGAGACTGTATGTCCATCCTCCATCCATTGTTCATCGATTTCGTTCACTTGATCAATCTTACACTGCTTGTCAGAATTTACAACGAGAACACATTCAGTCTATCTTCTATATCAATTCTATTAGTTTTATAATAATTTCAGCCAGAAAGAAAACCACCCAACCACATTACAACCAGTTTTGGTACAGTCAAGAGTAGAAACCTCAAAGGTTCCCAAGTTCTCTCAACAGTTCCTGAAGTTTGTCAGATATGTTCCAGATATATTTATGATTATAAGATACTTAAGTGTGTTAATGAAAAATGTAATTTAGTGGCACATTTATCATGTCTGGCCGAAACCATGTTATCTCCTGGAGAGTATGTGCCAATTGAAGGTTCTTGTCCAGTGTGTAATATTAATTTAAAGTGGGGAGTTTTGATACGCAAAATGAGACGACGTAATTATGTTGAAAGTACGGAGTTAGAACTTAGCGACGAAGAGAAATCACAGGATAAAGTGTTTGTTGATAATAATTCATGGTTTCTTGATTGTAATGATTGACTACTCATGAATAAAAAAATAAATACCGCATCCTTTTTTGGAGTTTTCTTTTTAGATAGTGTACCCAGTACAAGAAGTTAATATACATTATACACCCATTGAATATATAACGTGTCTTACTTGTGACCCGGCCGAGTTGAAGGGCAAGCTTTCGCATGCTGTTTATTATTGTGAGATGTTAGCAAAGAAATAATTGTGATATATATATGAATAGAGCAGCTTTCATTAGATACTTTATACCATTTCTACGCCGACTAAGTCGAGGGCGACATACAGTCCATTATGGTCTTCTAATGTTGTCTATTATATCTTCGATATTTCAATTCTATATTACGATCTTTTCACTTAAAGAATTTAAAAGCATAAATATTAAGAAATCGATATTTCTTAAGATTTAATATCGAAGATGGGAATACGATGAATATTAAAGATACATCTGTATTTGCGTGACTAGATCGTTACACTCAATTGGTGTCAAATTACGTTTTGCGTGCTTTCACTGTCGCATGATGCTTTCAGAAAACACGTAATGTATTTAAAGTATAATCCGTGGCTTAGATCGAGATCATCCCTAGCTTATTTATTTGGTTTATTATTGCAACTTGATATTATTCTATAAAAACTACAGTTTAATAGTACAGTTACTAGGTATTTTAATTTCTTAATACTATTCAATAAAATAAACTTGAATAGTAGGTACATATCATTTAATGTAATTTTTACTCAATTTATGGAAAATTTACGTTACGACTTATTAAATATGTTTTGCCCAAACATATTTTGTATACGTGTATAGGAATGTTAAAATAAAAAATAATTGTTTTGTGAAATTTATATTATCCACATATGTACTTTTATAAAGTTATTGATATCAGAGAGATATATTGCCTACCAGGTACAACTTGGTATAATGAATAATAAATAACCTTAAGATTAATAATAAATATTTAATTACCTATCTTATAAATGGAACATACAAAAACGTTTTGAGGTTTCTCTTTACTTACAGCCTAAGACTCCTTTATAAATATGTACCACATAGAAAATACTATTTACAATATAATCAAGGTGTACTAGAAATAAGAACCTTATATAACCTATTTTAATTATTTAAAATAATTTACATATGAACGTTTTAAATAAATTCATATAATATTTGGTATGTTAAGAATGAAGTAAATAATACAATTATCAATGGACAACACAACAATAAATAATTTCTACATACCATCTTACTTATAAATAAAATTAATAATCATCGAATAGTCCACCATCGTCGTCATCATCAAAGTCATCATCATCATCAGCTCCAGGTGGTACAAATGCACCATTCATTATTCCACTCACTGGCTCTTCAAATCCCAGCACTTTAGCCATACCATACACTACTCTCATCACAAGTAATCTCGTAAAATCAACTGGGGATGTCTCTTTTTGTTGTAAAACCAATTGTTTTACCGTTGGATAATCCATTTTTCGTGTCTTACACTCACATAAGTATACAGAAAAGAGAATAGCGCAGATTATAAGATAACGCTTCATTTTCCCGCCAATTTTTATTTATTAGTAGCGAGAATCACTGCATAGTGTTCGAAATGTCGAGTTGTGGACTAGCTAACGGAATGTCGCACGAGTGAATGAAGACTCTGGTGTAAACTTTAAAGGCAGGGGTGTCACCATAATTGTATGTCACAGCAGTACGTATATGGCTAACTGTCCTATACACGTTGCGACCTGAGAGTGTAACGATCTTTACTGTTAAATGTGTCCATGGCCGTGAAAACGTGGAAAGTCATCAGATTAACAGTTTAAAGGTTTGGCTTGATATTCTGGTACTTTCTACCGGTGCAGTTAGTAGGCAGATTAACGTATGGGTTCAAATGTTAAAATGTTTTGGGATCCATAGAAAAGTATCATATATCCGACAAATACTATGGAGATGAGACAACAAAACGAAAGTAGGCTAACTCTCGAAGAAAAATGAATACATACTTTAATGTATATAATTTTTTGCCAGAGTATTTCTTATTTATCGAATACTTTACTAGGCTTTAAGTATTCATTAGAAATAATGTAGAATGAGGTATTTAAATTGCTGAAATTGTTTATAATATCCACAATACTGAGTAATTAAAATTGTATTGTATTTAGCACACAACATACTTTCGCTATCATGTTTTTTTTGGGAACAATTTTCTTCGCTCCAATGACTTGTCGCTAGTTTGATTAATTTATTAAGATCATCGAAGTTTTATTAATTAACCTTTTTTTCTCAGAAATGCAACCAGTTATAATTGTAATTAAATAAAACATCGTAATATTATTTTCGATGTTTCAAACATTCATGTTTTAATAGCTTCATGGCCATATTAAATCAAATGTACCGCCCTGAATAAAAATGTTTTTATTATCTATGATTATTGTAATGTCACTTCTTATTTGGCTGGAAAAGTTGATTGAATTTATTGACTTGTCGATTGGGATCAAATATGCTGGTGAAAGTAAAAATAAAGTAGGGCACAGCCTGGTTTTCGAAGTGATGTAAATATTCATTGCACACGGGGTCTTGCATGGCAATTTGGATACAAATACATGTGGACTAAACCGGACCTAACCTTCGACTTTAGTTAAAAATTTATTTTGCATTCACCATTGTAGGTAGTGTATATGGGTAGTTTACTTTTGAATACAAACAAAACCTACTCAGGAAAGGTAAATAATATTGTGTCAATAACTTCTTTGGGTAGGATTTATCGCACTTAAAGTACAAATTTACCAGAGTTACTAGCAATAATAAATTAAACAGTAACGAACCAGTGTCACATTTTGGCGTAATTGACTATATATCTATTTCTATATATTATATATATATATATATATATATTTAAATATCTATCAATATCTATAAATAACTATCATGATAGTTATTTATAGATATTGATTGACTGCATCATGATAAATGCATGGGGTTTTTTGTATACTCATTAATCTTCTATATACTCGTACCTACAGCCTGGTTAACATTTGGATGGTCTCCGAGTCTTGGTTTAGCGAAATGGTATTTTGTATTTTGAATTCGAAAATATTTTTAGAAAATATTCATTCAATCATTTTCAGTTTTATAGCTATATACACATTTATTTAACTTTAATAAGTTATTGTATTCAAATGTCGACACAATAGGAAAAGTTTTTTTATTTGTTACGGTATTAACGTGAATAATGGGTTATGCTAAATCTCGTATAGGCCATCATGGGCCCATCATCATAAGAGTATCACCTTGCCCCGTTGCCTAGCCATGTAGCAAATGCCATAGGTTGAAGTATTTATTTCCGTGACGTTATACCTATAATAGATTCAGGAGATTAGATGTAAATAGTGAGACGAGGTGAATAATCGTGTTAGGTAAACAGATGTTCTTGTTCTTGACTAACTCGTTATAAACCAGATATTTGCTGACCACTGATCAGTGGCCGTGGAACTTTTGTTACGAGATGTTACCTCTATGCGCCGCTTTTGTGCTTTCGTTCCAAGTAAGTATAGAATTAGATTAGGACTAAATGGGTTTTATATGGCTCAATTGACAAGCGTATCTAATTATTCAACCCTATTAAACGATTTAGTATATATTTTCATGTATATATCAAACGAATAGAAGTTAGTTACACCTTAGTTTAACTTACTTCTAGAATAGGTATGTATCTAATATTTACCATGATGTAGCGCCAAAGTAAATGTGGTCTGGAACTTTTTTCCATATTGAAACTATATTCAAATTAAAGGAGCATTTGGAAAACCATCTAATCTCTAAAGAATAATCAGTGAACATATATACACTTCATAATTAATGTAAATTCTATGACTGAATGGATGGATATGGCGCAATTATATACTTACCTCGTTCGTTGACCTTTTTTTATATCAAAGCGTTCTTTTAAATAGATTTACAGATTTAAGGGTGATAGTGTTCTTTTACAGTCAAAAGTTTGGCTTGTCATTAAAAAGAACACTTATCATACAATATATTAAACAAAACAAAGAAAAATCAAATACCTTGGCCGTGTCCTTGTGCTTAAAAAACCAACAACGAACACGGCATGCAAAAATTTAAATATTTTAATACTTATTGTTTTTTATTGTGGCTCAGTGTAATAAAAAATAACAAAGACGTGTAAATTTGTTATATCAGATTACGTGTAAATAATGGATGATTTCCTTGGAGGATTTTAATTCTATACAAATTTAGATGCATTTAAATAGACGTTCCAGTTGGCGCAATGGTCAATGTGTCCTCGGTTCGATGCCCGGCACAGTCAACATTTATTTGATGAGCATAACTGTTGGTTGGGGTCTGGTATATGTATATTTTAATCTAATCTACGAAATCTGATATAAATAAAGATAAATGTATGTACTTATGTGTTTATAAGTATCTATGTAAGGATATGTTTATCATACCTTGGGGCTAATCGACAGTGTGTACAAGCGCCCCAACATTTCCTTCTTGGTATTAATTCCATTTCAATGAACCGCATATTATTGTTATATTCAATGTTTATGTACCTTATGTTATAACAATAATTGACCGAATGGAATTATATTACCTACTTTTTATGGTATTCATGTTAACATTAACATTTATGTATTTCATATTGCCATATGTGAAAAATCTCACGTCGTTCTATAATTTACAAAATATGTGTTAAAATGGCATTAAACTAAATTGTGTCGTATCTAATCGATTATTCCCGAATAAGTCAACAGATACGGTACGTTTTAAAAAGTAAAATCCTATATACTTATACGTAATGTATATCAAAAAATTTATAAAAAACTGTTACTACTTGCGTGGTATTAGTTTAAGATTAGTAACTTAAGTATTAGTTTTATTGGTTAATAAAAAAAACCTTTGTGCCTGACAGGTGGCATTTGCCGTGGTTGCTCCGACATTATTATTGAACGATGGCAACACAATACCTGTAGTGGCTTTGGGGACCGGTCGAGGTACAGC
This sequence comes from Pontia daplidice, assembly GCA_963693355.1. Lineage (NCBI taxonomy): Eukaryota > Metazoa > Arthropoda > Insecta > Lepidoptera > Pieridae > Pontia > Pontia daplidice. The sequence goes on along the minus strand of CAVNZL010000139.1, from coordinate 2,722,558 downwards.
TAAAGAGGTAGGACCAGGAGATTTATGTAATACAACGAAATTTTAATTTTAGTAATTTCCTAAGTATAGGTGAATTTTCAAGGTAATAAGTTTATTTTAGTATTTAAGAAATCTATGCTAGGCCATAAGTGTTTCCAAATTGTGTTAGGATAATATATGATTTAACTGCTATAAATTAATATAATATTATTTATACTGATGTACTAAACTAAAATTAGACTTCATACTGCCGCTTTTAACCGTAAATATAACCATCACTATATCTAACACTTGGGAACAATATTTAAATGTGCTTATTTTTCAGTCCGAATCGGTAGATGAAGTCCGTCAAGCAGTTTATTGGGCAATTCAAGCGGGTTATAGGCACATAGATACTGCTGCCATATATTTTGACGAAGAGCAAGTTGGCCAGGGAATTGCGCAAGCGATTGCTGACAAACTTGTATCCAGAGGGGACCTTTTCATAACTACTAAGGTACGCATTTAAATTTAGAAGAATTCTGGAATAAGTCCTAAATACAGCAACGCTTTGCAGCGCTTTGAGTTTAAAATTTAAGTAGTTATGGAAATATTCGTTGCTAAATTAATGAGTTGTATATAATAAATATTTCAATATATATCATTTTCAGTTGTGGAATGACAAGCATCACCAAGACCAAGTGGTGCCAGCGTTGAATGAGTCTCTTAAGAAACTGGGATTGGATTATGTGGATCTATATTTAATTCATTTCCCGGTCGCCACAAAAGTGAGTATATAATGCCATAGTATGGGGTTTTTGAACGTGAAGTTTGTTATTCAGGGTCATAAATTTCAATCGACAGATTAAGTAGCGATCAAAAGGACGTTTTTTTTATTATTATTCCTGATCGACTAATGTTGTAGCATAGATTCGGTGAAATTTAATTAATTGTACAGTTGCTGAATTCCACAGTAGATGTCCAAAAAACTAAATGTCAACATTGTGTGAGGTGTACATACAGAAAATACTTGTTAATAAACCCTATGTTCACTGCGGTAAACAGTGTTAAGCAGCAATTTCCTAAAAAGAAATACTAGATTCACCGTACCTACATGTACTTCTGGCCTTGCTTCCCTAATTCAGTCGTTAGATTGTATATGTATTGCAATGCTCTATAAATTATGTACTTATATATAATGAAACGGGGAATTGGAGTATATCTATATATGTAATAATAATACGGATCACGAATTCATGTTGTGTGCATTAAAATATACTATACCGTAGCTGTCCATTTCTCAAAATGTAAGAAGATCGTTTGTATAAAACCACAAAGAACAGAGTAACGTAGTGATTCTCAGAAATAATATTCTTCACCATTATTCGTTCTTTCCTTCCATACGAGTTTCTTGAAATTCAGTTTATAAACTACAAAACATTGTAACTCAATTACGTTTAATACGGTCAGTTGAAAGAAAGAATCGACGTTGAAAATTTGTTTTTTGAAAAAAAAACACCTTGGGTATGTCATATACAATTTTTTCTATTAAGTATATGACATTTTACTTCTAATAAGTTACCTTGTGTTATAAAATTAATTGAACGAACGGAATTATTTTATCTAAGTTTATATGTAATTTTCATTTTAACATTAACATTTTTGTATTTAGTTTTACCATTTGTGAATCTCACCTCGTCCTATATTATACAAAATACATGTCATCTAATATATGGGACGTTCAAATAAGTAAAATCATTAGAAATGTATGCAGATCGTTATCTATTCTTCAGGGTTGACGCCGTTGATATAAAACATCTTCGGGGCGCAGCAACTTATTCATTCTAATGGTTCTTGACTCTCAATAGAAACACCATGTCAAAATGTTCAATGTCAATATAGTTAGTAGAATTTTGTGATAGTATGATGTTGTACCTAAAAGTACAATAACTGGTCTACAGGGCCCGGCACGAGTCGGCAACGCTAATACTATAATAAAGAGGACGGAATGAAGGAAATCATTCCAATGTTAAATCTTATATCTTATACAATTCAAAAATGCAATGCATTCAAAGAAATACAATATGTTAAAGAAAAAATGATATTTAACACAATAACTGATAACCCTAGAATATACAAATGGTTTTCTGAATTGGGATTACTTTCATCTAAATGTAGAAATATACATCAAAGGTAATCATCATTAGAGAGATAAAAAAGTACGTTTTTGCGAATAGATACTAAGACTTTCACGCCTCAGAATAAAGGTAGGACACGTAGCAGAAAACTCGGTAGAATTAGAATTTTCATTGGATTAACAAAATTTATATGAAAACCATTTGGTTTATAAAAACGTTTCACTTATATCGTGCTCACGGATCTACTACCAGCGTCTTATTCGCTACGACCCCTACGCCACATATGCAATTTAGCGGAACACATACTACCAGCAGATCGTCAATTGACAAATAAACCACCCGAGTCCAAAATACATCAAAAAGTATATACAATAATAAATATACTCTCTATCTACGTAGAACATGCATTTCCCACGCACATTTATTCATCTATTCAAAGGGAAAATGCTGCCAGTATCTTCGGAAGCTTTAATGATATATTTTAGTTATTTCAATATATTTTTAAGGGTTTTTTTAGTTGTTCGTTTATTTTAATTTTTCTTCTTATTGTATTAAGTAATAGTTAGTACAGTTGTTTGAATAAGTTTATATAGTTTATCTAACGAAATATCTATTGATATTACAAGAAAATCATAGCATCTGTATAAAAATATTGTGATATTTGAATCCTTTGTCGAATCGTCTTCTAGGCAGATGGTTCGCCAGACGATGTAGATTTCACAGAAACATGGAAGGGTATGGAGCAAGCGAAACATCTTGGTCTAACACGTTCTATTGGAGTATCAAACTTTAATGTATCACAAATTGAGCGTCTTCTATCAACAGCGAAAATATGGCCTGCAGTCAATGAAATCGAGGTAATGATAATAATATATTAAAAGTTTAAACATAAAACAATGCGTCATTGAACACTTTAGGAGAAATGGTTAAACAAGATTCCCAGTATAAAATACGTTTAAAAATATTTAAACGTATTTTGTAGATAAGTGTACTCGAAACTACATCATTGACTTGCTTGCAAACGTAAACTACGTACAAGGAAACAATAGCTTTTGTCATTTATATCTATGTTTTAAATTATCATCATAACAATAGACTATATACAATATATCCTTTGTTACAAAAGTTAAATATCTTATTTGTATTTGAGGCACCGAACGTCCTCCCTTGAAGATTTATAAATTTATCGTTATTATAATTTCAGGTCAACCCAACTCTTACTCAAGACCATTTAATAAACTACCTTCAAAGCAAAGGCATAGTGGCAATGGGATATAGCCCATTCGGTTTTCTGGTCTCCAGAAAAAAGGATAATTCACCTCCCCCCAGGGCTGATGACCCAGCTTTGGTCAAAATGGCCCAAAAATATGGCAAGACGACTTCGCAAATTGTACTGCGATACTTGGTAAGTAGGCATTGTTAGTGATACGCCTACAACATTTTGAGAGCAATGGTGGTGATAATGAAATATATGTATATTGGAGCAACAAATCGCCTTAATATGCAAATAGAAACACAATGTAGTTAAGTATTTACGATAACCCAGTTGATCCAATGTTCACAATGCCGGACTGCCGAACAGAGGGTCCTGGGTTCGAACCCCGATAAAATCAACATTTGTGTGGTGAGTAATAAATACACGTACAAGTAGGCCATGGTCTGGTTGTAATATTCCTATATAAATTATCTATGTAAGTATATATTTTAAATATATAGAATACTTACCTTGGAGCTAATCTCGTCTCGTATCTTAGCTTTTCTTGGATAAAGCCGGCTGTTAAGTACTCACGGGCCAAAGCCAATGCTCATTATTGATTGTAATTGAGCTAAGTTTATAAAAAATTATAACCAATCTTAGTATTTTAATGACTTATATCTATATTTTATTAATTATATCTAATTCAAATACTAAGGAACATATAATAGCTATCATAGTCCTTTCAGTCAAAAGGTATAAATAACGATCAATCACTTTATCTGTCACTGTTGTATGTAAAAAAGTAGGTGTAATTTTAGTTCTAAATTTTCATGTCTCTCTCTTTCAGATCGACAGGAGCATAATCCCGATTCCAAAATCGACAAACCAACATCGAATTGCCCAAAACATAGATTTGTTCGATTTCAGCTTAACAAAGGATGAAATAGCTACAATAAGCCGTTTTAATAAAAATATCCGCGTTATTAACCCCGTTGATTGGAAGAATTATCCTAATTATCCCTTTGTAGAATATTAAACAATATATTTTTATGAAACTTCTTATGGTTTTATTAAAGTGCCTCCTCGTTTTCACGGCCTTTACAGATTTTATAATGAGGTATATCAATAGCAGAGAAGCAGACATCAAAGAGTTGTCGGGCCAAGTTCGAATTATATATCTCAAATACTATAATTAGGATCCTTGTTTATAAACGGTCAATAGATATATACTTATTATTTTTGAGGTCAAATGTCTGTAATGTCTACACAAAAAAATAGAAGAACCCAATCTATTCTAGGTATAGGGAATTTAAGAATAAAACTCCAATTTTTTCTACTATTTTCTTTAATGGCCATAGCTGTTGGAGTGAATTAATAAATGAATTTGCATGGTGATGACAATGAAAATTAAGAGTTCTCGCAGATATGTACTTAAAAAAACTATACTAACTTAAACGGCTACACTAAATGTATGCCTTAGTCAATGTTGGTATGCGTGATAAAGCTTTCTTGATCCTTCGTTCTGCAGGGTGAAATTTCCTAAGCGAATACGTTGGATCCAAAAACGCATCTATTCTTTCGTGACACCGCCGCCATACACACAATTTCAAGCCGTTTCTGCAGAACATGTGCCACAATGCACTCGTAAATAACGCGATAGTTAAGCCGACTTGAAGTTTTCCATATTATGAATTGAGTGACGCATACACAACAAAAACACAACAGCAATTGGAACATCTAACTAAAGAGAAGATATTTGAGATCCCATTTCGATCACAAATATCATAAACATAATACCAGATGACAACGCAATTTCTTAAGTAAGCATCAAATAATAAAAATCAGTATTCATTTATTGATCATGAGGGATTAAATTTAAAATATACAATGTCACAAAAGTAATAAATAATTACGAACGTTAATTTTGAATCATAAAAATGACGTAATTATTAATCCGTTTCATTTTTTATTCAGCTTATGCAAATAACCTTCCTGGTTTTTTTTTTTAAATTTATTTTACCAATAATAAAGAGATTTGGCTTCATTTTAATTGTTAGCAGTTGTTAAAGGTAGTCGCATCTCTGTTTTAAAATCATTTCTAGTGTGTTTTGTGTTCAGAGAATGTCCCCTTCACAAGATCTTTTTACAACGGTTGACGAAGAAGAAATTGAGAAGCAGAGAAAAATAAAATGCCAATGGTGGGACCCACACGGCTGCACTGTGACTTTGCACAGCTTGAACCATCGCAGGTAAATTATCCGGACTGATTAAATTCATCATAATTTGAGGTATTTAAGAGAGAGTGAACTGGATAAATGCTACCCAACTGATGATAAATACGAGGTTTGATAAAACATCATGGGGTTAGAACAAACCATTCGGGGTGGGTAGTGAGCACGTCCCGAACGCCCCTTTATAGCATACATGTGAACTTAAATTGGTATATTGCTAATGCTATTTAAATAATTCCATAATGCTTCAGTCACAAATCTATCTGATGGAAGAAAATTTTTAGTTAGATGTGATCATAGCCGAAAAGGTTTGATTGACATAATTGTATCATTTATTTTCTAACCTTTTCACAAAATAAACATTTACAGGTAAACTCTACATTCCGTCTATTACACATAAATATGTATTACAACAATATTATAAGTGTTCATTTTACTTTATGTTTGAATTACATCTGCATTATATGCACGAACGTTGAACGAAATATACACAGTAATTCAAAAAGAACATTTGTTTTAGAGTACCATACATAAGGGATGGACTTATATCAAAACACGAAGCGAGAAATTCGGCAAAACCTCTCGCAAATATGAAAATATTAGAAGTAGGCTGTGGAGGAGGCATCTTAGCTGAGGTAGGTATATAAGGTCAACTTATATTAAGTTTATTATATAGAATTTATTTAATTTTTAATTTAAATTAAAAATTAATAAATTTAAGTGGATGATTTATAAAGTGCCTCGTAGCAATAACAACTGAATATGACGATATCATGGTCATTTCAATTCAAATTTAAACTTGGTTACAACAAAGTATTGCTGTGTGAAACTCAACATTTCACTAGATATAATAATAAAATAAAATATTCATTAATCTCTATTAGTAACATTATTTTTTATTTAAGGGCTTAGCGAAAATAGGAGCCAAAGTTACTGGGATAGACCCTTGTCAGGAATTAATTGATTTGGCAACTGAACACACGAGCATTTATCCGTTAGTGGCAGAAAATAGACCTAAATACTATTGCACAACTATCGAGGTATGTCTTATTTAATTTTATATTATAACGAAAAAAAATTACAAATGTAAAAATGTTACAAAAAGCCCCGTTGTTTTGCCCCGAATTCGCACTGATAATAAAACTGACTGACCTAGTCTCAATATAATAGTCGTCCTAGAGAATATTAAGTATCATCATATGTTATAGATGAGGATATTAGTTTTCTGTTGGCTGAATTACTACTCAAACGGAAGTAAAAACCAGAGTTTAAATGCCCTCTTTGATACCAACTACGCTATGGAAAATACTTTCAAGCAATAACAATAATAGAAAGTTAATAAATAATAGTAAATCTGTTAAAATAAAATATTTTTAGGATCACGCCCAAAAGTATCGCAACTATTATGACGCAGTCGTCGCTTCTGAAGTTATAGGGCACGTTGTAAATAAGGATCTATTTATAAAATTGTGTATAGAAACGCTTAAACCAGGCGGAAAAATATTTATAACAGCGCCAAATAGAACTCTTACTGCGAGGATTGGAGTTTTCTTTTCGGAAAATATATTTGGGTGCGCTGCAAAGGGAATACATGATTATAGAAAGTTTATAACGCCAGAAGATGTCACAAAGATTTTGGAAAAAAGTAAGTTAAATTGTTTGTATTAAATAAATGCTTATTATTAATATGTCACAAAACTAAAACCTCCGGCGTCTTTCTTAAAACAAGACCGATTTCAAAAAATCACTTTGCTAATAATAAAAAAAAACTTATTGAAAGCGTCGGAACATGCTTTTCAGAGCTAAATTGCGACAAACTTTTATTGTGCTTATATTTAATATTTAAACATTTATTTTCAGATAACTGCGAAGTTGACAATACATATGGATTAATTTATTACCCGTACGTCGAAATCTGGCAATGGGTATTTTTTGATTCTATGTGGTATGCAATTCAAGCGACAAAGATTGACTAGATTTCCTTCTACTCCTTATTTCATTCTCAGTTTAAGATATTTAGGGATTTTTTTGTAATTAAATTTAATTATATTTAATAAAGGCAGTGGAAGAAGAGTATTTCTTTAGTAATTCTAGTTTTGACTAACAATATCGGTATCTAAGTGGTATATAAGGATTCCTCTTACAAGATTTCAATCTAAGAGCCTCAAAGCAAACTGTGATGCTTTATGGCACAAAGTATTAGGTATCTTTCTGAAATATGCTTTGTGAAATAATCATAAACAAAAACATTGGTGACATCTTGATGACATGCAAAAAAATTGTCAGACGTGCTTTGTGCGTAATTTTATCGCATTTATAATTCTTAAAAATACCATAACTTTTTATAATGTTTAAACGATTATAAATTACACATTTTTTTTTGTGAAACCTCCGATATTAATGAAGGATATTCAAAATGTATTGAAGTTAATTTAAACATGTTAATAAGTTTTTACAAATTATACTTAGCATCGGATTCACATCACGTGATGAATAATTAATGAAGTGCCCATACGATGTCACTCATAAAATTATTAAAAGCTCCAAGTAAATTATTTAAAAAGGATGTTATAACATTTTTAAAAATTCGCCGTCATGACTTAGGCGGTAAGTTATTTTCCTACTTATAAACATAGATTAAGAATGCAAAATATAGCATGTTAAAATCCAGATTTATGGCGAGACATTACAAAGATACAGTAAGCATGTACCTAAAGGTAGAATGGCATTGACATAACATGCTCCAACGTCCCCTGCTATTGAATTCCATCCATTTTAATCCTTGTACGCCAAACCTTGTGTTACATTTTGCGTGCTTTAAATTTCCATTAAAATGTGAAATTATTTTTTCAAAACCATCAATTCACCTAGATTCTATAATTTCACATTACACGCTATTCAAGTCATTCACACACGTTCATGGACTACTGACGTTAATATGATACGTACATTTAAAATTGCTTTTATTCAGAGTATAAATTTTATAAATCATGGATATAACATGTTGAAAATTCCAATATCTTAATCTGAAATTGGTGGCAAAAGTCGGGCAAAATATACCTTCTTAGAATTAGTCTAAATTTATCACGAATGAATACGCATTTTAGTAAGCTATTTTTGAATACTACGTCAATAATTTTCCACTGCTATCAGGCACAAAATATTAATTTAAATAAAATGTATTTTTAGGTGATTATTTGTGTCGTAGGAGGTAATCATGTGTTGAATTTTGTATGCATTTATTTTGCCATTAATCTTATTCCACCTAAAAATTGTATTGTTAATTAAATAAAAAAAATGGATAGTTAAAAAAAAACACACATATATACTAGTGCCCGACCTGTAGCATCGGTCTCGGAACTGCAGTAACTCAAATGTACTAAAGATTACCTTTGCAGTGTTAGATAACAAACTCCACTACATAGCCGTGAAGCCAACAGCTTCGATTTCAGTACTAAGACAAAAAGTGTGGCATCTATTAGATTTGCCGGATTTTTGCGATGAGATCATTAAACTAGTATCGGAAGATGGCAAAGAACTACCACTAACTGACTTACGTATTGGCAATGACCCGCAACATCCTTACATTTTAGAAGTATGGCTACCAGGGAACCAAGCATGTAAGGATATATTGTTTTGATCAAATACTACTGTGGGTGGCTGACGCACATTATCTAACCTGGGAAATAACATTTATTCTCATCAAAACGACAAATACTTTCTAAGAAAACCACTCGACTCGGCTTTGCTTTTTACGTGGAGCAATCAAAGCCACTCGTACAAACTTGTACGAGTATAAAAATATCCAGAAATTAAGTCGTAGTCTATATCTAGTTATATCAAAGAAAAGTTTATGGAATTCTATAAATAATGTATTATACGTGTTACTCAAATTACGTAGAAACAGAAAAAAATAGGTTTAATTGTTTTTAGATTCACCAGCATTTCATAGTAATATGTTAACCCTGGGCGATACTAGCGTCTTTGACCGAAAAAGTTCCAACGACACCGAATTTGAAGAGAATATTCACTATGATAGCAGTTCAAAGTCAGCTGGTAAGTTTAAAAACCAATAACGTTATTAATACTTTATTTCTTGTCGTCGTTTACTTTAAAATAACTTAATTTTCTGTATTCTTGACAGCCACGTTCTTTATTGTTGCTAGTTAAATGCTTTATATTATTGTTAAATAATTGAAACGGACAACAAATTATTATTGCTAATTTATATTGTTTTAAACAGGTACACAAATATCCAATAAAACAGTCGAAATGAAGATGCGAAACGAAAACAAAGCAAGCACATTGCCATCAGATTGCAAAAGTGATGTTTGTCCAAAAATTTCTTCGACATCACTATTTTTTAAATTACACGGAAGGAAGAGCCGTGATAATTTCACTAATATATTGCTCAAAATTCAAAATGACCTCATCGTGTTGAGTAGCAAACTATCGACCTTGGAAAATAAAATACAAATTTAAATAAAAGTGCACATGAAAAATAACTTTGATTTATTTTCAACGAGGTGTACAAATAAATATTTACTATCATAGCCCTATATATCGATACTTACACCGTATATACAACATGTACACAATATGTAGATACGACTAAACTTAAATTGAATTTTCCCGTTATGATGAGGTAAAGTATATCGCGTGACTAGCAAACAATACTCAGCCGCAACCACAACATTAATATTACTGCATAAATAATTTGCGCTAAATTTCTGTATACAAAAATAATTTTTGTGCTAAATATTTAAACGGAAGCACAACAACTCGTTTGGTATAACATCATATTCCATTTCTCTCGAACTGTTAAGTAGATCGCGTAGAAGTAGAGCACGCAAAGAGACCACAGGTACTTGATACTCAAGAGTTGTCGCTTCACTTGAGATGTTTCGTTCTGAAAACAAAGAAGTAAATACATTAATTTCATATATTTTTTACAATTCTGTAATCATCAGTTATTGTTGTTAGGCAAATGCGGCAACACCTCAGTAGTGAAAAAGATATATTTTTAATATTTGATCGAAATAATAATAAATAATGAAAATATGTTACATCATACAACTACCAATTGCTTGATTGCAACCTTTACCAAACTACTATTTAAAATTCAAATCACATTGAAACTCAATATGTATCTGCTTGAAAACATACTTTGAATAAAAATTAGTATATGTAACACGGAAAGCCTCGCAATACGCGTACAAAATGATCAATTACCGATCAACCTACAATGGACTTGTCACAATGAGAAATATATACCACGCAAATATTTTTTTTTTGAAGATAACGTACCTTTAATTCCAGCTTGTAAATACTTTCAGTACAACACTTTGTCATAACCATAAAACCACACATTCTATCCTGCATTTCCAATGAGTACTCTATACTGCGTATCAAATCATTCGTCTTCATAACAAGTAGAGCCTGGCGATCCACATACTCTAAACATTGAGAGACACGATGTAAGAAATTGGGTAACTCATTTTGAAATGTAACTTTCTGAAAAAAATGTTCAGTAGTGATATAGTGGTGTATTTTAAGACCATATTTCATTTAAATAAAATAAATATACCTCAGATGCTGATGGCTTTGTTACGTCAATACCCTTCATGATGACGTCCCAAGGCCTTCCTGCTACCATACAAGCAAACAGCCCGTACAAATCTTCATTTATGCCCAGTTTTCCCGAATAGAATTTGATAGCCTCTTTATCCCTCGCGATAATTGATAACCATAATTTTGAGTAGTGGTATCGAAATTTGTCCGTTAATTGCTGAAAAAAAGTTTAAATATGTCAACGCACTTCTGCAATAGCTGGTGTGAGTGAGAGAATGATTTTTGTTGTTGCAGTAAGTCAACCAGGGTGAAATCATATATGAAATCCTTGATGTACTGTATTTTAGGACAGAGTAAACCAATTATTTAAATTTGTGTTTGTTAAAGATATTTTAGGGGATAAATTATTATATTTTATTATTTTTATATATTTATATATATATATTTATATATATATATATATATATATATATATATCAATCTCCTGTCACGATGTTTGTCCGCGATGGACTCCTAAACTACTTAATCTATTTTATTTATAAATTAAATTGGCACACTGTGAGCAGTCTGGTCCAAATTAAGAGATAGGATAGCTGAGATCTTGAATTATAGTTCCCAATTTTATTTTATTGAAAATTATTTCTCCAAAAGATTCTAACAGATGTCATTACTTTTCTACTGGATTGAGTAAGTAATTAATAGATGGCACTGCTATGGTAAACTGACCAATGTGTCATATAAACATTAATTTATTAACCCAAATAAAGCTTTCGATTATAAACATATCTCCCGCATACTTAAAGTTGATATTTATTTATATTGAATTAAAAAAATGATTGCTAGAATCACATGTATGGCAAAACAATGTTTGTCGGGTCAGCTAGTATTTATATATTATTAATGTATAAATAAAATAAGCATATTAATTTTACAACTTACTGCATATAAACCATGATCCAATAAGCAAATTGTGACTTCTTTATCTCCAGGTTCCTTTCTAACAATAATATTACCAGGATGTGGATCACTGTGCACAAAACCAGTAACAAATATCATATGTGAATATAAGTCACCTAATTTTGTACATAAGTCCGTTCTGCTAATATTGTGACTCTAAAAAGAAAATATTTTAATTTACTAGGTGTAAAATAATATTAGGTTAGTTTGTAAAATTATTAAAAATAGCTGACAAATTTATAGGTTAAATTAGAGTTTACTTTTTAGTATCATATTAAAAGCCGCAATTCAAAGATAATTGAAAATAAATGACACATTTTGTTAAAAAAATTAAGTAAAATTATTAAAAATAGTATAATAAAAATTATACTTCTCAAATCTTTTTGCATTGGGGTTTGTAAAACTTGCGAATATACTTACATCAATGTATTTGATATCATTAACTTGTCCACCAGTAAGATATTCCATCACAAGAACTCGTTCTGTACAATATTCCCAGAAAATCTTTGGTACTTTCAGCCATGTGTAATTTTTAAATAGTTCTGCAACCTTTTCAGCATTTTTACCTTCCTCCATAAAGTCTAGTTCTTTTGCAATATTCTTTTTAGTTTCATCAACTAACCATTGCATTTGAAAATCAGGAAAAACCTTGGACATAATTTTGATAAGGAGTTCCATCCATCGAAGATCAATAGTGGTATTTTTCCTTACATAACTATGTTGAACTTTAACTGCAACTTCTGTACCATCCTTCAGTCTTGCCCTGTGAACTTGGGCAAGTGAAGCAGTACCAAGGGGTTCAGGATCAAATTCGATAAAAATGTCAGTAGGCTGAAATATATATAGGTTATATTTATATGATGAAATATGGTGCAAGAACATTGATCCAAACAAAATCTAGACATTAGTTAAAAGTATTTAAAAAAATGTAATGGTTACAAAAATAATAAAATTATCCTTACATCATGCTTTAAGTCATCCTTTAGAACTCTATAAAGTTCTTCGATAGTGTTCCTTGGTGCATCTTTATGTAAAACTTTCATTGTTGTCACATATTCAGTAGGTAGCAAATATTCAAGCGCACCGACGTGTTGCCCAACTTTAATGTACACACCTTTATTTGATTTACATAATTCAAGTAGTTTCTCTGCTCCCATTTTGTGTGCCTCGCTTCGAACTTTCAGGTATTCTTCGGACGTTCTATCCCAATCCTTGCTGTAGAGCATTGTTTTATATAGCTGACCTATTTCCAGAGCTGTACGGGCAGCTCTAGTGTGTCTAACAATCGGTAGGGAATCATAATCAGCGTCTGGATAAATGGATGTAACGAATGCACCACCACCTATAGCTACACTCCCATAAAGCCCATACTTTACAACGCGGGATACGTTTCTTCTGAACATGATTGTTTTACTCATACATTAACATTACAATTATTAATTTATTTGGAAAACTATTCAACAAACAACAACTTTAAGTTTTCGTTACATTTCTCTGAACAAACCATAACCGTCAATAACAAAATAGTTGTGGTTATGACAGCACCACAGCACTGTGTGACGGCAGACAGTGACTTAAGTTAAAACTTCAGGGTTGGAAATAACACTTTTGTGACTGTGTCTACACAGGTTGTTATGACATTATGAGGATAGAGTTGTAATTACAGAATACCAAAGACTATTTCAATGTTATGAGTGATTTTTTTATACAATTTTTATGGCTTGGTATATCAGTAATTTTATCCCAAATATTTTTATGATATTATCAGCGCGACGCTTATGGTCTAACCACACTTCTCTTATCTGGAGGTCCCCAACGTTGACAGTCCATCTTCGGTCTGTTGACGAATCTATGTCGATGTTATAGAATTATCTACGGTAAAATAATGGATCTGACCTAGTAGGAAGTTGCTTTTTTTCCTTTTGGACAAATGCAAATGGAAAGAAAGCAAATTCTAAATAAAATACAAAAAAAATTACCTTGGCTAAAACCAACAATTTTGAATCAGAAAAACACATTTTGGCACTTGTTTCTTAAGATTTGGCTTTCCTTTCAATGCATTTGGATGTCCAAACTTAGGTATTACAAAAGGCTTCGTGTAAAACAAATACTTCGTATGATATTAATTTTTGAAATAAAACATTTTCATGTGTTTTGACGACTGGGTCGGTCACTGCTGGTTCTGATTTACGATTTACGAAAAGTTTTAATCTGTACTATCATGCCATGATCAGATCATTACTTTAGTAATTAATGCATAATAATAGTTGAATTTTTTAAGTCAAAATGAAAGATTTGCGTGTGTGATGTTCTTTTTGTATAGTAAATATATAGTCTGTGGTTGCCAAAAAGAATAAAGAGTAACAATAATGAGTAGTGACGCCATCTTCCTTTTGAGTGTGTTCCGTTTCCGTTGACAGTTCTTTTTAGCTAAAATCTCCGAAAATGAAAGCTAAAGGCGAGGTAAGATTTTTAATTAAAAGTAACAAACTAGTAATAACTTGTATTATTGGTTCCTATTTTTAAGCAATATCGAAGTATTTGACGATTATTTACTTGTGGCTTTCTTATGAGAACGATAAGTAGTTCTCAAGCTTGTATACAGTGCATGGTACACGTTGCCGCTGAAGATTACTCTTAATTATGTGAACAGTTATATAGATTTAGTTTTATATTTTAATTATTTATAGTACTGAAAATTAATTATGCTAAACTCTAAGTCGGTAGTTTTTTTATATAGTGAAATACAATGTTTTTATTTCTGGCTTATAGGTTATGTCATGTTGTTCAAATAATAAGTTCAGTATGTGTTTTATTTTGTTACTAGGACTTATTAATTAAACAAACCATCATCTTTTTCAGTTGAGGGAATATGAAGTCATTGGCCGCAAGTTGCCATCGGACAATGAGCCGAAACCGCCTCTGTATAAAATGAGAATATTCTCGCCCGACCAAATTGTAGCCAAGTCTCGATTTTGGTACTTTTTAAGGCAACTGAAAAAGTTCAAGAAAACAACTGGAGAAATTGTTTCAATTCGGGTAAGATTCTTAATTACTTTTAATTCAATTAATAAAGAAATTGTTTCATCTCATTTGTTAAAAATTATTAGGCATTTATTTATTTATACCAAAATATCTACATCATTAATAAATTATCATTATAGTATACAAGAAAAATAATATCTTGTGTGCTTAATGTATATAATACATTATATTTTTTTAATGTTTGTTCTATTAACTAGTTTCAGTAAACATTGATTACTATTTTTAATCTTGAAATTATAAAATATGTATTTTGTATGTTATGGTCATGTCACCCTTCATTTTATATTTTTTTAATTCTAGGAAATCCCAGAGAAGAGTCCTATCAAGATCAAAAACTTTGGTATCTGGCTGCGTTATGAGTCTAGATCAGGTGTGCACAACATGTACAGGGAGTACCGTGACCTATCTGTTGGTGGCGCAGTAACACAGTGTTACCGTGACATGGGAGCAAGGCACAGAGCTCGAGCACACTCTATTCAGGTATGGCTAACATGATAGATAACACTAAAAGACTGGACTCAAATAATTTGAATATGTTCCCATTTAAATGGACAGATAAAACAATTTTGGACTATAAATTATAGAGGATAGATATTGAAACTGCTAGTTTATATTATTTTATAAAGCTTACATTTTATTTATATTAATAAAAAGGTTTTTAATATCTGACAAGTGACTTTATTTTTTTTTCCATAGATTATCAAAGTGGAGGTAATTAAGGCATCTGCTTGCCGTAGACCCCAAGTGAAGCAATTCCACAACAGTCGTATCAGGTTCCCACTGCCAAAGCGTGTGCACCACCACAAGCGTCTCAACACCTTCGCTTACAAGAGGCCCAGCACCTATTTCTTGTAATTTACATTAGAATAAAGATCACCTGACGTGGTATATTTTGTTTGTATTGCTTCCTTTATATTTTTCCTAATATTACTTAAAGGTTTAGCATATCGAATCAGTAAAACTTAAAATATAATTTTAATAGTGTAGGAATTAGCATTATAAGGAAATCTATTAGAATTTAGGTTGATGATCTGGTGAACGGTAAAATCCAACTTACAAAAAAAACATTTAATAGCCTGATCAACCTTTTCAATTCGCCTTATAGGCGAATGGTTTCTCGGTTTCTTATTAGACTGAAACTCTTGATAGCAATACTGTTTAGATAGCTGATCAGTAGATTGCATCTGCAAAATAGATGTTTTGATAGGCATGCGCATTTGGTAGACTCATAACTACATGTTCTGTTTGTTTTACAATGATTTTACTTTCCCTCCAAGTTCAGATGACAGGATCGTTAAGAGCTGTCCTCAGTGCACTAGTACTGATGTGTCTGTTTCTTCTAAATGCTATTTTATAGAAGTATAGTAGATTTAAAATTAGTGGATAATAGGCATTGTTTCAATGAATAAAATAGAAACAAAAATTGTGTACAGTAAAATATATTTTGTCTACATAACATACATAAACATATTTACGATCCTACCAAAATTTGACATTAAAAATAGAGATTCACAAATTTCAAAACAAAAATAATAATTTCCTATGCTAAGAAATTCTATTTTTGCTCAATAAATACTACAAGCCCCGATGTGTCTTATGACATGTGGCTGCATGTCTGCACAAGGTATTGGAGGTATGTAGTTGGTAGATGACTATCAATCCTGCAAGGCTTCATCTTTTGGAAAAGAATTTATAGCCCTCATGTAAGCATCAAAATTCATTCATTTTTCAATAGACCGGTGCTTCCTTCCATAATGCTCGCTCTAAATTATTTTACCAATATTTACTTTCTATATTTTACGCTTTGTTCTCTTACCATACTAGAAGAACTAATTTGCATTGGGACTCGTATAATACATTTTTAACACCATTTGTGACTTGACCATTTGTGAGAGTGTAAACAGAACTAAACGATTCGACATTTAGTCATTTAGTTAATGACATCAGTTTACGTAAATAAATGCGTACCAGGATAAGGAATAGTATATAAAACCATCTATCACACATCGAAATAACAAAAATCAAAGCAACACAAACTTTCACGACACTCAAAATATTCAAATATAAACAAATGCCAATGCAAACTTAGAAATTCTCTAATAATGTATGTTGAAGTCCTTTTCAAATATATGATGTATATAAATAAAGGTTTATAACACTAAATAATTTTTTTTCGTCTATCTATACATTACATAGTTGCACATACATAGGAGCTACTGATTCAAATTGCTTTCTGTTTTTCTGTTGAATAGTCCAATAATCGAGGAAGACTATAAAGTAAACATTTAGAAAAATTGAGTTGGGAAAAATAGGTAAAATATAATCAATGGCATCAGAATTGCTATACTGTTGTGGCGCCATTTAGACAGTGGATTCACTTATATGAAATTTGGCAAAGAAGTTACAGTTAAGAGTTATCAATTTAGTTATCACAATTACAAGATTTATATAAATATGAAAATATAATACTCTATAATAAAATTTAAAAGCAATCTATCCTATTCTAATATATCTGTCCTTTTCTGTGATTCGAAAATCATGAAAGTGGTGCAACTAGACAGTCTTCTATTGTATGAGATACCTACCAGGCTCCACTGATAGTAGTAAAAATAGCCTAGAATATATTCACAGTGCCTTACACATTATGCATTTGATGCAAATGTTCAAAAGATTTAACTTACTACAAAATTTAATTTGAGCAAGTACAAAATTTGCCAATTAATAAAATTATAACGACACATCAAGTCACTCTTATAAAAATCTCACTGAAAATTGTTTATTTGGTATCAAATAGGACATCGTTTTATACTTTGAGCACCGAATCCTAAACAAGGCCTGACGCATCCTAGGCAGCTATTTTTACTTAAATAATATTAATGGGGTATACGCGTTGTTGCTAGCCTAAATAGGCTTAACTTAACACTTAAGTTATTATTTTATTAGTCTATGACAGTTGTCATCTTTTTTAGCATAAGACAAAACTGTAGGTGATCTTAATAATATTTTAATAATATAGTAAATTCGTATGTGAGTATAGGTTAAGCTATCATACTTAAGTTGAGAGAACTTTAAGCGCAAGCTTTGCAGCGGCGCGCTTTGCTTGAGCCTTGTTGGAGCCAACGCCGTAGTTTGTGTGTCTGTGTCCGTCCCGAGTATATGACACAGGAATCATCACTTTGGTGATACTCTCCTTAGTGGTCGTAGGTTCTCTGGAAGGCATATAAATTTTTCAAATAGTAGTACCAACACCATCCAAAAAAATTGAAAAAAAAAAAAAAATTAACCACTGGACAACAAATATTGTATTTACATCAAATATTACACAAAATTTAAACTACTTAATTGAGGGTACTCTCGTGTGAGTACCCACATAATAATAATGAAAGTATTTATGTTATAGTTACCCAAAACTGGCGCACGCGTACATCATCTCTAATAATACGCGAACTGGTTGTTTGGGTACGCATTGCGAAAACGCAGCGATTTCTTTCCACATTATACGATAAACAACGCGCCATACTGTGGCTAAATCACCGCCACTGTCGAGGTATACCGCACCAATTAGCGACTCGAATATATCACTTAGGACCTGTAATAATGAAAATCAAATCATCATTTGATTTGAAGGTGATAAACATTTTGTAACGTTATACCAAAATGTGTTTTAACCTTTATAGATTATGAATTACCTTGGGCACTTCAATGTATTCAGCGATACGGCATTCTTCTTCATCAATGAGGTAAAGGACGTCTTCGGTGATGTCATGGTTCCTCTGCTTCTGGTGTTCTGCGAACTTGAGAATCGCCGTCTCCAGTGGCGGGTTCAGCTCACAACAAAGGAACCTATCCAGGGCAGGCAATGCTTAGTTCCGCATACAATTTTGTACTTATTAATAAAAAGTTGAATCATTGTGAGAGATTATTTTATAGCGTCAACGAGGGGTAAGAATGTCAAATAACATATTTCCGTTTAATTGATCAAACAGAACACGATCGTATTTAATTTTGAATCTAAACATGTGGGCTTTTTTTTGTTTGTTTCAATTAAAGTCATATAGGCTAACATGGACGATGTTACAGGCAAACATATGTAATTATTGTAAAAAATCTAAAAATTTTCTCACTTGTGAAGTCCCAACTTGACAACATACGATGCAAACGTAACATTATTGACGAGCGAAGACCTCAAATCTGTAAGATCACCGGGTTTGAGATCGCCGCAGTTTTCAAA
The DNA here is from genome assembly GCA_963693355.1 of Pontia daplidice. NCBI lineage: Eukaryota > Metazoa > Arthropoda > Insecta > Lepidoptera > Pieridae > Pontia > Pontia daplidice. The sequence continues at coordinate 2,703,229 of CAVNZL010000139.1, read as the reverse complement.
TATGTGTGCAGTTATAAGGAAATCCAAGATGGCGTCGCCCAAAAACTCTAGACGCTCATACGACCGCGTGTAACGGTTACGTATGTACGATGGATGCGACAACGCCTGAAAAATGACAGATATAAAGAGAAAACCCTTTACATAACATAAAAGGTTGATATTTAAAATAAATTAAAAATTGTACATAGAGATTTGACCATACATACGTACATTTCTAGAAAACTACAAACTCTTAATTTACCTCTAACAAAAGGGACGGATCCTTAAATTTGTAACTAATTATCTTTTCGATGTCATCTCTCGTATTGTTCAGCAAACGATGTATGTCGTTTTCGGTCGCTTTCCCCTGCCTTATCACGGTATCAGTGCCTCTTGACAAGTAGGTCAGGAAATTGTCCTGCAAACAATATGTAAATTGAATATATCTTTTCATATATAATTCCATACTAAAACATTACAGGAGATGTATGGTTCAAAGATTGAATTATTGTTCTTCAAAACTCTAATTCTCTCGGGACAGTAATTGTTTAAAAGCTGGTGAATCTTCTTAGTTATTCAAACAACATAGAGAACTTGCACTGATAGCGAAATTCCGTATTGTTTCGACTTAATTTTGCCTGAATTTAACATATTAATATTTATTTACCTGACTTGGTATAATCCTAAACCATTCCAATAAAGCGCTGGCATCCTCAATACCTCCACTGAGCAGGTAGGTTCCAATTAGCGCTTCAACGCAATCCGCCACCGACTGTAAATAAAAATAATAATATAGTTATAAAAGACAGTAGTCCTTCTTGTTTTTCGGCCGTTCATACACCGATACGAAGAAATGTTAGGTTAAAATACTGTTCTACGTTCAATTTATTTGCAGGGTATCAGTCTCCTGTATAACGATCAGAATCAAGACTTACTCTAAATAAGGCTACCGTATACCGTTTTGCATTATGACATAAACGAATGGTAATTTGTAGACTGAATGTAACTTTATAAAATAATATAACATAGGGTAACTATGTTGTTTCTGTTATTAATTTTTAAGGTCGACTGAAAATATTAACCTTGTCAGAGACTGCTTGAGCCCCGATGTACCGCTGCATTTCATTTTGAACGCCTCCCTCAGGTTCAGGCTCGGCCGGACGAAGTTGAGACTTCACCTCAAAGAATTTCTTTTGAATTAAACTTAAGCTTTTCTCTGACAGTTTTCCACTCAATGCGTCCGTTGTCGGGAACTCCATTCCAATGAGAATCGATGGTCGGATCTTAAATCAATGAAAGATAGTTAGTGCATACAAAATTATATACAGCAATATTTTTGTGTACTTTACACATACATTTACTTAATAAGCGGTGTGTCTTAAACAACTTAAGTTTTTAGCTAAAAACTTTATTCTATAAAGATTCTTCGATACACATCATTTCCAATTAATTAATATTTCGCGTGAAAAAACACATTCTGGGCCACATCAATAGTCTATTCAATAGATACCACTGGTTTATTTAGTAATCTCGAAAAATATATATTTCGACACAATGCAGTATTTAAAAAAAAAGGTTTTATTTTTCAGATGAAAAAAAAGCACATTATAAATCAATATTTATTTATGAATAATGTTACATAACATAACAACTCATAAGATATATAAAATTAAATTACATTATTTCTTATATATATATTTGTGTAAAATATCAAGTTAAGCCTAATAACCCAACACATGTTTTTTTCTTATAAATGAATGTTATAAAAACATACAGTATACTCGCGAAAGCAACATATATTATAATTTTATCATTATCTTAGAATATACCGGTGTCTGCAAGGTCGAGGCCGAATTCTAAATGCCCATAGACACACTAGTGACTAGACGCTCCTCGTGTCAAGCCGCGGCTTACGTATCTCCATAATATAATTTTGGCGTCGCGAGCCGGCACAGACGCACGTGCCGGTTGTAAAATTACAGTGATTTTATCGCAAACTGTGCTACTTTAATATTACTATCCCGCCTAAACTGTGAAGGTATTTTTATTTTTTTAATATATTTAAGACGCATTTAAATATTTCCAACCTTTTCCTTTTAGAAAGTAGGTAGTGATGGATTGTAAACTTTCACGTGTGGCAAATTTTTAAAAGTATTCTGTTCTATTTTTAATAAACGAATTTTAAGTGTGTAAAAGTAGCGGTTATTGGCCGTAAAGTACCGCGTATGAAGCATTAAAAATAACTGTAGCTCAATGGACGGTAAAATCAGCTGACATTGTATACAACGATTTTAACAGTTGGTAATAACTAATAAAGAATCGTGAAAAAAAATTTGGTATTTCACATAGATTTTTAAATTACCACATTATATTAATTGAAGGCAAACATATATATTGAAATTAAAAACCATGGATATAACGACACACTACCGATGGCACGAATCACGCGTATTAATATTGGTCGGTAGTGTTAGAGGAACCTTATTTAAATCGAGCTAATTTCTTATTAATATCTAAGAAATAAAAATTACGCCTTTGTGCTGTTATATATTAATTATGTTAATATGTTTTACGTAACGGTTATTAGCGCTTCAGAGTACAAACTCATTCAACGGAGAACGATCTTGGTTATTTGGTGTATACAATACTTAGCTAGTAATAAAAATGGCTAAAAAGGGAAGATATAAACCTGAAATAATTGAATAGCTAGTTTAATTAATTTTGTTATTATTTAATTCACTGTTTTCATGTATGTTATTAGATACATATAATTATTTGTTATTCCAAGCACTACACAAGTAAGTGATACTAATTTTTAGTTATGTATATATAATATACGATACGTATTTTAAAATGTCAAAATTTGAAGCAATCTGGCAAAGCTTTAAAATTAATTAAACTAATATCGTATAGTAAATGAAAGTTACATATTCACCTTATGTAAACTTTATTATACTTTTAAAAGGGTTCTTTATTTGCAAAAATAAATAAATACCGGATTATCCTGTATTTTTTGGGGTCGCGGCTGTGTCCAGTTTTATATTTTTTCAGAGAAAGTTTTAAATTAGCATAAATTAAGATATGACATTCGGAGATAAGAACATTTCCATAACTTCACATTGAAGGCGCAAATTTTTTCTTTGATAATATTTATTACAGATGTTGAGGTCGATTGCATTTTATGGTGCCGTTGTGGCATTAGGTATAGGGGTGGGATTTAAGATCTACCTCCAACGCCCATCCCCAATGCCCGCAATGGACTTTGAACGTTGGTGGGGACATGGCCCAATACCCGAGAAACAAGATCAATCTATACGGCCTTTTGTTATTGTATTTAACGAATCGGTAAGCTATTTGGTATTTTCTCATACTGTTTATTGTTGACATAGCCAGCCTCTTATGGCTGGTGGTATCGTTTATGGGTTGGTTACTCTGGAAATTATTCCAGATGGTAGAAGATTTGAGGAGTCGTCTGCGGAACAGACGTCCCTTAACACCACCTTTGTACGGTATACAATCCCAATACGGTATCAACACCAAATATTTAGAGGAACTTCTGACATATTGGTCTGATAAATACAATTTTACGGAGAGAGCTGAAAGACTGAATAAATTTCCACATTACAAAACAACAATTCAGGGTCTTGAGATGCATTATATTCATGTGAAACCAGAGGTCAAAGGTAAGAAAGTACTGCCTTTGTTGATGCTACATGGTTGGCCCAGTTCTTCAAAGGAATTCGATAAAGTTATACCGATGTTGACAACGCCCAGGGAGGGATATGACTTTATATTCGAAGTGGTTGCCGCAGATCTACCAGGATTTGGTTTTTCACAGGCAAGTTATATAAAGGTTCACAATCTTTGAGTAAATAAAAATTGTCGTCAGATAAGTTCGAAATAAATATATATTACAGGGAACTAATAAGCCCGGACTTAGTCCTCTGCAAGTTGGAACAATCATGAGTAATCTGATGCGTCGTTTGGGACACAATACGTACTACATTCAAGCTGGAGATTGGGGATCTCAGGTGGCCACCCATATGGTTACCTTCATTCCTCATGAAATATTAGGGTAAGTATTGACATTCAAAGTATTTTTTAAATCAACGCCTTTGCTGCTTCGCGACGTCATAGATTTATATTTATTTTTGATTTTGGATACATAATTATTAATGATGTTTATATGTAGCTATCCAATTAATTACTCTGCTTTGTCTCAACTACAACTAGCACTAACGAATAAATATTTTAGTGTAATATATTTTATTGATAATTTCAATTTAACATGATCGTTGGTGATGTAAGGTTTGATAGAAGCATCAAACAGTTTGTTCAGTTTTACAGAAATACATAATATTTGTAATATTCGTTTACTTGACACGCTTTCAGATTTCACACAAATATGCCCGTATCTTCGAGACCTATAAGTAATGTGAAATATTTCATTGGATCGTTATTCCCAAACCTGATAATGGATAACAGATACGTAAGCCGAATATATCCCATAAGGAAATTGTTCGATTATGTCTTACGTGAAAGTGGTTACTTTCACTTGCAAGCTACAAAACCTGACACAATTGGTATGTTTTTTATTTGAACAATTTTTATTTTTACATTTAAAATACCATTAAAACATAGTTATTTAGTAATAAATCGTGATATACAAGGCTGGAAAATATCTATTAACGAGGTGAACCATAGTGGCTGGCTCATGAGCCCACTAATATCAGTCTATAGCGAAGACTTACTTATAGTTATACTTTTTTCTTTGGTTAACGCGTGTTCACAATAATTGCAACATACTCGGAACATCGAATTTTGCTATTATTGTAATAAATATTTATACGACACCTTTATATCTATTAAATTACTTTCAAAAATGTTATATTTATACAATTATTTGTTCTATATTTTCAGGAGTAGCACTATCGGATTCTCCAGCGGGGTTGGCAGGATACACGTTAGAGAAAATAGGGGTATGCAGTAACCGAGACCAATTGGATACACCACATGGCGGGCTTGAAAATATTGACAAGGATGATTTGTTGGATACCGTCACCATCGTATGGGCAAATGAGTGTATCGTCACGTCCATGAGGATGTACGCTGAAGCCTTCGCTCATACGGATGTATTTCTTATGCATAAGTGAGTACACTAGGTATTTTATTATACATGCTTTGTTATAACAAATTCAATTTTTTGCTCTTTGAACGGTCAGCAACCTTAATTGGTTAAGATGTAAACTATTTGCAAAATTAATTCATAATTTTCAGCATTCCGACCCCGGTTCCAACTGCGGCTATAAATTTCAAGCACGAAGTAGTGTATCAACCTGACTGGATATTGCGAGACAAATTTCCCAACCTAGTCCGATCCACCACCCTCGAATTTGGTGGTCACTTTGCCGCGATGCAAACGCCGAAAGCGTTAGCCGATGATTTCTTCGAATCGGTGAAGGAATTCATTCGGTTCCGGCGTTTTTAAACGCGTATGTTTTGTGTTTAGCTTTTAAGTGTTATTCACAAGCAATATACATTTGCGCTGTATTCTCAATTTTGGACAATATTAAGACAACTGAGAAAACACGGAAGTGTGAATTGTTTTGCGACAACATAGTTTATCCAAATATTTTGTTTCTTTCATCAAGCATGCTTTCAGACATGTTATTCAAGATACCAGGGTACCAAATTTTCGACTGTATAATAAAGACGATTAATATATATGTAATTAAAATGTCTGACTACTCCGGCGTCTAATTAACTCATAAAACCAATTTCAATTCTCTAAATGCCGTCTAAATAAAGTAGGTAGTTTTTAACGTTGAAAAAAATCTACTTTATTTTTAGCTGGCAGTAGTCCGTGATAAAAAGTGCCTAAGTGGGACATTTTGATAACAGAGTACGTTTTTTGTGAATAGATTTTGCGAGCAAAGTTGTTGCATTTCCTGGTAATTGACCATGATGTTTAAACGACCAGTTATGAGCCGTTATTAATATTTTTTAAACGTTAACAAGTACGTATACGTACGAATAAAATTATTTGTGAATTGTGCGAAAACACTGACTGATCTCTCTAGTATTATTTTCTTTACTATGTAATTCAATGCAATCAGGTGTTCGTTAGATATCACTTTGATAATATTATATTAATGAGATGGCATGATAATGCACGGTGTTAGGGTTATTATTTATAAGGTAAATTATAAGTCACAATAAATTTAAATAATGGAACTGAACAAAAAATAAAACATTCCAATGAAATATTTTTTTTATTTGTATTAAGTGTAATGAAAATATACCTTTTATAGCAACGGCCAACGTCTATATGGGTGTTTAAAAACACCTTCCTAATTTTTGTAACAAAGAAAATGACGATTGTAACGTGTTTAAGTTTAAATAGTTGCCTTGATAACTTAGTAATTGTCAAATATTTTTAATAAAACAATTATGATTTTATTTTCATTATACTTAAAAATAATCAGCAAAAACACAGTAATTTTAAATTTATCTTTTTCATGCAGGATTAAATCAGCTTTTTATCATCGACATTATATATCTATATCACATATCATGACTTAATCAGATTTGGATAAGCTGGTGAGAGAAATTTCAAAATATCACATGTTTTTAATATATATTAATAGGTAAATTAATGGGTTATTAGAATGATTTATTTTCTATAAAAAACTGATTCTCCTTAAATTAGATTGGTCTACGAAACGTTACACGATAGAACATAGTAATGCCTAAACCGATCCTGTAAGAGTTTGCTAAATCAAAATGGTACTCACCTTATGTTCTTCAATGAAATCAATGACTTCTCGAGGAGCGGAAAAGCCTGGTACCAGGAAATCCGCTCTTGGACTAAAAGGTTCCACTTTGATACGGCCACCAAGACCAATACGATTTCCAGCATAGAACAAGTTTCTAAAACAATAAATCAAATTCAAGTTTCTGTCCATAGTTCTTGGCAGTATCAAGGGCGCTTCATAGATACCACTATGTAACTTCATAGTTACATAAATACCATTAAACGCACCACTGGTTAGGGAAGTCTATATAGACCAAGGCCATCATTCCATGTTGGTTTTCTTTGAAAGACGTAACATGTAAAAATACGAAACAACCGATCACTTTCTAAACTCATCCATTTACTCTTTACTAAATTGAGGATTGTATGTATTTTTGTATGTTGTATCATAAAAAAATAGAAACTAAAAATTTTGCCTAAAAAATAAAAATTAAAAATTAAGGCTTGGACTACCCTTAATATTTAGGGGGGTGAAAAATAGATGTTGACCGATTCTCAGACCTAGTCAATACGCTCACAAAGTTTCATGAGAATCGGTCAAGCCGTTTCGGAGGAGTTCAAGTTCGAACCCCGTGACACGAGAATTTTATATAATATTGTGAATCTAAACCATTCCCAGATCCCCTTGAACACACACAAAAAATTTCATCAAAATCGGTCCAGTCGTTTGAGAGAAGTTCAGTGACATACACACTCACAAAAGAATTATATATATAAAGATTATGTTTACAGACCGATTGAGTTCGCGCTTACATGTTAAGGAAATTTAAATATTTTATGGGTCAGCTGCGATGTCATGGAATTATCTAAAGTACCTGTTTCCGATGAGGCGTCCTTTGATATTTGTAAGCTGTCCTTCATTCAGCTTGGGAAACTTGTGAAATAGGTAGAGCGTCGCTGCAAACTTGAGGAAAGCGTCGCCAAGGGTCTCCACTCTCTCCAAATCGAAGGCGTCGTGAGATTTGATTGTCGTAAGAGCTGCTAGTACGTCACGCAACTCCGGACCCCTGCCTGCTTTCCGAGACAACATGTGTATTTTGTCCGAGTACCTAGAGAACAATTTAACATTTTACGATAACAATTATTTTTGTTAATCATTTTAAATATCGCAAAAATAAATACTGCAAAGATCCGAGCAGGACCAGATGTATACTTACGTTAGTGGAGGAGGCATGATAGCGGTACCCATCGGTTGATTCTTAGGTGAAAATCCCTGAATTTTACTTTTCTCATCATACAAAGGAGCCGTGGCAAATGTATCATAGCACTCGATATCTAGTATCGTAACATCCGTTATATTTCGCTCTATATCTAGTGGTTCGGCGCTTTCCTAAAAAATACGTTTAGCGTTAGTTTGCAATCCTCAACGGCACATGGCTCCTGAATAAAAGTAAGAAATACCTAAACAAAACCTATATTTAAAAAAATAATGTAACTACCTCCACTTCCAGGCTAATAGTTGTTACTACTACATACAGAGCTTCAAAAATTACAAAAATACTTTGTAAAATATTTCCTCCTATTTTAAGACATCTTTTATACCATCTACTTTCTTAACACCACAGAAAAGACGGTATTTAGTCGAATTTTGTGTAGTACCCGTGCAAAAGTACAAAATTCGATCAAATAAACACTATACTATGTTATTCTTTTTATTTATTACACAAGGAAACGAAACAGAAAAACCTATTCTTAATTAAAAATGAAAATACAAACCTCCCAAGCGTATTCGGCAGCCATTTTCTTTTTTTGAAGCTGGTATAGGCTCTCTTTCATGGATAATACGGCAGGATTTCTCATCCTATACAACAATGTTTGGTATATTATGCGAAAATATTGATGTTATTTGTTTGTTAAAGGGCAGATCTCCTCAATATATAAAATAGCGAAGGAAAGAATATATGAAACAGACATCGTGAACATACTTCTTTTCACTTCGAATTACCAAGTTGGAAAATTATTCTTATTTAAGATTCATTTGACTCGTGTGCCTTATCGCTCTGAACTCTAAAATGTATTACGCTGATATTTAAGTCTCCATGAATGTATTATGTAGTTATATTGAGCTATTTATATATATATATAGTTATATAGATATATATATATCTATTTCTTAATATGTATGTATATACTAGCTGATCCGGCAAACGTTGTTATGCCATACATGTGATTTCAATTTTCAATTAATAAATAAAAAATAAAATTTAGGGGTGGACTACCCTTAATATTTAGGGGGATGAAAAATAGATGTTGGCCGATTCTCAGACCTACTCAATACGCTCACAAAATTTCATGAGAATCGGTCAAGCCGTTTCGTTTATATAATATTGTGAATCTAAACCATTCCCAGATCCCCTTGAACACACACAAAAAATTCATCAAAATCGGTCCAGTCGTTTGAGAGAAGTTCAGTGACATACACACTCACAGAAGAGTTACATATATAAAGATGATGAGATGAAAATATGTCTTTATGATGTGGAAGCTTGTTACTCCAAACAGAATTAGGATTATAAATAGCTTCAATCTATTATAATGGTAGTAATATTATCAAATCATTCCTTTAAAAATGTTGTTATGAAATAAGATCCTAATTTCTAAAATTCTAACCCTCTGCTCGAATGAGGCGACCTACACCGCTCGGGTGACGAAATAAGTTTTCGATTATCCAATCCTAATTTTCTCTCCCTTAAGACCTCGCTACTAGTAGTTTCATCACTAAATAAAAAAAATCTATATATCAGTTTTTAAAATTCCTGTATAGGTTCATACTTGCTTGTAGTGATTGATTAGAGATGTATGTTTTTGACCGTTACAAGAATTACCATTTTGTAGGCTGTCTTTAAAAAAAAATCTTTGATATTCTAATTATTATCTCAAGTCACATTCTCTATTTGAGAATTATCAAAAATTCAAATAGAAAAAACGATTTCACAACTCATGGAAATATAATTGAGCGAATTTTTGAAAATACTAAATCACTAAAAAGTTATTAGAGGTTTACAATAAGTTAAGGTAAAGGAATGTCCGAATTGATAACCAAATTAACAAATAACATGAACAAGATAGTGAAATTCAAGCAATTACAGATCTTATTTGATTAAAACAACACCAATGAATCTGTCCACTGACTTTTAAGTCTAGACTTACAAAGATATAAAAAATATTATATTTTAAATTAAATTAACTAATATTAGTTAGTTATTCTTATTATTGGAAATTCATATATTTACATAATAGGATTGGAATATACCTGTCTATACTGCTAACCATCGCTGGCTCCTCAATTTGTGAGAGTAAGCTGTTCTTCGCAACACAAATGTTTGTCTCAATGGGCAACCATTTCTCACCTAGAGTTAATAATCATGTTAACTGCCAGTCTTAGCATTACTTACCAATTTGGTTTATTTATTACATTTTTATTTATGTCAAATTTTTCAAAAAATAACTAAAACTCTATTGAATTTGAATTTTTGGCAAGTACTAAGATTGGCAATTAATAAGCTAAGCGTAATGATATTTACCTTCAATATTAATCAATTGAATATTAATATAGATTTATGAATGAAAGATGCGTGAGGTGCGGCAAAACATTAAAATCATATTCAAACACTTTAGGTTTATTTTTATTAAGTATATTTTGTTACCTTTTCGCAAGTGAGGTTCACCATTCAAAGTAGCATTGGCTATTTCCGCTCGCAACTCGTAGGCTACCAATAGCATAGTTAGCCTAAAAAAACAATCGGTCATAAAATATAGATTACTTATTAAGCTGTCAAGATATTTGATTATCAGATATTTAAATTTATGTTTATAAGAAACTTTATGTCTTATAAAATGTAATGCGTTACTGCATTGAGTACCGTAAAATCATCTTCATGATAAAAAGCAAGCAATTTTCTAGCAAATCTTTTTCCCAAACATTACATACGTCCCAAACACGTACGTGGCTTTTGGTCAATTCAAAATATTTTAATGTTTAAAAAAAAACCACTTTGTTAACGGATTAAGTCATGTATTTTTACAAAATTTAAGTATATTACATTATTTTAAATTTTTTCCGACGTTTCCCATACTTTACAGCGTGGTCACGGTAGACTGAAGACACAAGGTGTTAATTGTCAAAAATAAGTGTCATAGTTGCCGAGAGGTTATGTGTTATTTGTATTTATTGCCCCAGAGTTGGTATCGACTATCCAATAACAAAAGGTTTTTCTTTAAATTAGTAATAGTTATGTTAATAAAAGATAATATTATTTTTAATGTTCTCAACTACAATCGAAATCCTTTCTATTTAATGACCATGAACCATCTTGATAAAAAGATCAAATTTATTTGTTCGTACACACAGATCTTGATTTACTTATTACCTGTGAATAATACTGGGCAACATATACGCCTTGTACCAATGAACACTGGGGAACTCGTATTTTGTACAAAATTCGGGAATAAAGTCCTCTTTGAAAGCTTTTGGCTTTTCATCGTCCTGCGCTTGCGCAACTAACTTCACTTGTTTTTCAGTAAACGTCCTGATGGTCGAGCCACGTGGCAATAGACAATTCATTTTAGTGTTTATTCTGCACACCTGAAAATGTAACGAATATGTAAATAATTTGTTAGTGTTTGGCTGGACCTCGGAGGGTCTTCATTCACAAACTTTATGTTTCAGTTATTAGTACCTATAACAAGCCATAAATAAATGTGTCCAAACATTAGAATTTTATTTAATAAGGTATTACCTCCAACAGGGGTTGGTCTGCTGGACCCAGTATTTGTAATTGATGCTTGTGTAAATAATAATCAGCGTATGTTTCAAAAGTGGAGGCCGCGAACTGAGACTGTGGCGTCATATATTCGAGCACTCTGGTTACTACATATCTGTAATAAAATAAATGAGACTGTTATTTAATATAATTAATTGAATCAGGCGTTACTTTGCGGAAGTCCATTGTTCAAAAACCCAATAGACCAGTATGGAAGCAGTACTCCGCGAAAAACCCTCAACCACTCAACGCACGTTTCGCTCCGACACCGGAGCATCATCAGGAGATGTTGCCTCTACGAACAGCGTTCGATGAGTGGTTGAGGGTTTTTCGCGGAGTACTGCTTCCATACTGGTCTATTGGGTTTTTGTTATTTAATATTTTTTAATAACATATAACTTCCACAAACAAAAAAAAACAGTTTTCGTATACACTTTCATGTATCCGTTCTTATATATGTAATAAGTGCAGTATCAAAATCAAAATAATTTTTCAATTCGTTTCAGTAGTTCATGAGATTAGCGTGTTTAACGAAACAAACAAACTCTTCAGCTCTTTATATTATTGGGAACTACTTAAAGTATGACAAAAATATTTAAATATATTTCAATACTATTTGATAGATTTTCAATATGAAATTACCATGAATAATAACTTTAATTCTTAATTCCTAACATTTTCACACAAATAGAAGATTTTAAACAACATTTTTTATAGATGATAATAGTATTAATCAATTAATTAGTCATTCTAAAAGTTAAGAAGGTCTTTCTGTATGCATAATTAAGATTTTTTCGTCATCAATTTCATACTTAACCTTTGCTATAATTAAACTATGTCTTAATAGGAAAATAAATTTACCTGTCAGGATTGAGATAAGGTTTATACCACGGCGTAACGACTTTTTTGTAATATTCTTCAGGCGTGGTTTTTATTGAAGCCCTTTCCTGCAACATTACATTCAACTCATATCGAATAAATAAAAGGAAATGTAAACAAATTGAAAACAATTAAAATACTTATATAGAGTAAAATTCTAATAATAATAGAAGAAAATCTGTCAACTATTTTGTGAAGCGCCACCTAGTATGTGCGAATATTTCATATCAACTATTTCGTTTAATAGTGATTGTTACATTGAATTATTAGACACCTTTCATAGACAAAATGGTAACAATACCATTTTGTCTAGCAGGCAATTCAGGCAGATAATTGTAATACAATGTGAATTAATCAAGGAAGAAGTTTTCAGCGAAGGCGAACCGATTGGGCGAAATTTTGAACAGCATTGATTATATAAGTGTTTCAAGACCAAAATATGGGCATCATTTAATCTGTGACAAATTTAGTACCAAGACATAATAAAAGTCAAAGATTCCTGATAGTATATAAAAAATATAATATAATATAATAGTAGTCAATTTGGCAGTAAGAATATAAATACCTTGTCTGGTGGGATTTCCACGGGAGCAATTTCAGTATGTGTTTGCATAAGATTCCAGTCAACATTAAATCTGCCCTGCTTGCATATGGGAACAACGTAGAGGCAATTCACAGAACCCTCGAATATCACGAATTTCTTAGCAACAGCTAACACTTGATCAAATAGGAAGAAATGGAATCTGAAAGTCAGAAGTTTGTTCCAAGTTATAGTCAAGGCTGGCCTAAAGTAAAAATCTAATTTTTCATTTAAATAAAATATCATGTATCATCAAAACGCGATTTACTACTATAATTATTATATGTTATATTCAACCAATGCAACAGCCACATCATAGGTATCTTCTGGTCTGAGATCTAAAATGATCAACACGACTCTTGAAGGAAAGAGTGGGTAGCCTAAACAATTCTGGTGACGTTCAGTTCCGGCGGGAGGAATTTGTTTAAAATGAGCGTTTCAAAGCGAAGTTAAATAGACCACGATGGCGAAGCATTGTCGGCAAGCTCAGCTAACATAGAGCTATAGGACCATAACAATGTAATTAATTATTTATGGGGATGGTTTTAAGCGGTGTATGATTTGAAATTACCACTATCCTATATAGGTAAAAAATATGAACTGTGTAACTATGTTTTGGCAACACAGACTTATTGTCCTCTTGTAATATACAAAATATTGGTAGGCATAAATAATACTAATAATAAATCGAGTTTTAGTTTAAATATACTCACGTTTTAACCAACTGCAAATATGCTGTATCTAATAGAATTGTGGTGTAGTTCATTTGAATATGTGTAGTGACTTCCCCCACCCTTAGATACATTGGAAAATCGCATACTTCCGGTAAAGGCTGCATTGTCAGGAACCCAAAGCCTTCATCCATTTGTAACAGGTCATAAAGAGCCCTTTCGCGGGATTCAGTCGGCTTCGCGAAATTGGCGTTTAATTGTATAATATGCAAGTAGAATGTATGTTTGTCTACAGAGGGTAATGCGTTGAAATAACTGGGATACTGAAATACAATATATTATTTATCGTTCGTATGTTACTAAGATAAATCAACGCACAACTTCTATGTTTCTTCTAAAAAACCTTGTTCGGAACCTTGTCCACACATTTTAATAACAAATAATATCACACAGTAAAATATTTAAAATGATAATATTAGTGTATACAATCATACTGAATTCTGAATTTAAACAAGAATTAAAGAAAAAATACAGAATTGAAAAACTGTAGTATATATAAGTATAGAAAGGTGAGGCCAAGATCCAAAATGAGATGAAAAATAAATACGTACTACTGTCTTATGCTTCCGTACTCGTTTCTTTGTTCCAGCCTGTGGCAATCCGTCCTTATCTTCTCGGGGATCATCCCACGGCCAATTAAGGAAACACTGCCTTATATCCTCTTGCTCGAACTTTATTTCTCTGCAGAAATAGACACAAGAGTTCTGAACGCCACGGGATGCTTATAACATCAAAGAAGAAACAAATTCATTTGCAGACTTATTTCACAATTGCAAATGAAGCCCTACGTTGCACTTCCGTATTATTGAGGGAGCACTTTTTTTTACCAAATTAAATCTGACTGGTAAAACACAAAAATTTCATAGGGCATTTGAATCCATGATATAAACCTTACCCATATGTTTTTGGCAAAAGGTGCTGATCGAATTCGTCTGCTTTGTACAGTTCAATACAGGCTTTCAACGCTGCCGAACGCTTCGCCGTTTTTATGTTCGCAAAGGGATCTCCCTGAAACAAAGGAAAAAATACACTTGAAATTGTAAAAAGACTAACTAAGGATTTAGCCAGCCCACCTTTATAGGTTCCTTGATCGGACAAGCCACGGGCATGACGATGGTGATCATGGACTTCTGTGATACATGTTCCAGTATCCACATCGGTGTGATAAGTGTAAACTGATCATGGGGCAGAGTGGAGCAGTACCGGTGCAATAAACTAATGGCCGACGTCGCAAATAGGCGATCTAGAGAGAAAAAAAAATAGGTATCTCAAACCAAGGAAAATCCATTTAAGCTTATGAAAAAAAAATCTTTTTAACGGATTTATGTTATGTATTTTTGCAAAATTTTAATATTTAAAATTTTTCCGACGTTTCGCGTGCTTTATAGCGTGCGTGGTGACGGCAGAATTTTGTAAAAATACATAAAATAAATCCGTTAAAAAGTGTTAGTTTTCTTTAAATGTGTAACAGTTATGTTAATAAAAGACTAAAAAAATCTGTGTGTGTATATATATATATATAATATAAGAATGAATTCTTAATAGGCAGCTGAACTAACAATCTTGGATACAAGGATCCCATACGTTTTGGTTTAGAGATTCGCAAAATTTCCTTTTATTTGCCTTTCTATCTTCTGTTCATAGTTCAGCAAATCTCATAAGTAAAATAGTATGTCCAAATTTACAGAGGAGCTGGGACAGACATAAATTGCAAATTGTCATATGACAACTTATGAGCTGTAACTACAGGAGGTTCGGCGCATGCTTTTGGCCGTTCAACCTTCGGCAAATACAGAAATATTTTATCGTAACCTATCTACGGCTTGGGGTCGGTCTGCGCTCCTCATTAATCCTTGTGCCAGTGATGTCGACAATCTCACGGACTGTCATACCAAAAAGTGCAGGTCGCTTCTCAAGACATGCTTCACTTAAAGATATCATACGCCAGACCCTTGCCACCGTCAACGTACCTCTACTTGAGCCGACTGGTATTAAGAGACCGGATGGTATGACTTTGATTCTATGAAAGATAGGCCAGGTGCTGGTATTGGAATACACGCTTGCCTCTTCCCATCTACATAGAACTAACAATAAGTGCGGGGGTAACAGGGGTCTCCGAATATGATTATGCCCCATTCGGTGTCAAGACCCAGGGGTCCTATCGCTATAAGGCTTTTTAAGGAAATAGCAAAAATAATAGTCAACATCACTGGAGACCAAAGAGCTTCGGAATCTAGGTTAAAAGGACTCCTTTTAATATTTGTTTCTTTTGTTATATTTTTTAAGGTTTAAAGTTTAAGTTACTTATGCAATAATAAAGGTATTAAGGAAATAAATAATGTTTAGCTCATATATAATTTGTTTTGCACTTTTATAATATAGCTGACTCAAAACTTGACTTTTCCTTTTCTTGAAATTCTTTGAAATTTCTTGAAATTTTCTACGTTAAAAAAAACATCATGAGGTCAGTTCGTCTGATCAATTTGAGACTTGCGTTTATATATGTTAAAAATTTATATATTAAACATAATATAGTGTGTGTGTGAAAATGACAGTTTTGAATACTTACTGCCATTGGCGGTGACGAAAGGGGGAATTTCATCTTCATCATTAATAGCCTGTATTTCCTCTTCAGTTGGCGACGCTCGCTCTTCACTATTTCCCATAATTAACTGTAAATAACACATCGCGTAAGAATCTAATATATTAAATTCTTCTTATTTATTATTAACTTTCTCAAACACTGACCGATTTTGATGAATTTTTTTGTGTGTGTTCAAGGGGATCTGGGAATGGTTAAATTCACAACATTATATAAAATTCTCGTTAACGGGGTTCGAACTGAACTCTCAACGGCTTGACGATTCTCATGAAACTTTGTGAGTCTTGAGTAGGTCTGAGAATCGGCCAACATCTATTTTTCATTCCCCTAAATATTAAGGGTAGTCCACCCCTAAATTTTATTTTTTATTTTTTAGACAAAATTTTTAGTTTCTATTTTTTTATGATACAACATACAACAATACATACAATCCTAAATTTTCACCCTTCTACGATCAACCCGTATTTTTTATTTATTAATTGAAAATTGAAATCACATGTATGGCAACGTTTGCCGGATCAGCTAGTATAATTGTTATGAAAAAATATTCCCCGTTTTTTTGCATTTACTGCAACACTTGTGCGAAATGTTTCTTTAGTTCTGATAACGTTCTGATTTTTCAGAAGCTGTATCCAACTGTTTCAATGACCATGAACTAAAATGTTGCTTATGAAGAATTAATTGTATAGATCGAAATTAATTTGATTTGAGAAGTTTATAATTAAACATACCTTTTGAAGGAGACTTTCTAATTTTTGATACCCATAATATTTACTTAGGAACTTTGCATTTTCTGTTGCTTCCACCATCATAATATATTTCGATTCACAGTTTCTTGCACGACCTAAATGAAATCAAAGTACATAATTTATTTAAATCAAACCATAGCCCACAGGCCACACAATACACCTCTTATACTCTATATAAAACTATAACTATATAAAAAATAATCATCTCTAACACAACGATATACCAGCAGAATTTAGTTTTATATTTAATATAAATGGTCACATCTATATAAGACGACGTCATCAAAGTCTGTAAATTTAAAGTAGGTGATTTAAAATTACCTTTGCTTTGTATATAAGAGCGATAATCGAGCGGCAAATCGAATCGCACGACCAGAGAGCATTGTGGTATATCGACGCCTTCTTCTATCACCCGCGTTGATATTAGGCAGTTAAGGTCGCTGTAATAGGTATATAAAGTATTATTTAAGTCTGGAAACTTAAAACTTATTTTTCTATACAGTTTTTAATTATGTCCGTGCTTTTATGTTTACTTAAAAACAGTAGCTTTTCGATAAGAAATCTTTATAACTTTTAAGGTAAATACCTATTTTTGAATTTGAGTAAGGCCTGGTGGCTCAGCTTCTTCGTATAATATTGTTCCCTTGTGTTATTGTATGGGTTCACGTTAAATCCCACAATAAAATCATGCTTTAGAAAACCAAACTCCTCGGGATTTGCTATTTTTACTGCTTTAAGTAAATTGTATAAAATTTTCGAAGTAAACCTTTGCTGTGTGAATATGATTGCGGACAATGGTTTATCTGAAACGTAAATAATATATCAAATGGAGAATATCCACACATATTCATGTATTTAAATTCGATGTTTTCAAATTTATACAAATTAACAATTTAATATAAATTCTATGCATTCTTTTTTTACTCTCATTTTTTTTTATTCTTCACTACCACCATAAAAAGAACGCATTACCGACACTTGCTTAGCCCCAAGATATAGTTTGTGTTATACGCAATGAAATAACATATGGTGACAGACGGACATACTGAAGCCTAACGACTTCATAGCAATTTGTAGAAATAAGTTTTATTTATAGGAAATAGTATTTAAAAATTTTGTCTATAAGAAATTGTCAGTACTCTTACCATTTTTGGACGTTGACGGTTTGTTATCTTTCAAAATGGCCAGCAGAAGTTTAATTTTAGGAGATGAGTGCTTTATAATCTTTGTAAATCCCTTATCGTCCTCCATTTCATCTAATAACACCATTTTCGCCCTGTAATGGCGTGAACATTTAATTAAAATTATAAAAGCAATTTTTAATAAACCCCCCCTATTTATTCACAAATTTAAGAAAACTTAAAAAAAACGCAAAATTAACTTTGAAATGAACATGAGTGTGCTCATACGATCCATACTTATATTACACATACAAGCCCATATATGATTTGGATATGATATTGGGGACCCACAAATTTACAGTTCCCAAATATTCTTTAAAAGAAACAAATTGTTATTTACTCTGTACAGCCCGTGATGGTGAAGGTGTATAATAACTCTTCTTCTTGGCAAAGCGCACGTCGCTTGAGTCGTTCCAGCAATATCGTGTACGCAATGATGCACAAGGTGCCACCGTACGCACCCAACTCCTTTATGTGCAATATCATCGATTGCACCATATTTGCCACTTCACGTTGAATCTAAAATTATATTTACAAACCCCAAATTATTCCTCAAGACTTAATTAAGTGATACATTTTTGATTAATATTTTCAGTTTAATAAATCTTATTTGCAATTGGGTGGGAAATACCTTCTTTGAATTAGAAGTTATGTCTTTCTGTCCATGATGCAGTTCAACTTGGTGTAGTTTTACTACTGGTATATTAAATTGTCCAATTAAAATTATTAGTTCCATTAGGAGTTTTGTGGCTTCAGTTGTGGCTTGAGTAGGTGATGATGGATTAAAAGGTTTTAATATCTCTTGTGGATTTGTTGAGTACCTAAAATTTAATTGAGTTTGTTTCTTAGTAAGATGATTAAAGATTGAAACGCAAAAGTGTTAAAAATATTGCTTACTTAAAGATCTCTTCTATATTTTCATGAACAGTTGCTATAGATGCATGAAATGTTTTTTCAAGCTCCC
This sequence comes from Pontia daplidice, assembly GCA_963693355.1. Classification (NCBI taxonomy): domain Eukaryota; kingdom Metazoa; phylum Arthropoda; class Insecta; order Lepidoptera; family Pieridae; genus Pontia; species Pontia daplidice. The sequence goes on along the minus strand of CAVNZL010000139.1, from coordinate 2,683,987 downwards.
GAAGTGTATCTTCAACTTTATGTATTGTAACATTAGAATTTAGTAATGTTGCTGTTAAACCTAAAACAGAAATTAAAGTTATTGCATTTTAATTTAAGTAGGCTAATAACATATTACAAATTACACACAACACACATTAGGTTAAATTATTGATAAACTTAACTATAAATATGGATTATTGATTATTTTAGTAGCTTTATAGTATTTTTACAGTAAAAATTACAGTTAGATAGAACTTAGTTTTTTTTACAGGAGAAGAAAAACTCTAACCTAACTGTCAATTATATTTGAGCTGAAATGTCAATGATAGAATTTTCTATTACACGCTTCTGAAGAAAAACATATCCATTCAGTTTCCTACGATTTCATTTGCATTAGACAAAATAACCATATGCATCCTAATATACCTATTACAACAATTTTCCCATTTTTAATTTGTACTCTACTCCTGTAGCCTTCCTCGATAATTGGACAATCCAAAACAAAAATATTTATTCAATTCCCATTGGTAGTTCCTGAGATTAGTGTGTTCAACCAAATTATCAAATTATTCAGCTTTATAACATTGGTTTTGTCAGAATTAGACATAAATGCCATACCTATTACTCTTGGGTGGTCACCATGTAACTCATCAAAATGCCTCATAATAAGCCTCATTGGATGATCATCCACAGCCTGGTGACATTCATCAAATATTATTAAATTTATATCTTTAACATTGATATATTTGTGTGTCAGCATATCGTGCAATATCTGAGAAGTCATTATAATCACCTGAAATAATTAGATTTTTTTATTAACTGTCACAGATGTTTGGTATTCTAACTGGTGTTAGAATACCAAAATAAAGTAAATAAATCAGTTTAATTTTTAGTAAAAAAATTAAGGCCTTTTTTATATAGACATTATATATAAGCTTACATGATATTGAGTAAGCTCTAAATCCCATTTTGCTTTGTTCCAATAATCCACTTGATCTTCACCGCTGTAGGCTCCAACAGTCAATGGACACATTTCTTCTATGACCGTTTTCTATAACAAAACTTATGATAGTTTCTAAAATGACTTCTTCTTAAGAATTATGGGATGGTTTTTTTGTCATTAAACCAATTAAACTAAACTCTTTAGCTTTATAATTTGAATAAGAGATTTCTGTAATTTTCATCTATTACATGGTGTCAAACGAACAGTACTGTTAGAGTCACTATGAAATACTGCATACACATTTTCATATTATATATTTACAACACAAAAAATAGATGCTTTTAATAACAGAGAAAATAGAACTTGATTGTTGCCTATAAAGACACAAAATCAGTGATATTCTTGCATTTGTCATGTAGTTGTCGATCTTGGATTTCTTACTACTATATATATAAGCTACTCATTACCAAAAATAACTTAAATTAAATAATTTAATACTACTCAATAAATTATATATAATAATAATAAATATGGTATTATTTTGTAGCCATTTTTATATGGAGTTTGGATATACATAAAAAGAAATATAATTACCTGTTGGCTCACCAATGGTACTGTGTTCACAAGAAAAAAGGTCCTTTTGCCACCTTCTCCCCATGGCTTTTTCAACTGATTCATAAATCTCTTAATAAGACGTCCAGCAATAAAGGTTTTTCCTGAACCTAAAATATTAATAATTTATTAAGTAATATAAAGTAATAATTCTATGATAAAAAATATCATATACTAAAACTTTAGTGAATATAACTGTATACATTTTGTAAATACCTGTTGGTAAATGTATGATCGTATTCTTGGTAACACATATTTCTTCAAGCTGCACTTGATATAATCTTGGTTTAACACGACTAAGTGTTGAACTAGAATCCATTGTTGTGTGGTCGAAATTCTAACTTTAGTAAATTAAACATGAGAAAATATTTAGTTTAATTAAAAGTCAATTAGTTAATATGCAGATATTTAATAGTATTAACAGATTCATACAGTAACAATTCCTAATAAATTAATTACACAGCAAAAATTTATTCTTAAGCTTTGATGCTTAAATAATGTCCCGAAACATAAAATAAATCTTGTGAAATAACAAATGTACCGATATCGTATTTCGCACTTCGCTGAATTTTTGTTTTTGAAGATAACAATATTTCGCCCTATTCTACGGAATACTAATCATGTGTAACCATTTAGTCCTCATATATTAAAACTTTGTACAATATAATTTTTTTTAAATAATTAAATCTACAATATTTATTTAACTTTACTTTTATATAAAGGAGGGCAAAGTTGTTTCTTTGCCCCATTTAATAAATATTCATATTAATATTAATTTGAAAATTTGTTTTGTAGGATGCGTATAAAGAAACTTAATTTTTTCGGAGTCTATTTACTATTACTGGGCTATACCCCTTTTTACGTGGATCACTTTTATTAGTAGATACTACACCACAGACAAAAGACCTCAGAATATAATAAGGATGCAGAAGGTTTTCAGTTGAGAATGCATATTTTTATAACTAAGAAATTCTTAACATACAATGCAAAAGTTTTGTTCTACGATAAATATTAATTAATGAAAAAATTTCCACGATACTACCGAAGTTCATTTTATCTGCTGCGGTAGGTATGATGTCAATGTGACGGTCACGGCCAGTGCGGCAGTGCCCAGCGGCTAGTCGTCAAGGAACTTTTCTACTCTACGAGAAGAATGACAAGTACGAACAAATAAAATAGCACGTTTTTTGGCGCCATCTAGTGCCCCCGATAACACGCGGAAGCGCGAAATTCAAAATCAAATTTCTTCAAATTATTTAAAGGTAGGTTACCACCAAAGCAGAACTGGAAAATTGTAACCGATTTTAAATTACTGTCCAATTTTACTGGTTACAACTTTCCAGCTCCGCTTTGGTGGCAAGTTTATTGTTTCAAGGCGAATAGGAGAAGAAATACTCGTAAAGAACTTTGAATTTTGACACTCACAAGTTTGTGGTTGATTTGTTAAAATCAAAGCTTCTTACTAACATTTTTATAATAAAAAGAATTTTGTCTTTTAGGCCAGTAGTATTTCATTATCATCAGGCGGAGAACTACGCTTTAAACATTTTCTTTTATTCTTCTTCATGTTAGAAACAAACTTATAGTCACTATCTCGTACACAACAAAAAGGTGTTTCGGCACTCAACAAACGGAGGAACCTAGGTTCTACTCAACGTTGTTAATGGCGAGGATAACATCGCAAAAATAGGAGTTGAGAGGAAAAAGATAATTTAAGAAATATCATTAAAATGCGCTTCCGCCGACAGACATTTTTCTTGTAAAAGTGGCGCTCGTGGGGCTGCCAGGTACATTTGACAAAAGCTCCTCCCCAACTAACTCACCTAATTTTGCGTAATTAATAAATTTAGAAAATAAGGAAGCCTCTTTCCGATGCGTTGTATAAAATTTAACCAACTATTTACTTATTGCCTTGAGTATTACCTCCTTTGGTTTATTTATATTGTGGCCACATTATCTGTATGAATTTGTATTATTATCTATGGCCACTCTCCCTTCGCCCAATAGCAGACACAGGTTTTTAATATTTGGCGCCTATAGTACTAGAACGACCGACGACGCCATTCTTGCCCTAGGCACGACAATATGTACCTATTGTAAGATAAGGACAATAAAAGCACTTGTATACAGTGAATAGCCTTTAATTAACCACGAAGAAGATACACCCACAATACTTACAATCTTCGCTACACAAACGCAAATCGTCGAAGTGTAGCGTAAGCGTAAGCCATTCCAAAGTTAACCCAATGAGACGACCCTGCCCGCTAGAATGTTTTCTTAGACTAATTGTGAATTTAAATATGAAAAGCATTATGTGTTCGTTTCATTCACCTTTTCAATTATGTGTAAACACTTTTTTAAAACGTCAGAAAAAATCATTTGAACGTGCCAGCATACATATTTTATATTTATAATCTTAAACGCTATTTAACGATTGAACAGAGATGAAATTATGCGGTCGATACTGGCCAAACGACAATCATTATTATTGTATTTTAAATAATAATCATAGATTGAAATGAAATATATTGTAGTGGATTTTAACTACTTATTTTTACTACTATAGAAGCCAACGTCTAGTACAAAGAGTAATACAAGTACTATGTCTAGTATTAATATTTACTCGGCCCCAAGCAAACCCCAAGTCACCATTCGAAGTCAATTGTCATCAGGGTCAATTAACAAGCAACTGACATTCAACAATCACTCCAACTCTCACCATCAATCATTCTGAGTATTGTGTTCTGTGTCCATCCTTAATCCGAAAATAATAATTTTAAATATCTTTGATAAATTTAAATAACCTATAAACACTAAACATGTAAGAAATTCTCAAATTAGAAAAAGTTACAATAAAAAATTTAAATGGGTATGTTAAATAATATTGAATAATTATTAGAAATGAATTTAAATATTGATTAGAACCGAATAAATTATGAAAAAGGTTTTAACTATGTATTTGTCAAGTGTACAGTTAAATCAATAAATAATAATAATGTGCTCTATCAGGACTTATAACTATTTTTCAAATTCTCTTTTTGTTATTGTTTTTGTATTGCTAAACACGAAGCCAGTTTCACCTGGAGGTAAGTTACTTGTTATAGCAATTACGTACTAACTTAAGAATGAACTTTCCGTGTAAATAAACTGTTTTGGAATTTTCAGCAAATGATTTACATTTTCAAGATGGGTCATCGTCAGCTGATGTCATAGCCGGAGATGTATTTTTTGAGATATTAGAGCCGCAAGAGTTACGATACTCGTATAGAATTCGACCTGCCAAAGATTTTGGTGCAACTTTTGTAAGTTCATCTTTCAGGTAAATAAATTTCTTCAAATGCATGTAACATTGGTATAAATTTTAAATTTTGCAGAATGGCAGCTTTCACATGGAAAAGGCAAGACTAGTGCCAACTGTGCCAATTAATAGTTGTTCTGATCTTCAAAATCAAGAACAGATATCTGGAAATATTGCTTTAGCTGAGAGAGGGTAGGTGTAAAATATTCATAAAGTATTTCCTAGAGCATTAGTACAAAACCTATATAAAAAAATAGTCTTCATTGTTAAAAATTAGAAATATTATTTGTGTGAGGGTTTGTTGAATAGAAAATAATTTTGCAAAGCAATAAGTGCGAGTTACAATACAATATCAAGAAAATTTTGAACCTTGTAGCTGTTAAGATCAGTATTTTTCTAACTTGTTACACTCACATTTAGCTGCTAATCAATATAATAAAAACAACATATATATAGGTTATGAGACTGTAATTAACAGACAAATTTATGATATTTCAGGGATTGCTCCTTTGTTTTTAAATCTGCCAAAGCTCAGCAAGCAGGTGCTAGGGCTATCATTATCACTGAGTCAGTTAACAAGTGGGATGACCCATTGGACCATCTAATAGAAATGGTGGATGATAAGTATGTTTGTAGTGGGCTCAACTAATATGGACTTAAGTGCATGAAAACTTCAGTTTAAGTATTTTACTTTCTGGGCCTTTATATCTTTAATAACCATTTAAAGAATATTTTCACTAATTTAAGGACTCTTAACTCCACAGATAAAAACAGCATTACCCCTATTACTAAGAAATTACTTTCTATTAGTAATCAGGCTTTATCCTATAAAGATAGTTGAAGTTTTTACACATGATGTATTTCTGTGGTTGCTACAACAATTAATACTAAAATAGTCTGGTCACTCTATACATCATACTTAAGGTTATGACAAGCTAATATTTGGTATAATTTTAGTTCAAAATACAATGCTGTTAATTTACAATAGTTACAAAATATACAGGATCATCAGTAACCAATGCTATATTTCCGATACAATTCGATTTAATCCAGCATATAAGTAATCTTTTAAGTATGAAGTATTATAAGCAATCTCAGCTAACTAACTAACTAGCTCACTCTTTTCTAGTCTAATTTGACGGGACTTAAAAACATGTTTAATTATTAAGGCTGTCAGTTGTAATCAGACACATTCAAATAGCAATAAATCACTTTGATTTTTTGTGTACAGTAAACAGCAACAGCGCAACCTGGTTAGGTTATGGGATATTCTGTTAAATATCCTATAAAGAATTTTTATTTGATCTTCATAATTTTATTATATTTTCAGGATGGACATAGATGTTAATATACCGGCAGCTTTTCTGCTGGGTCGAAATGGAGCTACTATTTTAAGAACTCTTAGAAAGTTACATAGGACTTATGCTGTTATAAACCTTCCCATTAACATGACTTATGTGCCCATAAGTAAAATGAACCAACCACCTTGGATTACGTGGTAAATGTAACGTCACTATTTATTAAATGATTTTAAATCACATAAATAAATAACTTAAAACGATTGATATTCATGACACTCTTTTACTGGTTAATTTGGATATTAAGTATATTGGACGTAATGCTTTCATAATTCAAATTAATTATACATTTAAATTAATAATTGTAAAGTTAAACGCGTTTTATTAGTTAGCCTTTATAAAATGCACTAATTTATTTGAATTAGATACGAAATATTTTGGTATTGTATTTGTATTAGTTTGCGAATATTGGATGGTACACCATCCAGCTGGCAAACTTGACGTTTTTCATATTTCTGTTGAAATAATGAAATTCTTTTTATTATTTTTCGAGAATAATTGGGAAAATGTGATATAAATAAAATAATAACGAAAGTGATCTTTAATATGTCTCTGTGTTTCAGAATCATATTGATGATATAGATAAGTGGCGACAAAATAATAAAATAATTTTCTTTCAAAAAAATTTATTAGTTGTGTTTAAGTTTTTTTGCTTTTGTGTGTTCAATTCTTAGTAACTTTGCACGTGTATGTCGCTTTTTTGACTCCCTCTCTCACAAACTTATTGAAAACCGAGTACATGTACGTATACGTTCCATAATACACGCTCGAGATCAAGCAAGTACGCTCATGGCTAGATTTTTGGTTCAAGCGGTTGACTTTCACGGTACAAACCTTCGTACTTGCTTCTTCGAACAGTCATCTAACTACGTACGTGTGTACCCATACTAAATTATGTTGGTTTTGTTAAACTGTGTTGCATTCACATTAGTAGTCCTATTTATAATTCCGCGACTTTTCCGCTTCTTTTCAGAACGTGTATCTACTATAAATACCTTGTTGTTAAAGGCAAAATAACAATAATATAACTTTATGAGTTGAGTATTAGTCTTTTTTTTTATTTGTAAGCTATTAATAATAATTATCAGATACAAAAATTTATATTTATGGCCAAAAGCAATCATTTAGCTTTACATTATTCGCAATTTTTTCGTAAGCACAGTAATGTATCATGTATCAAAACTTCCAGTTTTGTTTATGGCCCGAAATGTTAAATAAATATATCTAATGTTAGTTCATTTAACTATAAACTAAATGTTACTGATGAAGAAAATAAAACTAAATCTCAAATTTTATTAATATTTCTAAGAATACTTATGATGAGGCGACGAATGAGCAACATACACTTAACACGATTTTTATAAGTGAGGAAAGGCAGTTACCTACATAATTTTATTTTACTTGGATCTTATATGGACGTTAAAATCGATTTTATTTTAAATATTTCAAGGATTGGGTACCCTAGAAATGCTAGTCCTGTCAATATAACATATTTATTTATTAATATCGTCATAAGTATCCTAATTTAATTTTAGTTTGTAAAAAACTAAAAAAATTTAAGTTCTGCGAATATTTATATATTAGATAGGCATAAGTTTTTAAAGTGTGATGTGTACAGAATAGAATGTGATCCTTGAATCTTTTTGAAGATTTATATTTTTATCAATAGATATACTTTTGACTGTAAAGTTTTCGTTTAAGTTGTTGTGTGGCGAATATAACGTTAATACATTCCCCTTATTGTTTATGTGTGTCATATTAAAATATTTTGTTTGAAAAGTTATTTTTATTTCTAGCCAGAGCTTAAAACATCGCAGTTTGTCATTGGTCACGCATTGTTTATAGTCCAGTCGTACTTTTCTGCAGGTAAAAATTTGAATGCAGAAGCAGCTTTAGGTTAGCTAGTGTTCAACTAGCTTGCAAAAATCTAAACTTGACCATGAGAATAATGAACAAGTTATTATTTATCTGTGATTAATAAACTCTGCCAGAAAAATTCAGATCATAATTTATTTATTTATAAGAATATGTCCTAGAGCTCATTTAAGTTTTGTGTTACAAGTAATAATTATATTAGGCCAAGAATGGATACATATTTAGACAAATATGTAATTGATAACATTTTTTTATAAAGAATATGGAATTTGATAGCATTTTGAAAACTAAATTGCAAATTGTAGTAATACAATATTTTACAAATTATCTTATCCTGCAGTAAAACAGAAATTACAGTGTAAATAAAAAGAAATAATAGCGATGGTACGAACATTTGCGTGTGTTTGTTCAACGTCATGCGATAGAGCTATTACGATATGATTCCTAGAACGCGCCTCGCGTTATTCCATTAGCGTTTTAATTGTATTGTACTATCCTGAAAAATATTAAAACCTATTAACTACCACAGCCCTAATGTAACAGCATTGTCATAAATGCAGCAGCTTTCAAATTATTAAATATACCTGTACTCATTTGCAACTATACAAAAATAATTAAAAATTTATGAGTAGTGGAAAGATTCAAAATTTAGTGTACATCTCTATGCAATATCGTCAAGACACGACGGCGGCCGGCCAAATGCATAAAAAATTCATCACTCTCATTTCGACTTCACGGACCATCTCACGCTACAAGTAGGCTGAAATACGAAACTGTTTCAGAATATACTAGTCCTAAGGGAAAGAAAGACGATTTGACCATTGCTAGGATTATATCAACTCTAACATTTAAAAAATATATATTAAATATTGTTTGAACCCAAACTTTTTTTCCCCCTTTTTTGCAATTTAAAAGCTTATAATTTTATATACTTGTAATATAATAATTTTCTGTACCTATATTTTTTAATCATTACTTTACAAAAATCCAGGTATTTTTTACTATTTCATTATTTAACGAAAATTTGACTGCAATTCCCTTAACATTTGCTATAATTGATCACTATAGTCTTGGTTGTACGACTAACGTCGCACGCTAAGTGACGAATATTAAATATAAAATAAATATTTAGTTTCATTAGTATTAAATATGTAATATTTATATGAACATTGTATGTGATACAAACTAAAATTTTCCGGAATCAATAAGAAAAAAATAAAGGCAAAAAATTAATCTATGTTTCTAAAATTGTTAAGCAAATGCACCTTTGCATTAGATTTTAAAAACCTTTGTTTGTGGTGAACTCAGAAACGTATTTTTTATTTTTCGACAGCCTCTACAGGTGATGTAAATCGTTGACCCATTGGAGTCAATCTTTGACAGAAAAAAGTAAGAAAGTTTTCGTTTTTCACATTCAAAAATATCGTTTTTGTCTGTCTGCCCATTTGGGAACTATTATAGTCGTGTTGCATGATGATACGTCGTGTACGGTTATTTTAATGGAGTTCGTCAATAATTTCTGGCAATAAAATAGTCATGTACCAGTCACTGTTCATGGTTTTTATTAAGAAAAGAAGGAATCATCAGATGCACTTTTCACCCGCGCCGCTTTGCTTGGTGTGCAGGAAAATTAGAGCTAAGTCCATAATTTTATACAAAACTAGATTTTAAAGTAATATTTCATAGATTTTTTTATATTAAAGATTTAGTTTAGTTGTCGATAAAAATTCAATATTAAAAAATATCGATACTGACGTCACCAATTATCAGCCTAGACATAATCATATATATTTACTAAATAGTTTCTCTATTCGATAATAGATGTCACTGTAATTATTTATAACAACTAAATAATTGTTTAAAATGATAAAATTAAGCTTTTAAATATTGTAAAGAATATTAAAATAATTAAAAATAATGTAGATTAATGACAGATTGTAAAAATATCCTCTCTGGGTTTCCAATTCTCAGTTTTTATACTTGTTTCGAGAAAGTTCCACACCGGAAATGGGTCGAGCCTTGTATTATGTAATAAAAATACTATTTAATTTTCTAGAAGTCTCTCCATAGCAACATACCGTTATTTTGATCGAAAACATATAAATACGATCGGGAACCCTATTCTCACATAAAATATCGGACTCCAATAGAGCAGGAGCTAAAGAAAGGATACCCAGAGGGGAGAAACCATAGCGGAACATCCCAGCATTATAGTAAATTGTATAATATTACTGTAAGGGTTGTTATGCACATTTGTGGTCCTTCAGAGTCGGATCACTTTCCTGCGCATCTCCCCTCGAGCTTGCTCCGGGGCCTCTCTTTCTCCTCCGCCGTTCGTCCGTATAGTTTCGCGAAATATAGGGCCCTTATATAGTGCGCCTCGGTTCTAGTGAATATATACCGTGCCGTATAGTTCCGCGACGTGTTTAGCGCTTTTATATAGTGCGCCTCGGTTCGCGAGTAAAAGTATATAGTGTTCAAGAGTTCCGCGACGTTTTTAGCGCTCTGACATATAGTGCGCCTCGGTTCGCGAATGAAAGTATATAGTGTTCAATAGTTCCGCGACATATTTAGCGCTATAATATAGTGTGCCTCGGCTCGCGAGTGAATGTATATTGTATAGAATAGTTCCGGAACGTATTGAGCGATCTGATATAGTGCGCTTCGGGTCGCGAGTGGAAGTATATAGTGAATGTACATAGTTTCGCACCGCATGTTGCGCAACCATATGACTGTATATAGTAAATTGATTGTTGAATTTATTTGGACATATTAAGGTAACATAATTCTGTAAGGACACATATAGTACCTATAAAAGTGTAAAGTAGTCAAATAGTATTTAAAAATAGTTAAGTGAATTTTAAGTACGAAACATTCATAGTGTTATAAACTTTACCACACATATAGATAGTCAAGTGACTTTTAAGTGATAAAGACTTCTGTGCCGCGTATAGAGCTTGTATATAGTGTATATTCGACTACCAATTAGTTCACGACAAATGCCTATTACTCTTCGGGTGGAAGCAACGTAAAATTGAAGTACCAGTCGCAAGACCGATCCACCTGTGGAACAGCAAAAAGACTCGGAAATAACAATAGTTATAGAAGACAGAGCAATGAATACTCCAGAGTTTGCAAGCCACATTAATCCGGAGTTCCAAGGTGGAGGTATACGTCAAACATCCGAAAAAACGATAATCAACAAATCACTTCTCATCAGTTGCGACAGTGGCTACAAAAACCAGTGCGAAGATGAAGCGATTGCACAAGCTAAAATAAAATTAGCCGAGGTCGAATTGAGCTGACTCTAAAGAAAAAAATATATAGAAGCACAATAGCAGCAATGGAAATTGAAATTCTGATAATGAAGATCTCAGTTCTATTGATGCATTAACGACCAAGAAGAAAGAGTGAGTACATGGTTGGAGACAATCAATCAAGCGGCACAAGCGCACAACAAAATGGATCCACTTTGATTGGTAAAGACAGCAGCTACACGAAGTGCGTCCCTCCATCCTCCAAGTCCTCCAATAGAATTCAACCAAACACAGCCTACCCAAGAGTATCTCAACCAATGCGACCAGAACAGCAAAAAGTAAATGTAACGTCAAAGAGTGATATTCAAGAGCTCGCTTCCGCCCTGATGCAGGCTGTGAAATCAAGTCGACCTGTAAGAGACACTGAACTTCCCTATTTCAGCGGATCACATCAAGAGTTTTTAATATTTCGGGCAGCATACTTCGAATCAGCAATTACTCACCAGTTGAGAATATGGCGCGACTAAGAAGAAATCTCAAAGGGTTAGCAAGAGAAGCTGTTAGTAGTCTTCTCTAACACAATAGTCCGGAATACATTATAGAAACTCTTGAGACGAAGTTCGGAAGACCAGACCTATAGCGTCAGTGGAGATCCATAAGCTAAAGTCGCTGCCCAGATAACTCATGTTGCAAGAGACTATAGAATGGTCAACAAAGGTCGATAATGTAGTTAAAACCATGGAAGCCCTTGGATGTGTGCAATATCTATATAATCCAGATCTGTTAAAATCAATGATCGAGAAGCTAACAGAACCTCTCTCGATGGTATGACTTTGCCTTAACGCGTTTACCAAATGAACCTGATTTAGTGACTTTCAGTCGGTATTTGAAGAAAGAATCTCTGGGTTGCGCACGATTGCACCAGTCAGGACATAGTCATCAGAAAACTGATAAACTTCGACCAAGGCAACGTATACATGTTGTAAGAGAACATGGGCACCAGAAGACTTTCGATAATTCGTTAAAGTGCGTGTTCTGTCAAAAAGCGAAACAAATCTAAAGACTGTAACAAATTTACCGAAGCAAACTGCCAAGAACGTTGGGACATGGCAAAGGAGAAAAGATTATGCTTCAGGTGTCTTAAAATAAGGAAATTTAAACATAACTGTCAAACAAGAAAGTGTGGGGTTGAAGGATGTTCAACCATCACCGTATCTACATAGGACACTCTCTAGAGAAAGAAGATGACTCGACGAATGAAATTTAACTCGGCGTGGGTTCCAAAAAGTCATTTCTGAAGATCGCACCGATCACATTTCTGGACCGGCGGGAGTGATTGACACATACGCATTGTTGGATGACGGGTCAACCATTACCCTAATCGATGATAAGGTCCTAAGAAAATAGGACAGTTGGTAAGAAAGAGCCACTGCAAAACACATATGACGTGCGACAGATAAAGAACTCATCCAGAAAAATTGAAGTTAGCATACGAGTGGGTGAAAAGCAAGAAACACTGTCACAAAACAGTACAAAATCTTCAACTTTCCCCACAAAGAATAGAAAAGGCTAAGCTCGAAGATTGCCAACACCTTAAAGACATACTTCCATTGTTAACTACATACGAGGTAAAACCCACAGTCCTCATAGGGCAAGACAATTGGCCCTTACTGCTGGCTTCAGAAGTGAAGACAGGAAAGAGAAACCAACAGTACATCTCTTACTCCACTTGGTTGGGTCATCCATGGAAGCTATTCAAAAAGTCTTAGCCATAGAGTAAATTTTATAAAAAATCACAATGAAGAGCCACTTGACAAGAAAGTTCAAATCGTGACAGGGAAGAACGGTCAATCATGTTGAAAAACAAGTATATCCCAAATCACTGAATCTTCCTGATGTAAATAGATTTTCAAAATGGGAAAGATATCTAAGAAGTACTGCAAGAGTAATACAATTTGTAAATATTTTGAAGAATAATTCTGTACATAATAAAGTTAATTATAAAAGAACTAAGAAGAATACCCCAGAAGATGAAGATTGGAAGAAAGAGAAGAGAAGAGTGAAGCTCAAGCAACCATATAAATTAACTCAAGAAGGAGATAGGTATACCCCTCTCACGGCAGAAATTATAGAAGAGGCCGAGAAACTTATTTGGAAAGCAACACAGCAAGAATCTTTTGAAGAAGAGTTCAAGTTTCTCACCGGCGGGAGGTCCATTCCACCAAGCAGCAGATTGTCATCCTTAAGCGTAAAAATAGAAGACGGAGAAATACGACTGAACTCGCGAATATCAGCAATAGAAGATATAGAAAAGTCAGTGAAATATCCGATGGTAATACATGGAAACCAACGTGCTGCAAAATTATGGATAGAGCATACCCACAAGAAAATGAACCATTCGGGAGTGGATGCTACAATAAATGAATGTAAACAATATCTACCAGAAGTACGTAATCGTCGAAATCCTCAAGGGAAGGGACCAGAATTTCGAGTCGGAGACTTAGTAATAGTAGCCGACAACAACCTGCCTCGCAACACTGGATTAGGGGCAAATATGCGCTACCTTTCCCGGTCCAGATGGCTTCGTGCGGACAGTTGACTGTCAACCAAGACGGGATTCTACGGCGACCAGCGGGAAATTGATCCTGCTTCTGGAAAAGTTACCTGCACCGAAAAGAGATTGCGTGGAGTCAGCCGGAGGCAGCCTCGACGCACGGCGGGAGAAGAATGTGCAGGAAAATTAGAGCTAAGTCCATAATTTTATACAAAACTAGATTTTAAAGTAATATTTCATAGATTTTTTTATATTAAAGATTTAGTTTAGTTGTCGATAAAAATTCAATATTAAAAAATATCGATACTGACGTCACCAATTAGTGCAGCACTAGACATAATCATATATATTTACTAAATAGTTTCTCTATTCGATAATAGATGTCCCTGTAATTATTTATAACAACTAAATAATTGTTTAAAATGATAAAATTAAGCTTTTAAATATTGTAAAGAATATTAAAATAATTAAAAATAATGTAGATTAATGACAGATTGTAAAAATATCCTCTCTGGGTTTCCAATTCTCAGTTTTTATACTTGTTTCGAGAAAGTTCCACACCGGAAATGGGTCGAGCCTTGTATTATGTAATAAAAATACTATGGAATTTTCTAGAAGTCTCTCCATAGCAACAGTAACCGTTATTTTGATCGAAAACATATAAATAGCGATCGGGAACCCTATTCGTGGCACAGTAAAATATCGGACTCCAATAGAGCAGGAGCTAAAGAAGAGGATACCCAGAGGGGAGAAACCATAGCGGAACACAATCCCAGCATTATAGTAAATGTGTATAATATTACTGTAAGGGTTGTTATGCACACTTGGTATGGGCTTTTTTTCGGGATCGTAGCAATAAATCCATGTTTCGTCATTTGTTAGTAAGTTACACTCCAAATTTGACGCACTATAATTACGCAATTAGAATATGGCAAGCATGGATGGCACTCAAGGTAAATTATTTGGGATCCACCATGAGCACAGCTTTCCCAAAATGTTTGTGTAGGATTGATTGTATTTCAATCATCTAAGGATGCGGCAGTGCAGAATCTCATGGTAGGTCACATGTCTGTCTATTTCAATCATACGACACTCAGCATCGATGAGTTTGTTATTCATAGCGGTGAACGAGCGTCAATCGCGAGACTCCTCACCGAGATACGATCGCGCTTGATTTGTGGAAACCAGATGTAAATAGTCGTTTGCATGCTTCATTGCCAAAAGCAAACCATTGAATACGAGCGATGCTTTGTTGAGTTGTAAAATTACAATCATAAAAAGTCATGCTACGAAAACTTAAATCCATGTTAATATTATCACATGACTATATAATCAGTCAATTTTAAAATGGCGCCAAAATTTAAAAATAATTGACAGTTATAACTAAATTCTATAGAGTTGAATTTTAAAATGTTCTAATTACATTTTAAATATTATTTACGTAAATAGCTAGTTCAGGAAACATGTAATGTGACATATGTATCGGTTTACAATAGCCAAAAATTCATTTTGGCTTTGTTTTTTTTCGTAAGTTTTATCTTTTATAAGATAGGTATATATTTTTATACTTTATACAGTTAACCTAAACGAGTTTGAAGTTATCCTTTTCAGCTATAAAAAGAGTCCACACTGTGTTAAGGAAACGAAAAATAAACTGGAACAAGAAGCCTTTTTTATGCTGAGCATAAAATTAACTAGGCTTAAAATGTCAACGATGCTCTACTAAAATGCTGGCATTTGAATATATTATAAATATACATTCATCCAAAAATGCTTTTGATAGATAACATTGGATTTACAAAATGTTAGAAATGATTCAATTTGGCCGTAAGAATAACCTTCTTAGATTTATTCTTTTATAATTAGCAATTATAAAATGAATTTGAATCTATCGCTAGAGGAGAGATTTGCTGATTAGAGAGTCAATTATAATATGTGATGTCAGTGTGTTACATATGAGAAGAAGTAAAATTTTATCAATAAAATATACAATTACTTTATTTATTCTTTTCATATACTGAGTGTTATATAACAGTGTTTTTTCAAAACCTTTGTTACCGAGTATGTAAAATAAATTACACGTAAGCAATGATAATGAAGAAACACATGCGGGTTCATTGCGTATGCGCATAGATAGTTATTTAAATAAGTGCACCTTAAATGAGCAATAAGTACTTATTTACGAGAACGGAAGTCGGTAAATGTATACTACTTTACCGTGTTTTCTCCTGTGCTAATTTAAGACTTGTGCTTGTTATCAACTTTCATCCACTGTATGGTTCTAGGGTTGATATTTGAGAAATAATTACTATTTTGACCCTGTCTTCAAGGATTTTATTCAAATTTTCATCCCAATCGGTGCAGTGATTTAGACGTGAAGGTGACACAGACACTGACTTTCACATTTAATATGAAATTCACATAGATATTATTTTGTTAATTAAAATTGTACTGTCATTGTCAAATAAAACAACGATCGTATTTCCTCTTTCATCAATATTCTTTCGTGTCTTAATAGAATGGTAATTTCGAAAAATGTTATTCTGTAACGTATACTGTACGTTCTAGATATCTGCAATCTGTATTTACTACATTATCGTACGAGAAATTGAATGTATGCATACTCGAATATCATAACCATCAGATTTTATATACAGTATTGTATTATTCACAATAAACTACATTATTTAGCTGCATCACGCTCTAATATCCTCGGCATTTAAACAGCGCACAATGCTTTACGCCCGTCGATTTCTACTGCGAACAATGTTTATGTAGAAAAAAACGTTTCGCGCTTGGCCAGCCACCCGAGACCGACACGGCGTGTGCGCTGTGCTCTATGCACGCCAGTTCGGATGCGCAGATTGGGTTGCGCACGGTTCTAGGTTTTGATACAATTTTTCACCACCAGAGGTCTTTGTTTCTTTTAATAGAAATACGGAGGTCTTCTACAACTCAGTTTTGTTCTATTTTCAAATTATAATTGTAAAATTTATTTACCGGTAGTTAATTACTTGTAAACATTTATTTGTAAAAATAACGTTTCACATATAGCGATAAAAGATTTCTTTCTTGTAGTCTCACGTAAGAAAGTAAACCGTTAGTGACTATAGGAAGCACAATGTAAAAGCTACTATACACTACAGAACGCTAATATCAGTAATACAAGTGTAAATGAAAATGGTTCTAATTAGTATCAGAGAGACGCTATGTTGTTTGAATAGGATTTCTAATTGTAACATTTAGTGGGTTGAGCAAGGCACTATTTAAAAGCGAAGGTTAGAGACATTGCTTCAGAGCTAACTTAAATATTAGGTACAATGTCAGTTTTAATGTGCATTTCACAACGTGTGAAAAAATAATAATTTTACGTATTGTATATATTGTAAATTATAGAAACAATAATACGAAAAAATTAGTTACGGATTAAGTTATTATTTTACAAAATTTAAGTATATTACATTATTTTAAATTTTTCCGACGTTTCGCGTGATTTACAGCGTGCGTGGTCACGGTAGACTGAAGACAAAAGGTGTTAATTGTCAAAATAAGTGCCACAGCTGCAGTTATTTTTAAAAAAAATTAAAATAATGTTATATACTTAAATTTTGTAAAATACATAACTTAATCCGTTAACAAAGTGTTTTTCTTTAAATGAGTAATAGTTATGTTTATAAAAGACAATATTAGATTTTGATTATATTCCTGAATTTACAATAGAAAGGGCGACAAAGACTGTTTATGGTTAAAATAATAGAAAGTAATTTTAGAATAGTATTATATGTATAATAATACTTATATAGTGATAGTTTTAAGTTCTTTGTAAATAATAAATCGTGATTAAAACTAGAAAAATTCCAACAATAAATTTCTATGCGCAGTCTTTTAAATAAGATTTTAAAAAAAGCCTCATTAAAGTCAAGCTACCTACTATGATACAAAGTCCTGCTTATGTATAATAATAATCTGATAACCATTACGATCTATTGAAACAAAGAACTACAGTTCCAGACCATTGATCCTTAACAAAGACCAATAACCATGAATCAAAAGACAGTTTATTCGTTTCGCAACAGGACATTTGACTAACATATTGTTGGTGCTACGAAAATTATTGTATGTAAAACTAAATAATATATACTACAAACTATAACTATAATCTTATAATATGTATAAAACTCCTGTCACGATATTTGTCCGGGATGGACTCCTAAACTACTTAACCGATTTTAAATTAAATTGGCACATCGTCTGGTCCAACTTAAAAGATAGGATATAGCTTAGAGCTTTAATTATAGTCGCTTTTTTTATTGCAAATGATTTGTCTATAATTAATTGACTAGCACATTTATCTGTTAACTCCAAAAGATTCTAGCAGGTGTGGATACTTTTCGACTGGATTGAGTAGGTAATCAATATATGGCATAAACCGACAAACGTGTCATATAAAGATTAATTTATTAACCTAAATAAAGCATACTTTTAATGATTAAAACGCTTTCGATTATAAACATATCCCCGCACACTTAAAGCTGATAATTATTTTTGTTGAACTAAAAAAATGACTGCTAGACACATTTATGGCAAAACAAAGTTTGCCGGATCAGCTATTAATATATAAGTATAACTAAGTAAATTAATATATTTTAAGGGCCAATTTCATTTTGCGAATATTTAATTTATAATCAGGAGGACAACAAATTGACCAACAGAATTGAATAATATAGCCATGGTGATAATATCCATTGAGACTTGCAATTTTTGCAGGAAATATATCTCTTTTTCTCTTTTCGATAACTCTTTTATTATGATATAAGGAACTGATAGTATCACGATAATAAACACAGGACAGCCTTACATACTTATCCATGGAAAAAATCGCAATGGCAGCCATAAACGACCATTGTTTAATCTGAGCCCTATTTGCATTCGATGTCGCTAAACACTATCCCAAAGTGCTGTTATTAAAAATGTCATTGCAGATTTACCTTATTTACTAGTTTCGTTTATCAATAACTTATACAATATGGATTGATAAATAGTCCGATATACTAAATAATGCAAATTCTAGGGGTTCCCTACTTTTCAATTGAGGCAATAAGTGAAACTAGGGCTAATGCTGTATCGACTTTACCGTCGTACTTGTCAAAACACCTGCACTGCGCATGCGTCCCGTATGACAACACTGCACGCCTCGTTATAACCGCACCACGTATTTATCATCACGTAAAATAATTATTATTCACAGTTATCATCACATGTATACTTAGTGTTCACATTGCCATAATTTCTTTTGTTTTTTCCAACAAGTTCGTGACTTGAAGAACGCTATTAATTCGGGATAGTTTTCACTGTGTATCGTTTTCCATTTATGTGAAATATACACAATCATCATGGATAATATAAAATATATTCATAAATAAGGACGGTCGAAGTGAACGTTCTCACCCCAAAGTGCAATGAATGTGATTTAAGAACAATCTATGTAACGAACGTTTAGTTTAATTCAATAAAATACATATCAATTACGTGCCTATATCAATAATTATTCCCTATACATATTTACCTTTACATTATTTAGTGAAAGACATTTTATAACTATTTTATCAATTTATAAGTGAATATTTTTTAAATGCAGAGTTTAAATGCAGATCTACATTTGGTAAGTATTGCATAATTTTTGATTTAGAAGATATAATTTAGGTAGTACTTTTAAATTTTTAAATCCCAACACCAATCTTAGATAGATAAGATACTTTTTTTTACCAAATAAACAAAACGAAAACTCAGTGCTATAGGTAAATTTCATTTATTATCCAAATTATCGCGCGGATCGAATAAGAATGTTTAGTAAAGGTGTTTTAGTTAGCTATTCTGTTACTTTGAAGGTTTCACAGCTTTGAAGAATATATATTGGTCCACAGATGGCACTATTATAAAAATTGTTGTATGTCTGCAACATTATTATATAAATATATTATGATACATATTTATATGTAGAGCAACGTAGTTTTTTATTGGACATAATATTAAAAAATCAAATGAAGAGTTAAGAATGTTAATTTGATATTGTCAACAATGTTACAATGAAAGAAAAAGAAGAAAATTATTTGTTAGCAGACAGGTAATAAAAAACGCATTAACATATATTTGCCTATAAATTTCCCTGACAAAGTGATAACCTGTGCAAACCGACAGAAAGCTAAATAAAGGTGTGTTAAGTCAAGGTAACATTTCATTTTCGTGACTCAGCATTTATATACATTTTAAGTTTATGAAAAAATTGTTATAACCCTTACCCTTTAATTAAAAAGTTCTTGAAACGTGAACTGTTTCAATAGGGACGATATTAATTAATAATATAATAAGCGGGTTTATAGAATTTATTTTAAGCAAATTCTAAAAAAATAACATCGTTGCCTTTACCTGTACAAAGAAAAACACGTTTTAATATAAAATAGCGACATATTTGTTTGTGATTAATATTTGTAATTTGTACTCTAATTAATTCGCGCAGAAGTTTAGGGACAACGTATGCGAAGCGGAATTAAATTTGAATGAAAATTATTATTAAAACTTCAATAACGGTATTGTTGGTAGATAGATAATAGGTTTAGCATTAGGCAATAGCGGATGCACGTAGCCAGCCATAACGTGCCTAATCCAAACGTCGCGCATACTACACTTTGTACGCACTACCGTGACTCCATTTGTATCGTGATCATAAACGTATTTATCCCTATGTACTCGTATACTTCAATATACTAGGAATTATTCTCCCTATGTATTATTATACAAAAAAACAAATTACTTTCTTAGTGAGATTGAAGATAGGGTTCCATATATTTTTGCGTTTATTTAATTTATATTTGTCACATCGAAGAAAGTTGTTACTACTTTAATTAAAATTAATGTGTATTAAGGCTGTAAAGTAGGATCATTGTGGCACAATCATAAATATATACAGAGGGTGAATTTTTCAACTGGGCGGGGATGGCCAAATCCGAAACAATGTATTTATTTATTTTTTTATTCGTCGTTACTTTAAGGTTATGTTCAATTAATTTTCTATTGTTTGCCGAGTGTTATTACTTTCCAGTATTAACAATTGTATTAGTTCGTATATTTGCTGTTATTTTTTTCCAAAAACAATGTCTTCGATTTCTATATTATTATTTTAGCTATAGGCTGTGAAGTTTACGATCAACTCTCTAAATATATATTGCAAATATTTAAATTTTATCAATTCCACAGTTGGAAAGTCATTTAAAAGATTAAAATATATTTTTAAAGGTTTTGATACAACTGATTTTTATGTATATTATGTCACTGATAACAGTTTGTGCAGCACTTTTGTTATACATAATATTATTGACTTTGTAAGTTAAATTATAATTTGAAGTAGCCAATCGACACAAAAATAACGCAATTCAATGAGCCTTTACACAATAGATCAATGTGTCGGACGCGATTTCATATCCTGTGCGCGGGCGCCGACCCGTGAGCCAATTTCCGTCGATGTGCGCTGCGCCATTTGTTGCAACCTATGACTATACGTTATAGGTAATGTTTTTAATGAATATGGAATTTAGGTCAAGTATGTCTTTTTATTTTTGCGGAGGTCCCGTGTTTGATCGTCGGGGACTACTGAACTGGACTATATTATACATCTTTTTACAAAAATATTAAGTAAAAGAAGCAAAGTCGACAAATAAATATACTGTACGAGTCCTATAAAATAGAGTTCTAATAAATAGTAACCATAATTTTTCCTTAGCTTCAGCTTTTCTAAAATTTATAAAGTGCGTGAGTCACGCACTTTTTCGAAACACCGAACATTGTGTTCCAATTTTTTGTACAATAGTTTATATATTAATAGGCAGCGTTTTCTTTCTCATAAGTCGCCATATAAATATTTTAAAGAATTCCCTGCTGTCAGTACTTTTCTGAGGTCCCTTGAACGTGGCAGGAGTTGCGAAATGCGAAATACTTGGTGAAGAACATCCATGCTTTGTTTGCATACGTTGTATCGAAAGATCGAAATTTTTGAGAGAACATATAAAGGACCAAGACATTTTTATACCTTTAATAATAGTTACTGAAAGTTTTCACTATTATGAATGCAGTGTCATTAAATTAATAATAACCGGAAAGGTCGAGGCGTCAGAAGGGTTCTATCTAATTTTAGCATGAATTAATTGGTAACTCAGGCACACTAAGCATAAGTCTGCGAAAAGATGATTATTTCGGTCTGATAGAGATTGGCGCTTGGATTCAAAACAGGCGTAGAAGTGTGTCTGCTCAATGTCCTACAAATAACTAAACCTATATGGGGAATGGCATACAATTATCGCAAAGATCTAACTCAATATGCTCCATTAAAGCATTCCCACAGTATAAAATAATTCGATTAAATTATGAAGCAGGGTAGGTCGTTATTATCTTATGCTAGTACGTGTCCAGTATAAGGCAGTAATTATAGGATTTACCTATATCCTAATAGGTAATATTATCTATTATGGACCGGGTTATCACTTAGCTATTATCAGAAGATCATGTTGGAGTAATAATTCCCTATAATATGCATTCTAGCATTGCCATTCAAATGTCTATATTATTTATTTTTTATTAGTAGTAGTTGAATTTGTTTTCATTACCATAATGGAACAACGCACGTAGCAAATTGGTTTTATTTCAATGATACAATAAATACTTTGTTCAAGAAATTTAAATCAATTTTAGCCAGGAATTCATAAAATTCCTCCGTCTTGAAATAAATATTATATTCACATATTTAAAGCTGAAAAAACAAAAAAGTTACGAGTTTACATCTGTTCTATTGCAGTCAACTTCGAACCAACAAACTCATAAAACATATATACGAATGTATAGTGAATACGGCGCCTTACCGGCGTGTTGTGGGGCGCGTTACCATGGTAACCACCCCGCATACCTCCCTCTCAGCTGACCCGACGACCTCTAGTGAGGAGTTACATTGACAGTATAGGGTTTGCTTAACTCTTTCTAGCATTTTTAAATACCCATGTCTGCACGAGATTGCATGGTACTTTACACTTTGCTATGTGAAATATATTTTATATAAGCTCGCTAAGTTAATATAAATTGAGATTAAGATAAAGAATATAAATCATTAGAAATACAAAACATTTTTTAATTTAGAATACAGTAAATAAGTTTATTTTTGATTTATCGAAAGTAAAAATCGATATAAAAGCGAATTTTTAAATTATTTACATAACTGTAAGTTTTGAATGTTTTGCAGCAATTGTGGTTAGCTGAACTACTAAGTAACGTTTATATTCATAAAGTTTTATTAAATGTGTGATACGCGTACACCAAAGATCAAAGTATATAATAATAAAAGCTGAAATAGTCTTTGTTTGAGCTGAAGATTAAAAACACGAAGAAAGCTCATTAGTAGAGTATTGTTTCCTTCGACCTTTTAATACAAAAGGCTAATTACTTTTTAACAACAGCTGATATGGGTCTGAATGTCACCCCTGCGATTAAATAGTCCTTTTGTACCTCTTTGAAATAATAACCAATTTAATCTCGACTTCCTATGGTTTGAATGTCTAGTAGGCGCCCTATTCTTGATCGGAAGGTCTTTTGTGCTCTGCCTAGTTGTCTTTAGCCTTGAGAGGAAACCGACACCTTGTAAACCCAACGATCTTAATTATTTATATTTAATTATTACTGAACTTAATTAACCACCAAAAGTCACTCAAATAAACTGTAAAACTAGTAAAAATAAAACAATAATATAAAAAATAGCGTGCCACACGCATATTGTATATTTTTATCGCAATTCATATATAAACTACGTAGTGTTTTATCGTTTCAAAGAAATACGGGGCCATATATTTCCACGCCGCTGGGGTACTAACTTAATCACTTTTCATAATTTGCAGCAGCAAATCTCACATGTTAGAGATCAAAGGCATAATTATAAGGCGAGTTACTCGTTTTTATGCAAATTGTACTTCGATGTTGAGTTCGCATATCTAAAAAGCCTCTGTCTCTAACGGTTAAACAATTTTAATATTATATAATCATGTGAGTCTTCCTTGCTGCATAAAAACTTAATCAGTCTACAACAAATTAACAAAAACGCCAATCTGTCTCTTTTAATTCACGTCAGTGCATGCTCTGTCGCATTTGCTGAATAGAGAAAATCAATAGCTTAATTCCTAACTAACTTTCTATACTTAAATAAGGTCGTAATGAGACTATGTGTGAAACATATTACGAACATTATCCTGCAATGCGTCTGCTTTTGACATTTATCATCACGCGGACGGCCGCCGCGGCTTAATAAGCTTTTTGGAACATTACCAAGTTACCTATATTGTATAGCACACTGGGGAGCAGTAGGCTGTAAGAAAATAGTGAATTGTGACTTGGGAACAGGACTTTAAGACACTTCTGATTTAGCAAAATGATGACTTGTTTTAATATATAAGATTTTAAATTTTTTCTTAAACTGAACGTAGTAATGTTTTGTGTGTTATTAATATATTTTCACGTAGCAGTTTGTAGCGAAAGTTCTACGAATAAGCTACGCCGAATCAATTTAAGTCTTTTATTTCAGGAAATTTGCACCTTATTCGCTTAATTTGTATTTATTTTTCCGAAGGATGGCTTTTTCTTTATATTAATGTAAACATTTAATGTCAATAGACTTGTTATAGACTATATAAGACTTGCTATTTTTACGCGTATTATTTAATTAAGTTGATTTTATCGACAGGAAATGTAGCAGACGTAATTCCAAGGCAATAAATCACAAATTCTATCTATAGAAATCTATCGAAGTGTTGCTAAAACATGTATTATTTCAAAATATGATAATGCCAAATAAACGCTCAAAAATTAATAGCATTCCTTAGCGAGAAGCAAGTTAGCTTATTTTTTGTATTTACTTTCTTGTAACACAAGTCGAGTTATTATTATCCTAAGAATACAAAAGAATTTAATTAAAGCATTGTTTTTTTAAAACTTTCACAAGAACAACAAATGCTTTTGCTTTACTCAATGCAGTGGATAAAAGGAAGCCTCAACACTTTTCATAAAAATAAAAAACTTTTTATAACAATCAATCCTTTTTACTTCAATTCATAGTCCAATTTTGTTTAAATATTGAAATAAACCTCTTTTATTTTTCAACAAAATCCACTTTTATATCAATAGATTGATGAAGCTTCAAAATGGTTTGTTTTATTTATGTACCTTATAGGCGATTTCACGTAATAAGGAATTATACCTTATTTTAAACTATTTGTATACAAATTGTAATTTAGTAATTCATTTTATTCCACTGACTCATAGTTCGACATGGAAGCGTTATAGGCAGATTAAGGCACTTTCAGTTTATTAATATTATATTAGAAATTGTTTTGGTGGATGTCGAAACTATACACAGTTGAGCATCCCTCAAGATAGTATACCATCATACATAGTGTAACTTTTAAAAAGCTGTCAATACACTCAGAGAATAGTGTTTTATTTATCCCTAGCCACTGAGTTTCAAACTCCGACTCAGGTTTTGTGTTAAATTTCCTAATTTATACTTCAACTAATCATAAAAAAATGATCTTAATCACCGCATAACATCAAGTGACCCAAATTTCCTCAAATTTATAGTTACAATTACATTTCACAGACAATTTATTGCAGCGTATTTTTTGTTGTCGTATAATTGGAAATGTACTCCAAAATTCAAAATCCACCAACCTTATCGGTCTAATGAATTAAAGGCTCCATCGCATCTTTGCATCACAACGGACCAAATCACCGACTAACGTATATTTCACCCTTTTGACAAGATTATGTACATTTGCAACGCGTTACGATACGGGCACAGCACAATTTCCATTAACTCAAACCAACACAGGAAAGGCCGAAAGTCCTTTACTGATGACTCGACTTTGACTTTTATTCAGTCGGCATAAGAGCTAAAATTAAAAAATAAAATATTCACGTGTAAGGTATGGTGCCACCCGTGTTACACATATAACCTATTAGCAAAGGATGGCATCTTACTGAAATTAGCTTCAGATTTTTTTGTTTGCTTGTGACGATCGAATGTGAGTAAACAAGTGTGAATTAATGAATTTTAAGTTTTCGTGTCTTTAAAATTAAATCCTCGCATGGTAGTTTTTATTCGCTGCATTAAATGGGAATGGTCGAAAGTAAAATAACAACGCGGAGCTAAGTATTTAGATAGAAGAAAACTAAATATTTTCTATTTGGCATAGTTTCTTTTATTATTAGGTTCTGACGTGATCACTTTTGAAATTAAAAACAATTCCTTGACAAAATTATTTAACTACTTAAAACAATTTAACTCAGTCAATGCTCTTAGGAAAATAAGTAGGTGTAGCTAGCGTATAAAACGAGGTGCTAGGTACAATGATTATTCCGTATTGGAAAGCTCATAAATCAAGTGCCCTTCTTGAAAAAGTTTCTTGACTATAAACGAAACATTCGCAAGCAATACAATAGAGCACTATGTCTTTACCTGTTTGGGTCGTCATAGTTCAGACCTACATTTGAGCCATCCTAAAATCTGTATAGAAAAGAAAGACAGAATAATAGAATGATTTAATAATTATCGCTCTAATTTCATCTAAACAGGTGTGACCAATTAAGTAGGTATGCGTCGCGTCGGGACTCCACTCTCATAGTCAAATTAGAGGTAGGGCTTGTCTGCTTATCCCGAGCAGTGGGTCGGATAATTATTTATTAAAGTTGTTGCCATAGCAGCTGTGAGTGCCTCATATGTTATTACCTGCTGTGATATTCTACCTTCATTTGCCATTCTAAAGCAAGGAATTATAGCGTTATTACGGTACGTATTAATTAAAAAATTAAAAGGAATATCAAGTTAATTTTTGATAAACCCACCTCTCATCGACAATAATAGGATTATCTCTCAGAGATGAATCTTTTCCGTGTCATAAAACACGCCGATAACGTAGTGTGAAAAGACCGTCTTAAATTTAATCTCTTAGCTGAGCACATCACGTAAACTGAAAGAAAAGTAAAAGCCCTTAAAGAAGAGAATGAAAAACGAGCGTGCAACTCGTACAACTCACACGATAAGCGTTTTAATCTGTTAAAGTGTTCCATGAGTTTTGGCTGGGATACACGTTGCAAAGAATTCTCTATTCACTGGAGCCTTTTAAAGCTTTAACATTAATATAAAATAAATTTATAGCAGGAACAGATTGCGAGTTTCAAGGATGCGGCAGCTATAAATAATTGTATTTAACAGGCGCATTTTCAGCTGAAGCAAGAGTATTTTGAAATAATCGTGATACAATGAAACCTATTAAGCTGCACTATTATATGACAAATAACAACCGATACACGGAAGTATCGTTCACCTCAGACGAACTTCCTGGCCATATCCAGTGTGAATTGTGTCGACAAGCCTTAGTTAACGCTAAATGTTAAAAACGTCCGGTGTTTGAGATTTAATTATCTTCTTGCCGATCGGCTCGGGCGAGGGTGTCGTGATTGACATGTTACACTGCATAGCAGGTAACACGTGAATATAACGTATGCATCAGAAATTCAATTATAAAATTTGGCCTATCCTCGTTGCGCTGTTTAAAATTAACTGAGTGCCAACAATTTGGCTACGTAACCTAGGTGCATTACATTAATTTCTAGCTGAAAGCTGGGGCATTAATTTGCGCCTGGCTCTAGGGAAAGCCGCAAAATACTAGTTCCGTTGCTATTCATAATAAAACCGTTGCAAGCCGCTAAGTGCTTCAACATCTGGGTATAAACCGAATTGTATTACAATGACGGACGACCGTGAAAAAGTCCAATTCAATTTAAAAAAATATTAAACTAATCTTCACATACAATTTTTATTTCAATTAAAAAAAATGGAAATTCATTTTTAAAAATACATCATTGAGGTGTCACCATCCCTCAACATTCCTCGAATCTACCTAAATTGGTAAAAATCCTCCAATTCGGGGAATAGCTGTCATTTCTTTTCTATATTGTTTCAACTGATTAATTGTTGCTGGATTATTGGAATACACTTTACTTTTTAGTATCCCCACATAAAAAGTCCGGTGGCTTAGATCTGGACTTCGAGGCGCCATGCAATTCACCTCGGCCATATAGTTTCCCAGCAAACATCTCGTTTACACCCCAAAGAGGCATTAGATGTATGGCATGTCGCCCATTTGTTGAAACCACTTCACATTATAGGCTTCAAATTGTTGCAGTTGCGGAAAGAAATAATCCCTTACATGGCTATGTATCGGTCAGAGTTTACAGTGACAGATTGCCCTTGTTCATTTTCAAAGAAATAGGGTCCGATAATTCCGTGCGCTGATATGGCCGCCCAAACGGTTACTTTCGGCGAATGCAGAGGCTTTTCATGTTTTGCACGTGGGTTCTCTGCAGCCCAGTAACGACAATTCTGTTTATTGACATGCCCATTTATGTGAAAATGGGCTTCGTCGGAGAACAGAATATTGTTGAAACTCCGAAAACGTTCCAGCATTGTTTTAACAAAAGCTCGTCTTAAAATTGGATCATTTGGCTGTAATTCCTGCACAAGTTGAATTTTATACGGGTGCAATTTCAGATCTTTTAACAAAATGCGACGCAAAGATGTTCTGGATACCGTAAGTTCAGCTGAACGCTTGCGAGTCGATAGACCAGGATTACGTTGAACTGAAGCTCTAACTTGTTCAATTGTGTCTTTCGTTCTTGTTGACCTTGGGCGTCCCCAGCTTTTTGTTTGAGAGTCGAACCAGTATTTTCGAACTTTCTGACCCACATTATCACCTTTCCTTCGACACTATTTAGGTCATGTAATCCAAACTCACCCAAATAAACCCAAATAGCCATCGCCATTTTTGTAATAATGTTTAACGCAATGCACGTTGCGCTCCGTGAAGTTATCCATCGCGACTAAATTTCCGAGAACCACTTTCCCCCCCCCCCGCCCCTTTTGTTCAACAGAGTGTTTTTAAAATCGTACGCCTTTCTGTACCTTAACGTATTTGTAAGCAAAGCTGGAGAATAGAATTTAACATTTCAATAATGTGGCTGTACTGGTTTAAACGGGGTTTTCTCATTGGTATTGGACTCCGCGTTTTGCTCTTGTCTCTGACTCTTCATTACTTTAGTCTAAGGATGTGTGAGTGAATGATTCTGACAATAATAATAAATAGTAACATTGTGTAATTTATTTATTATAAGTCTGTCGTAGTATTAAAAACAGTTTTGAATAACTCTTTATATCAGAAGAACTCTGTAGAATTAAAATGGCGAATTCGTGTATTTCAAATACATTTGATTAAATCTCGTCCCACATAAGTCAAGTTTGAGGGAATAATCAGGATGTCCTTGTTATGCTATGCATGTATCTCATCTCGAGAAATCGATTCTTTGATGAGATTTTCACGAGACCAGACTTGGGTTAACGATGCTCTGGTGAAATTGCCGTAATGAATTGTTTATATTTATTTTGAAGCTGAACAATTTTTTGACAGAAAGTTTTCTTAGTCATGTGGTTTCATGCTTTTAAATAAAAATAGTTTTATTTGAGTTACGTTTTTTACTTTATTGACACGTTCATAAGAATAACACTATCATACCAAAAACATCTTCAAGGAAAATATTCCCAAGACGGGATCATATGGCACTGTCAAAAAGTTGAAAAGAATGGTAAGCCAAGCTTCAGCTCTAACTTAAAAACTATATAACGATATCTTAGTAAAAATATTTGCTTGTTCGTTTCATTAATATAAGAATTACCATTAAGTGCTTGGGATTCCTTTTATAAGTTAAGGCATTTTCATTAAACCGAAAATAATTTTTAACCGACTTCAGAAAAGTATGATTCTCAACTCGTGTACATAACGTGATTTTGATGGTTCATTTTTTTGCTGAAACGTATACGCCAAGGGTTATATTATAATACCAGGGATAGCATCCTATATAAATTGAGGGGATCCTTTGTTAGTGTCCTGTTTTTTCATTAAAACTAAAGTAATATAATTAGTAGTTCTACTAATTATACTACTACTTAAGATAGTTATTAATTTGCAGTTATGTATACTAAGTAATTAGTTTACGTTGTAAATGGAAATACATTTATCATTAAATCTTTTGACATACGAATTATACCCTCCTTATAATTATTTTCACTCCCCAAAACCATACAGAGGATAAAGTTTGTTTTATATTTTGTTTCTCTGTGTCCTGGTGGCTGTTTGGCAGATTAGTCCTCAACTGCAAAGCTCTTTACATTTCATTTCAAATTAAGTTCATGAAACGGTGTAAACGTTATTTTAAAATACATTCATTTCATACGCTCCTGGCAAAAGCGATTAATTACGCGGCACTGAATAGCGATTCTTGAAAATATTTATAAATATTTATCTGTGTTGAAACGGTGTAGTGAATTTAATCATTTATTTTTAATTATTTCGCATACGTATTTTAATTCACATTGTCGAACGGGTTTGATGTAATATTGCATTTGGGTTTTAATGTTCTTCTTTCAGTACCGTCCGACGGTTAAGTTAAAGTTATCACCCTATAAACTAGGGTCAAAGTTGGCGATCGATACTCAGGTTTACTTATCCATGGACGCATGGGGCCGGACACATCGCGTGCTACCTTTAATACAAAAATATCGATTTTTCCACAAAGCCGCGTCACCGCAATCAATATGCCTTTCCGCCCCATGCCTAATTACGCCCACCCACATCAGTCAAACATCCGTTAAAAGCCCCGTAATCACCCCGCAGCGCCGTTGAAATAGGTACCGTTGAATGTCTGAAAAACAGCGCATACTGAATGATTCAAAGTGCACAGGAAAACGCTTCATTGTAAACGTTTTATTTAATTT
Source organism: Pontia daplidice (assembly GCA_963693355.1). Classification (NCBI taxonomy): domain Eukaryota; kingdom Metazoa; phylum Arthropoda; class Insecta; order Lepidoptera; family Pieridae; genus Pontia; species Pontia daplidice. The sequence goes on along the minus strand of CAVNZL010000139.1, from coordinate 2,653,197 downwards.
TCCCTCCATTTACTTTTTTATAATTTCTGCCTGGCATAAAAAACGATCCGCCGCCGCAGGAAGCACACACACAAGAGCGGTATGTTGTATCTGGATACACACACGGATGGAAACACCTGTCTCGGGAACGAAAGGTGTGCTCGAGTGTGGGTGAAAGAGATGAATATATGAGATATAAATTTGTGGGAAAAAGAGAAGCAGATGCGCGCGCAGAGAGTTGGCACGCCCGCCGCGCGTCCCGCTCGCTCATGAGCCCGCCTGAGAATTAAATATACCAATTAAGCACTTTTGACGCTACATTTTCGCATATTTTCCAAATATAGCGCTTCCTTACGCTTCCCTTAGTTCTTTATGACTCTATCTTTATGACTTGTGATAAAATACTTAATACTATAAACAAAAAAAATATTACAGCTTGAAAATAAAAATTTTCTTCAAATAAGTTATTTTTATTACATATTATAATTAATTTAAATGCGTCGGTATTTCATTATAATTATTCAATTTGATCATTTGTCCTTGAAACCTGAATCAATTCAGTATTTTATCTTAACAAATACTAAAAATATATACCAATACGAGCTAATTCAATGTAAACCGCATATAAAATAAGCGAAAATTGAAATATTAGTCAGCGCTGAAAACAGCGGTCTGCATGATTCTACAGCGCATATTATTGTTGAATAGTCGTGAGTCGAGTTCGAAAATCGTCAGTTTGTCTACCGTGTGCAAAGGTTGCAGTTGTATGTGCCTGCCTTTGCTCCGTCGCGACCAACAGTGTCCGTAACTGGTATTCGGAAAATTGTGCATGTGCGTTTTCCGATGAAAGCAGTGTGTGTGCTTGTGATATGTGCTATTGTTTTCTAGGTAACTGAGGTTGTTGAAAAAAGGCAGCTCGATGTTGTATTCGCCATATCAAATCTAAGTTATTGTTAGCTGTACTTGTTTTGCGTGGAAAATAAACAAAAGTTTATGTTTCATGTAAGATTGTGCTTCTTTTAACAAAAAGCCATTGAAACGGACATGTGGTATGAAAGCCCGCCATTCTTTTACTGGATACCTACAAATTTACGATGCGTTAATTGTTCGCGCCGCGCTTAGATAAGCATAACAAACGTTCTATACCTACAGCTGTAGTCTGTACTGCATCAAACATGTTTGAAATTACTTCATACGTAGTAAACTATTTTACTAACATCTATTTATAGGTATATTTATAAGTAGCAAAGTTGTAAAATTGTAAAGAAAGCAAAAAGTCTATCGTACTTACAATCTAACACTTCAAAAATACCATAGAACAATTCTTATACTTAAAAAATATTTTTTATTAATTCCAGATAATAAAAAAAATATTTAATAATCATTTTATATCAATAAATCGATTAATGATAAAATTAATAACGAAATACGTAATTTGGAGAAACGCTAAAAGTTTAGATCTCACCTACTCAGAGATTGCACCTGCATTACATATAATATGATATATTTTCAATAATAGAACTAATACCGTTATCATAAATATCGGTTTCACATAATATTGTGAAAGTAATAACATTCCTGAATACTGGAACAGTTAATAGGTACGTATTGCATGTTGGAATTGAAGTCTAACTCATTTATGACGCTCTAATAAATTAAACCTCATTTAATATTTCTTATACGAAATACGTCTGAGTATATTCATTTATTATATGGTAAAATGTTAACTGACCGCATATTAAGGCGTTTCTAAATTACTGATTTTTGTTAAATGATTGTACTATGCAGGTAGAGTAGGATGAAAAATTACTTTGATTAACGAAATACAACAATAAATGTCAAAACATAATTTTTCATATAGATCTAGTTACATTTATAAAAAACTCCTGGTCTTAAAAATATTCTTACTATATTTATTCTTATATATATGATGCGAGGGTAAAAAATATAATGTGTACATAGAAAATATGTATAATCATGTTCTATATTGTATGGGCAGATGTATTGACTAATTGAAGTTAATGGACAAGAATGACCTTAAGAATGATTATTAAATCCCGTGTGATTATTAAATTTAACTGCTCATGTTAAGAGGTTAATCGAATTAGATTCACATCTGAATGGGGAAAGAAGTTAACGCTTTTTATAATGGTAGAGAAAATAATGTTTCGAATATTTTATGCTTCAAGAGTGGTTGACACGAATTTCAGATATAAAGATTAATTTCAAATACAATGTAAAATTCATAATCAAACCGTCTATAGATTTACGAATTTAAATAAATTATTATAATTGATATTTCAAAATCATAATTCAACGCGACTGTTGCACAAAGCAGAGACAAAATAAAGAAGTTTTTATTTGTTATTTCCACACAATATTTAATACTGAAAATAAAGTTTTATGAGTGTTGGCTTGTTGTAGTATATGTTTTTTAGTACTTTATAATTTATTCATACCTCATAAAGTAATCTAATGTAGATTTTTAGAAGAATCGGGTTTTCTATTTGCAAAGACGATAAAAAGTATAAAAAAGGAATGAGCGATACATTAGGTCTCGTGCTGCACTTATTGCGGATAAGAATATGCAATTGGAAACAATACAATGCTATTGTTCTTTTCAATCAAGAGAGTACTTTTCGTTTATATTCGTTGCATTGTTTTTTATTAATTACCCTATTGCTAGGATATATTTAAAACAAGTCGGTTCTTAATAGAGCTTAATAGAGATTTTTCATTACATTATATAAGTGTATTTAGAGTTTACTTTGAGAAATGCGTCGATATATATTTTCGTTAATTGAAATTATAATTGTATAAATTCATGTTTCTTACATATTTCACCTCGCAAATAGTTTTTCTATATAGATATATATAGTGGGCTAGCATAAGTCAAATCGCTAAATAGCTATTAATAGTTGCTATCTATTGATTGCAACTTTACTTGCGCTTTGGTTAAGCTTAAAATGATCCAGACAAATGTTCATCAACAATAATGAGTTCCATTAACACCTTAATAAACATAAAATTTCAGGTTTTTGAGTGCAGTATTTTTCTATATATTTATAAATTAGAATGTTTTAAATACCACTGGTATATCACAGAGATCACGTCGTATTGCGTAAATAGTTTGATATAGAGCCAGCGATATCCACAGAACATTACAGTAAATCATATTTTTTGTAACGTCTCGATTATTCTTTCCGTTCCATATCTATTATTACAGTTTTTGTTGTCAATCCGTTCTTGTATTCGTTGGCGTAATTACCGAGCCGAGCCCGAATACTCACTTGTACCAAGGCCCGCTATTGTGCCTCTCATTGCGTCACAAGACCACGCCATGAGAGGGACTAATAGCGGCTTGTTAAATTAATTGCCGGTATTTTGATCTAGATAAATGTTAGGTGGCTTTAAAGAATGTCATTTGTCAAACGAATAGCTAGATGTAACTCGTTTATTTGGATATAAAGAAATTTAAAAGAAGTCTTTCAAAGTAGTCCTGAATTGCATTAAGTTGCACAAAAATTACGTTCTGAGATTGTTTTGTATCCATTAGCACAATGTGCTGGTATGCTGTTGTAAGTTTATAAATATTTACATAACGACATGGAAAATGTAGGATATTTCCTACATATCTATAAAACAGGATTCCTATAAATGGATTTGTTCATAAAATATAGCGTAACATGTCACATTGTTTGCACATTCAAAGATATGGATCAACCGTGATGCGATTCAGACTGTCAATTTGTTTTGGCCGATTTGTAAAGAGATCGGATTGATTTGCAATAAAAAAATAGTTCGGTCACGCTTTCTTTTTCTCGATTGTTTCACAAAGTCGTTGGGAACGTTAAAAATGTAAATTTTAATTAAGTTTCATGTAACTTAAATGGGCTCGAGTAATAGGCCATTATTGGATATTTATCAATTTTGCTTCTGTTTATTTTAGTAATAGTAAAATGTAAAAAAAAAAATATTTTTTCCAAAAACCAATTAAAATTCAAATTATTTGTGATAAATGGAACTAAGAAAAAGCTGAGCAGTGTTAATTCTTTATATTTGTAACTATTAACCTGATAGATTGAAATATATCGTATCGGAAATTTCGGAATGTAAATGTAGAGCATTGGTGCCTCGACGATGACTGCAATTTCCGGTAAATGTAAATATTGTGGCAATAAAAAACTATTTAAGCTAAATAAAATAGACGATGACTGGCTATCTTGTACAACATGAAATTTGCTAAATTTAGGAATTCAATGTGCTTTGTATTTGTATTTTTCGAGTAGCCAGCCACAGCAAAGAGTCGATTAATTTATAGAAAGGTCTTTTGATAATTTTTGTTTCTTTGGTATAACAGTGTATCGACATATAATATATATAGTCAGTGTTCTTTCATTCCACGTGACTTGTACCACAAACCCTATACCGACTATTCATCGTCGGTATACGTGAATAGTAAAATATCAATCAATTAATAGTTAAATTCTTTGTTTGGAGGCAACAATATGGCGAAGAAAACACCAGCTCTCTGGCAAAAACAAGAAACAGGTGGCCGTGGGTGTAGTGTCTAATCTCAAGTGGGTAAATAGGCCCAATTTAGGACACAAGCCCCGGTTGGCCTGATTCAACACTTTGTTATGGCAATTAGATTCAATTTGCGGCTCGCTGTACCTAGAACAAAAGTTCATTTCATTTGTAATTAGTAGTACATTGACGAAACAGTTAGAAAGTGTTAAGTGCTGTAGCATGTATGGAAACTTACATTTACTCTAAACATTTGCTTTTTTGCCTATTTATGTTCTACGTATAAAAGGCATTAACATATTTTATGTATTTTTTAAAGTAACTAAGCATTGAAACTAGCAAATACCATCTGTATTCGCAGAGGATGTTTCAACATCAAACCACAATGTAAAAATGCGTCCTACGAGTATACCTAACGAAACGCTTAACCAATTCAACATAATGTAAATTCTGGCAATAATGGTAATGGTTGGATCGATACATACATATATACCGCGTATAGGTATATTACAATTATGTAGGCTGTACAATCGAGTTTATTTCAGTCGAATTTCATTAAGTGAATGGTTCTATCGGTTGTCAGGCCGGCATTGTTAATTAAACTGCTTTGTTTGTTAGCCACATTTATGGAATAACAGTTCAGACCAACCCTATATTCGCAGCATGTTTTTGATAAAATATACATTTTGCATATGGGCATCATCAATCCAATATTGATTGTTTTATTCGCAGGCTTTTGTTTACATTGCTAACAACTAATGAGATTATATAGGGGATACACTGATAGGCCCCTATCAGTGTATGCTCTATATATTTTTATTATAATATTTATAATAATATATTTTTTTAAAAGTATATTGTTTTTTTGTTAGAACCAATCTTAATTGACAAGGAATTGAAGTTAATTAGGTAAAAGGGTCAAACGAAATATTCTCAATAATGTTGTAGTTATTTATTTAATACGATTACTATACAGAAATATAAATAAGTATAAAGTAGTCGTTTTTCCCTTTAAAATTTATATAATACATTTCTGTTTGAATGTTGTTTTGTATATGTAAATTCAATGCGATAATATTCTAGTAGATTTGAAGGACAGATAAAAAGTAAAGTAAAATGCTCGAAGCAAACATACGTCTCTTAACATATCCCGCCTTTTCAATAAGGTTCATACCTTACAGGATGTATGTGGCACGTTGAAATCATAACTGATTCGGGTCATATTATACTATAAGGTGCTATGACAGATTTTATATTAAATTTCTTAAATTTCATACGCGCATATAAATCCGAAGAGCTCGTACTCATACACAAGTTTCAATACGAGTAAAAATATTATTTGCGATTTCGAGAAAATTAAGTACACACTCGGAGAATGCCCATCTTTCTTCAAAATAACCCGTGCAACTATTTCTTTGTACCAAACCGCATAGTTTTCGAATTAAAGTTGTTGGTTTAGGACGCGCTCCTCATACTTTCGAGTTTGTTTCAAAGAGAAGATATGCTTCATTACTGAAAAGTATTGTAATATCTAACATGAATTTCGTGTATTATATGGTACGACCACTGTATTAGTTGAGTTGTGAAATGTGCTTTCGTTAAAATACTACTAATCTGTACTTAAAACACACTGTGTTGTAGCTCGGTGCAAGTAGCGAAAACGATTGTGTTTATGGTTTCCTACAAAGATTATGGTTTAGCTAGGTTCAGACTTTCGGTCCGCTAGTTTAAAAAATATTATTTGTTCTAAATTATTGTGTATTATTGCTCTTAAGTGTAGTGCACGGAATTAAACAGCTACATTCATTTCGATATTTCGCCCGCCTTACGCCTGGTGTTATTGCAGCCATCTGAAGGTGATGCTGCTACACCTGATAAATATGTAACATAAAATAAATACCATAACATGAAACATTAAGTTACCGTATATCAGTACAAAACGTACGCTCTCGTTTTGAGCAACCTTTGAATCAGTTTTTTTGAAAGTGATAATATTATTCAAGGTTAGGCACACTGCGCACAAGAGTTTGGTCTAATATTCATTAGACATGTCAGTCCAATGTCGAAGCCGTGAGTCACACTGAATATTTTGCGTTGGACATATAATCGTAAAGCACACGTTTGGGTCATATGATAAGTCACTATAAACATCAAAAAATGTTTTGAGCCATCTTATAGCTATAAAGTATAAACATCAGCAATAGTGATTATCTAATGGACAATGTTCAACAGTTAACTTTTATTTCATTTTATAATAATTATTACAACGACGTCATGGATATATTAAGATGATGTATAGTTTTAATTTTAAATAATATCCCCTATTGTTATTTTACAGCCACGTTATTTTGCGCAAAGTTTTCGATATTCAAAATATAAAACAACACTATAAAAGTAAAGTTACTGACATTCGAATTTCAAAAGTACGAAAAAATAGTCGGTAATAGAAGTGTTGTTTAATAAATTGATATATTGGAAGAGTTATAAGACTCAATAAATCAAAGCGTCGTCGAAGACCCATTCCCGGAGACTTATAATAGATGAAACGCAGGCTTCGTACTTCCGTAGCCTGAAGCTTATTTACAAATCACCTCGGTATAAAACGCAAAGAGACTTTAAAATTATTTGAAAATAGAATGTTCTTTTAGTACGGAATGCGAATTCGTTTTATGGATTGGAAGCGTATGATTTTGGTTATCTAAAATAAGAGGTTTTTAGCTACATAAAAGATATATTGGATTGATATGTTTCTACAGAAATGTTACTCTTAAGAATAATATGAATAGTAACATTATAATTCAATAATTACAATTCACCTCACGCATGAAATGTATCTAATCTAGTAAATTATAATAGGTTTATTATTTACTAATATATTTTAAATCAGTCTTTAATTGTACCAAACATCAAGACGTTACTTTAAAACCATCACTTCTAAAACTATATAGTACATAGTTATATACAGAGCATAATGATTTTCTTATCAAGTAAATGTATAATATAAGGAACTAGGTGACGTCAGAGCTCGTTTATTGATGCTATTAAAATGATAGGGAAACGTGTTTGTAATTAATTGTTGTAGGCAGTCATTAACGCGTTTATTGGCAATGAGCAAGTAAATATAAGTTTATATAATAATTTTTTTATTTTCTTATATTAATTTTCATAGATAAAATATAACAAATTTATAACATTTAATTTCAAAAAGGTGCTACAATTTGTTGGTACTGAAATTTATAAGGCGTACATATAAATGAACTAGATCTTATATGTTATATTTACTTTCAGTTAATCCAAAAGTTTCTTTGTTTTAAACACATTGGATTACAGTTAAGAATTCGTTCGGTACATACAGAAATAATTGGTCAATAATGTAGGGTTTTCTACCAAGATTAAGTCAACTGATATAGCCTCCTCCTTCTGGTTTCTAAATTCGGAGATCGAAGTACATCTTAATCTTTTTTAAAATACGGATTCATAATAGTTTACCTTCTATGTAGGTGTAAGTAAGAAAACAGAAATAGCTGTTACAAATATTATATAGCTAAATAATATCTTCTTGTCTATAGATGATAATAAAATTAGATATGTGTATACACATACTGAGATATAACCTTCAAAAGCACGCAGACATATCAAATCATTAAGATACAAAACTAGAGCTTATTTACCTATGAGTAATGAAGCAAAAAGCTGTGACCTTGATTATTATCAAATTCAGACACGTTTGTTACGTTTCGATTGTCATTAGTTCCTTTACCAATAGTCATAGTTTACAAAATATCTAAATAAGGTTTGTTCTGTTTTAATAAATATTCAGTTTTTTTTTTGGGAATATTATTAAAAGCACAGTCAGTATTCACATGTTTGAAGAAAATTTTTATACCACTACGTTACAACTTATCAGATGACAAAATGACTAATTAGGATTTTAATACAACTATTCTCAAATAATCTCAAATAAATATAATTATTGTTTGACCGTTGACAAATCCAAACAAAGATATTGTTCAAGTTAATGAAAGAAATATGACACTAACATTATGCAATGCAAATATATACATATAAATATATTATATGTATTTCATATTGCGGTCTACCTAGCGTCGGTACAAATTTATTTTATTGCTATTACTACATAATCGGAGTTCATTGAGATCATCGTTGTATTTTATCTTATACACTTAACCTAGTGAAATAATTAGCAAGAAGCAGAAGTTAATCCAGTGATGTCATCGTTTCGCTCTTTAATTTAGATAATTCTAGGTGTTTATTGCGATGACTAACGCAGTAAATGGCGGTCTGACTCCCACACATACACTCTGACAATGTAAAAATAGTATTATTTAAGAAATTTTTAAGTGTGTAGGGCACTGTGTCAGTTTTCTGTCATTATTTAAATACTTTTTAATAAAAAATAATGAACGATTGGTTTAATAATGTTAGTATACTTTTCATAAGGTTGGTTAATGCGTACTGTTTTACAAATTAATGTAATTATGAGACATCAAGCTGCTTTTCTTTTAATATCGAGTTTTATACAGACTATTGCAATGTTTGTTTCCTTTCCAGGATTGCTTTACAAGTGGAATATTGGAACGCATGAGCTCAAAAGTGACGGGCTGAACGAGAAGCTCGTAGGCGCGTCGAAATAGATTCTTCGGAGCCCCTGTGCACCTCGGTCAGTGCTTGCCAGAGTCCCGCGACTCGGCCGGCACGCCCCGCCTCCGCCGTGGATAACCTCGGCCAGAGCCCCCTTCCGGTGAAGAGGCTGCACGAAGCGCTTCAGACCGCGCAAGCGAAGCGTCAGCGTCTCTCCCCCCCTTACCCAACCGCACCTCCCGCCATTCACCCCATACACCAACTCGCGGTGCAGCAGCACATCAAAGTGCAGCAAAGCATCGTACAACAGCACCAACTGAACCTGGCCCATCAGTCGCTGCAGAATCTGCAGAGCCTTCAGGCAGCTCAGAGCCCAGTGGGTTCAGGTGGCGCAGGCGCGCAAACGGCGGCAGGAGCGACCCAAGGCACGCTGGTGCCGCCGCAGCAGCCTTCGCCGCGGTCTGCCTCTCCACATCATAAGAACATGGAGCTCGCGCTGTGCCAGAGTATGGACTCCGTGAATACGGCCACTACAGAGGAAGAGGTTTGTAGTTTTCATATTTTAAATAACACACTGACACTAACGTCTAGGCACAGGCTATCGATAAAGTTTAAAATATCTTTTTATTAATCAAATGGAAAGGTATAATGGTTTGAAAGTTGCACCGTAGCGGACTTAATACATCGCTTTGGCAATTTGTCATCGAACAATTGTTTAGTAATAGCTTAGACGCGCGGCGTCGTTTCAATAGGAAAACGTTCAGATATACAATAAGCATTCACTAACACAATAAAAGGAAATTCATCGCGCTGGCTGCTGGAAAGCGTAACATTATTCACAGTCACAGCTATTGTAATATATTAGCTCTTATTGCAACTATTGTGGTTAAATCGTCTGAAATATCTATCGATATTTGGCTCTATCCAAACATGTCTAACTGATCGTTAAAACTGTTTGTGAAATTGTATCGGTAATGAAGTTTAAGTATCCTAACAACGTATGTAACGCGTCTGAAGTAATAGTGCATCTCTTTGATGTGAAATCATGCACTCAGCTAGGGGTGAGATTATGGGCAAGACCCTTTGCCACATGGATGCAATCATTCAAGCGACTACATTGCTATGTATACTAAGTTGAGCCGCTCGGGACAAGTCCTTTATTCATATTGGGTTATATTAGCCTTGCACGTTTCCATCTCTTAGAACGCGTACAAAGTTTGTGCATGTCATAGTAGCGAATTTAATGAATACTTGAGTTTATGACTTGCTGAATTTCTAATATTACAATTTCACAAGTCTGGCACGCTATTTTGACAGGTGATTTAACATATAATTTATATTATATAGTCATACATTACTTTCGATTAAACTGCAAAATTTATATATTCCATTATTTTAATCTCTTTAGTTGAGACAGAAGATGGTTAAAATTATATCTTAACCAATAAAATAAAATATAAACTCTCTATCACAACTTGAGAAATGTTAATTTTGAAATTATATTTTTTTAATTAATTGAACAGACAAAACTTATTTTCTAAGTTTTATTTAAAGTAATACCAATAATTCAAAGCCTTACAAATTATAAATAATTTGACACCGGTTTATCATGAAATAATTCATCGTCAAGCTTATCATTGTCACAAGTTATTCGTGTATGAACAATAGTGGGAGCCAAAACCCCGCTATAGCCGCGATAAACATAAATTATACATATTTAAAGTCTAGACCAAACATACAGTCGGAATAACAAAGTGTGTGATGCAATATTAGTGTTTCGTACCTCACTTCAAGTCAATTCTCGGGTAATTTCTTAATAACCAAATACTCATTATTTTGTATATATTTTTAGGTAGTTAGTTTTTGTTAGTCACTTTCAGTTATTGTTTAAAATAGACCTTAGAAATATTTCCCATATATTTATCGATTGATATCTTCTAGTCCCGTAATGAAAATAAGTTACCTATTACTAACTTATGGTGTAACCATCATGCCGAATGAATGAAATATTTCTGATCAATTTAATTATTCTGTTAAAGGAGCGTAATTGAACAATTTATTTCTTTACTATAATAACGATTGATGGATTATTGTTATATTATTACATTATATTAATTTATAAACAAAAACTATAGTCAGATAGTCTAGACTTCGTTCGACTCCTTTAGCAAATTCTGTGTAGAAAGGTAAGAATGTGGGTCAGACGACCGCGGAATGCGCATTATAATTGATAATTAGAATATTAATGCATCATGTAATTAATTCTTGAAATGCCACGCACCTGAACGGCATTATTGTAGAATCAGCTTTTAATTTAAAAGGTAAATTAGTTTTCGATTGGAACAAATTGCCTAGGCTAATTATTGAAAAGAACCTTCTAAATTGAATTTTATTCAGAAGATAAAAACGTTGTAATATTTGGAAGTGGGATTTATTTGTTGATCTATAAGTTTTTGTTGGAATTGTGAAAGTATTAATCGTTAACTTATTCTTATAAATAGTCGGTAATGGTGTAATGCTATCATCATATGTATATATGAGATAAATAAGATATAATTTCTGCAAAATAACAGAATGCCTGGATATTAAGTGCTTACGAACTAAATACCACTACGAGTACCAATATACAAAACCACACGTCATTTTGTTAACAAACCACAACGTAGACTTGGTTCCGTAACTACAATATATAATAAAATGTAATAATAATAACAATTAAACAGATTATTCCGATATAGTTTTGAAATTATCTTAAAAAGCTTTAAGCGATAGCGACTAAGCAAGGCGGTTGCAAGGACGAAGTAGGTATCTCCGTCGGGCGACGGGCGACGGCGAGTCTGGCGCCGGCCACGTCTGTCTGTTTCACTTATACTCTATATACCTTACAGCTTTTATGTTTTTTCAGCTCTTTGTATGAGCGATATTTCAGCGCTGTTCCGACTGAATAGGAGTCTCGTCTGAAAAGCCTTCATCTACGATTATATTGTCATCGTAGTTTAAAAAAAGAATGTTAATTTAGGTGCATTTTAAATAGAAATTTATCGGGTATTTATGTGAGCGTTAAGATTTGGTTTTATTTATTGATGTATCGTACACATTCACAAATCATAGTGCAATATCCATGTATATCAAAGAATGGAGTAAAATCGTAAAACACTAAAATATTTACCGATTCCGATGCTTAGTTATTAAGTAAACCTAGCGAAACAAAATTTGTTATTGGAACCACCGAAGTCCATAGAATCAATAATTATTTGTAAAATGTTTCCATCAAAATTACATAATTTCTGTTTTATGTGTTATTGAGTTTCTTAAAATATGCTAAGGAACTTTTTACGAAGTTGAAAGTTAAATGGGTCAACACTCAAGGCATGTTAAGTCAACTACGTAAAATATTTCCATATATAAATGTAAGTTATTCACTTAGATAACTTGTTTCATTAAAGACTCCATAAATACTAATAAACAGAGCTTATATATATCGATGGTGAAACCTGTGTTACTCGTAGTTCCACTTTTTATAAAATTCTCCGTCGAAAGGGAAAATACCTGTTTTTAAAAGTAAAAGGTAACACTTATCTAACTTACACAGAGCAGGAAGTGGTCTTCTATAGTAATTAGAATATATCACGTTCACTTACTTTTTTTCTGGGCTGAATATAGAAATAATACAATGTGTAAAAGTCTAGACGCGTTTGCAGGTTTGTATCGTTTAAGTACCGTTGGGCACGTAAAGTCACTTGTAAGAGTTCCTGAAACCTTGTCTCTTTCTAGTATAATATCTTATATACTTCCTGTTATAACGGCGACCGATACTAAATAAAAGTCATATATAGATTTGGTAATGAAAATTAATAGAATTTCTGGAACAGATTAAAAATTATGTTCTCTATATATGGTTAATTATGAGTTAGTTTTCCTACCACAATTTAACAGTCAAATAATCATAAATAAGTTGGTTGTTTTGATCGAGATTAAAGTATTATTTAACATCTTGTGTTTCCAATGAGGTTTTAGTTACATGAGGTTTTATTACAAGTCTCTCTTTACATATGCCATAAAAATATAAGGTATTATAGTGGTTTCATTATGTATTCGTTAATAAAACACAAATATAATATTCATTCGGAATTGTAGGAATTTACTGCAATCTACGACTCAAAAATTAAATATTATTCTCATTGTTGACTTAAGAATTTAAATAATACGTGGAGGGAATTCATGTTTCTATTGAAACTGAAGTGGAAATTATTGGCTCACTTGAGGTGCACTAAAATTCTTTAAGAGAATTCACATCGAGTGGAATATAGACACCTCAACTGCTTCAACAGTTTGTCCACCTAATTTGTTCGTCGGCGCTCGACTGTAAAAACAAATAGCTCCCGCATTTCCCTCTCCGCGTGACAGAGACAGACTCTTCACAGATAAAAGGAGAAAAAGGAAAGATAGTTTTGCAGGCTTCAGCTTGAATGAACGATTGCCGTTTACGTTCCAGCTTTTGTCTAGTTCGAATCTTGTTTGCAGGGATGTTGCGAACATTCGCGTCCGCATCCGCAAATACGGAACATCCGCATTGATTTGGACATCTGCATCTGCATCCGCATCCGCATTAATCAATGCGGATATTCATGCGGATGCGAATATTATACAAGTAGCGACAAGAAAGAAATTGGGCGGGGCCGGTGATTGACGCGTGCCGGTCGCACGTGATAATAACCAATGGGAGCGAAGAAATTGGTGACAAGATTCGACGCGTTTGTTTGTTCTAGCTAGTGCATCATTTGTTTCTTGCAAGTGACTAAATATTACGTGTTTGTTTGCGCTGTGAAGTGAAAGTGAACTACTTATCGTATCATAAAGATAAATAGGTATTTTGAATGTTGTTGTGATACAGTGGTCATTGTCATGTAAATAAGAAGAGTTTACAAGAAAACTTTATATTACTTAAGACTAATATCCAATAGATCACAAGGTAAATTATATTATTATTCACCGGTAATACGTTTTATTGTAGGAAAAATTATCGTTTTATGACGAAATTCGTTATTTTTCCAGTGTGATTCCCGTTATTGATATTTTATCTAACGAGTTAGTTAACAATGTCACCACCGACCAGAAGTAATGTATGGGATTATTTTGAACCAATTAAAGAAGACCAGGATAAAGCTAATTGTAAAATATGCAAAAAAAGCTACTCTCGCAAGGGCCGAACCACGTCGTCTTTGAAAAATCATCTTAAGTCGATGCACTCAGAAGTATTTTCTACATTTGAGAACATTAGTAAAGAAAAAAAATTACAACAGATGAAATCTGATGCAAGTAAGTTTCATCATTTGTAGTTTTAATAAAAATTAAAACTTGAGGCATTGTTTGGTTAGTATAATAAAAGTAAATAAAAGTTTTAGTTGTGGTTAATTGGCTAAGTTTCCACTCAATATTATAGTTATTTGCTGTCATATAACTCCGTCAGTTGTAAAAAGACTGACAGCATTCATTTCATCTATTTAAGATACTTTTTTTTAATTGAAATCGTTTCAATTTTAAATAACATCAACATAAATATAAATTTTTTAATATGATATTTAAATATGAATAGTGAATTAACTCAAAAACTACTTGGCTGATTTAAAAAATTCTTTCACCATTGAAAAGCGTAGCTTTACACTATATTTAATGTTACTCTTAGAAAACATTAGGGATCCTTTCTAATTAAAAATATTAATAATGAATAAACTCCTTTTATTTTTATTTTTTCCAATATTAAGTTGGACATTTGATTTTGAAAGTTATTTACAAAAATAAGAAAGGTTTTCTTTTATTTCCAAAATTTAAAATGTCCTCACTTGTTAATTGCTTTTTAGTAAACTGTTTTTATTAAGAAAATTTTTATTTTTTTTAGATAAAGTTACCACTCCTCTGCAAGAAGCAAAGAAACAACTTTCATTAGAAGAAGTAATTCTAAAAGAAAAGAAGTGGGACGTCAATAATCTAAATTCTAAAAAAATTGATAAACTCATTGGAGAAATGATTGCACTTCAAAATTTACCGTTTAATTTTGTTGAAGGGCTGGGTTTTCGTAGATTGATGCAAGAATTAGCACCAAGATATAATTTTAGGGGACGCAATTTTTTTACAGATTTTGTATGCAAGGAATTATATAGCAAAGTGGCTCAAAAAGTTAAAGAATTAATCGAAAATTTTGATAACATGTCGTTTACGTCTGACATTTGGTCGGATCCAAGCTCAAACGCTTCTTTGCTAAGCCTGACTTGCCATGGAATTGCAGAAAACTTTGATAAATCATCAATGATATTGAAATGTGAGACATTTGACGGCCGTCACACTGGTGACATAATTGCTGAAAAATTCAGTAACATGCTTTCTGAATTGAATATCAAAAAAGAACAACTGCATTGCCTAATCAGAGATGAAGGGTCTAATATGAAACGAGCCGGGCGATTAGCAGCATTAAATGATATAGACTGTACTGTTCACAAGATGCAACTAGCTATCCGTAGTTGTTTAGGTTCACAAGAAAACATAAAAATACTAAAACAAAAATGTAAGAAAATATCGACGCATTTCAATCACTCTACCATTGCCCAGAAACAACTGCAATCAATTCAGGACAGACTGAATCAACCGCACCTGAAAGTGTTTCAAGATTGTGTAACGCGATGGAACAGTACATTCTACATGTTCGAGCGTTTTTCAAAGGTAAAGGATGCTTTGAGTCTTTACATGAATGATAATCAAATTGACCCTATTCTACCAGAAGAATGGAAAATCATTGAAAGTTTTATTCAATTACTGGGTCCTTTTGAGGAAGCAACGCGGGAACTGAGCAGCTCTTGTGCTCATATTTCATCTGTGATACCCATAATACAAATGCTTGAAAAAAAAGTTGATGACTATTTAACAAGATCACAAGAGTTTGATCCGATTCGTCAGGCTGTTACGACTTTGAAAAACGAACTTTCAACAAAGTTTTCCAGCTTGGGAGAAAACAATTTATATACCATCGCCACCTACTTAGATCCTCGCTATAAGCACAAGTTTTTCACACCGGTGACTGAAGAAAAGATTAAAGATGACATTTTAAAAATGATAAATAATGAGAATGACAATTTTGGATCTCTTAATACCAATACCAAAAGGGCTAAAATAACTTATTGCACGGAAAATGATACGGAACAACTAGGGCCAGGGACTTCAGGTTTCAACAAAAAGTCATGCTTACATAACGACCTGGCTATGATGCTAGATTCGTCGAGTGAAGACGAGAATCAAGATGAGCCAGAAAATGGTAGCATTGAAGCTGTATTAAAAAAGGAGTTACTTGCTTACCGTACTAAAAAAAGAATAAATGTGAATGAAAATCCTTTAAACTGGTGGAATGTACATCGAGGGGAATTTAAGGTATTATCGCCGATTGTACGAAGATTTTTATCTGCTCCACCGGGCAGTGTTCCTAGCGAACAACTATTCAGTAGCGCGGGTTTAATTTACGAACCTCTGCGTAATAGACTTGAACCAGAAAAGGCGGCAATACTACTCTTTATCAAGTATAATGCTCCTATTTTTAATTTCAATTACTAATATAAATAAATACCTGAGGGTGATGTTTAAAAAATAAGTTAGTTAACATAAAAATAAGTACTTATGTTTGATTACAATAAAAATGTTAATAATTACGTTATCATTGTTTTAATTCTTCATTAATAGACTTTATTTACATAATATCTTAAACATCCGCATCCGCATCTGCATCCGCGGATGTGAACCTGCAAAACTCCGCATTCGCATCCGTATCCGCGGATGTGAAAAAATCGGCATCTGCAACATCCCTGCTTGTTTGTCTGACGTTATAAAGAGGTTCCTTTGTAATAATTAATCTAACGTTGGTCGGTTTGGGTTACTCGTGAAGAAGTTTTAATTGAATTTGTTGGTCGATTTTGGCTTTTTGACGAGAGCGTGTTGCGGCTTTGAAATAATTTTTAGGTAACGCTTGACTGATGTTTCGTTTATAAATTCAACTACCGAGGTAACTTCATTTCTGGAACTTTTGTGGAATATTATTAATTTAATTACAGTCTATTATTAATTTATAGTGCAATAAATATATATAAATAAGTTATTTTATATTATATTGTATGACACAAAACCGAGGTATTTTTGACGTAGTTATATTTATCACATTTCTTAGTTTTTTCTGTATCTCTTTGAAATACCCATAACATGAGGTGATATTTTGATATCTCGGAGGTGCCATGTTTGATGCTCGACGATTTACGATTAAGATGTTCCTATTTAACAATTGCTTGAAGTAGCCCTAATCCTGGGTGTGTACAAGTGGCGGGGCAGCCTCTCATCTTTAGCTGCTTACTAATTCGGAAATACTCTTACAACTGGCTTTGGGTTGCTGCTATTTTTTCGGATCCCACTGCCCTCCAAGAACAAAGGAATCCGGCATCATACCGTGGTCCTTCTTAACATAGCTATGTAAGGTGTTTGGGTATAAGTCTCGGCAATTAGGCCGTCTGATATGAATGTAGGTATCTACATTCGAAGGCGAGCGACAAAAATGATTCGATAAGAATATAGTCTAAATTTTTTTTACAATGATCGTTTCAATTAAAATATTTCTCATTAAAAACGGCCTAGACTTCTGGCAAATACCTACCAAAGGAAGTATTTCAACACCGTCGATGCAGATTATTAAAATTAATGTCGTAGCGATTTAAATTCACTTGCCATTATAATAGTAAGATCATAGTTTCAGCAACTTTATATTTGCAGATAATACAAATATTTAGCAGCACTATAGCACACTATATCATTTAAAATCTTATTTTTCTTTTGCTACAAACAGATTATGAAAAAAAATTTCGCATATGAACCCATTTTTTTTTTTCGAAATATGTTTAATAAATTTTTCACATTGTTTTACATTTAAAAATCTAGTTTTAAATAAAGACAATAAAAATCACCTATAAAATAATTCATCTTGTAAATTGAGCGAAAAAATCGTCTGCTATTGATTGCCAGTTTTAAGCTGACATTGACAAGCGTATTGAGAAGACTGTGAACAACATGCTAATAAGCGTTAAATTGTCACAAGAAAACTGTGAAGGTTGAAATTAGGACATATATATGTATATTGAACGATGTTGGTTAGCTCCCATTTTTGTTAGCCAATATAAAAATGAATTTGAAAAATAGTCTTAAAAAAATTAGACACTGTAACTATCGAGTTTCTGATTTCTGCTTAACATACAAGTACACAAATACAATAAAAAATTAAAGGGAATATTTATTCCTAATTGATACTACATTAACAATAATGATCATTCTAATTAATAGAATCAGGCGTTACCTTGCGGAAGTCCATAGTATAAAACCCTAATAGACCAATTTGCAAGCAATAAAAGATTTTTTCGCGGAGTATTTCTTGCATGTTGGTCTATTAAGGTTTTGAATGATCATTCTTCCAATTGGAAGTCACTCAGCCTACTTGCTCAGCAGTACTATATCAGTATTAGATCCCAATATGCGTAGTTTGAAAAGTGAATAAGATACATGTAAGATAGGAAATAAACTTTACATACCTAAACTAATTGTAATATTATTTATTGTATAAATCGTAACGCTATTTAATTTAATGAAAGTTGAGCTTAAAAAGTAACGAACACGTAATGTGCATGAAATTGGAATAGAAACGAAACAAATTCACCAAGAAAATATATAACAAAGTTGTAAATTGACGCAGTATTTTGCTAAGTGCGTTTGTATGTGCTAGAATTTTCGTAATAAGAGTGAAGTAATTAGAAATAGCCATAGAAGTACGTATTTATTGTGCTCTGTGCAGTGCTTGGCCGGTAGCCAAAGTGGTTCTACAGCTTTATGAATTCGAACAATGTAATTATTCAATGATATTTGTCATAAGGGTCGCCTAAAAATTTGTTAATATTGATGGATGATACAATAAGTCGTGCTAGAGGGATATATAATCAGCTTAGCGGAACAATGTGAATTGAGACCGAATGAGCCGCGGAACTATAATACGGAATGCAATACGAAAAACGACGCCCGCATTGTGAGTGGAAAATCGAACTCGAATGTCGCGAGACGAAAGACTCTTTGTGCACAATCAATGGCTCCTCGATTGCTGATAAGTTTCTTTGCAGTCTACGAGTTTAACTTGGAAACTGCTCAGAGTATCCATTTTGCGATCGCCTAGTATCTGGTACTTTCTGAGCAATAGCAATAGCTGGCAAAACTCGAACAGAAGAATTAGCTCTATTGTTACAATAATTAAGTTCATAAAGCTGTATAATTTCGGATGCTTGGCACGCGAAGAAATATTCGAGGACAATTTCTATCCTAACATTAATTAATTAAACGAAGCTTTGAAAGAAACTTCACACAATTATCAGTCGAAAAATTATTACAAGAAATAAGTGAAAAATTTTACGAATATTTAAAATTGAATTAATAAATTGCTTATTACGTACCACTTAATGTAGAGTTAATTATTTTTAATGAGTTTAGAATGTATAAATTCTGTCTAACGCGTACGTTAATAATTAATAATTTAATTAATAACTTTACTAATATTCGTTGAAAACCATAATAAATGACTTGATTCTTTTCATATTGTTTGAAATTTTAAACATCTAAAATGTTAGTGTTATTATTATAATTTAAGTTGACTGTATTATGAAATATCTACTAGATGGAAGACAAACTTGTTACAAGCTCATGTAGTCAGCTCGTCAGTGTCTCTATCAGGGCTTATCGCGCTGACGTCACTCTGACAGAGGTATTAACAAGGATCATAACTCGCAATCTCACAGTTAGTGCAGAAATTAAGATGGCAGCGGTCACGTACGGGGTCGCCTTGTTTGAAATACGAAGGAACTCATCGGTCTAGAGCTCGTTAAGCGTCGAAGCGTGCTTTTATTACAGCAAGCGTGCGCCTCGGACGGGCGACACTTGAATATTAAACTAGCAGCATTGGGTCATGCATATTGTGCCGAGATCCTTTGACTGTAATCGAGCGCACTGGTGTAGGCTACGCACGATTCGATTTTCGCTTCATCAATTCCGGTATGTCAGCTTCATTTGAATAATCGATTTGTTGGTGTCAGGTTAGGGAATGTTTTCAACAAAAGTTTCCATAGCACGCGGGATGGACACAGGTCCATACGAGTAAGATATACAAAAAAAATATTAATCATGAGACTATAGGACAAATTTTCAGCCAATCGTCGCCAATTTCTGAATGTCGCAATTTGAAATGTTAGTTTTTTATGAAGCTGGCGCAACTAATCCCAAAAGATTAGCTGTAACAAATTTTTATCTCGAGAATGTTCAACTAATTTGTTACCAATAAGTCAAACAGACAGATGCTTGTGAACATCTCAATTGATTTAGAGCATAACGAAGATTAAAAGTACACAAACCAAGGCGTCACGAGTTCAACAAGAATTCAGTACAGCTGTTCTAGCGTGTTCTGATCTGTATTGGTGTTACAATAATTAGTTACGATGTGATTACGAAGTGTGCCAATGCAATACCTGGGTGCATTGTTGACTGCATATTTGATGTGTGCGGTCAATTTGGTAGGCGTTATGCGAGAGACCTACATACGCAAGGTTGGGGTATATGTTTATTGATTACGTTCGTATTATGCTGATTGGCAATGCGATTGTATACGAGTATATAACAGTTTTGAATATTAATTTATTAGTTGTGATGTGCTCTTGGTACAGTCTCACTAGGGAATTTATATGAGTCAATTTAAGAAATAAGGTTGTTCTAAGTATCTGGACTAATTGAGATTAGTAACGAAGCTTTCGTTCTGTATAATTTAGTGTCTTTTATGTTGTCTATATATGTATAAATATAAATTTGTTTTTCGAAGTTGATTCAATGCAATGCCTGGTTCCTTCGATCTTAAACAGGTTCAATCTTAAATGATTATATGTCAACAAAATATAACTAAAGTATTTATATTTAATAATTTTAAAGTATGGTGACCTCTTACAAGTCATCGTCCAGTCAAGTCCATGTTAAAAATGTTCCATTTATACATCAAAACCTGGAACTAAAGGGATCAGTTTTATGATCTTGTATCCGCTGTGAGCGCCAACACTCACGTACTACGTCATTCATGTAATTCATTACGATATTGATTAAACAGAAACATTTGGGGTCGCAGTATTGAATTGCTTGTGTGGAGTATATAGTACCTTGTTTATTATAACACCACTGTTGTTCTATTTATTGGAGGTAACAATAGAAAAACTAACTACATAATATTAAGAAATATCCTTTATATTACTTGTCAATAAGATATTAAACGAATTCTCGTGCATTGAGTAATGATATGATGTGAGAGACGTTTAGCCTTTTATCAATCGTATTATATTAAAATTTTGCTTTCAATTAAGCAGTAAATACACACTGTAAGTTAAGTTGACGCGGTGGTAGAGATCATCCGGTAGTGAAGGTAGTGGACGTCAGCGCGCCAAAAAAATGTGACGTGATTCACAATCGGGCTTTACACATTGACCGGTTTGAGCATTCATCAAAATTGCAAAAAACTATCATAGGACTTAAATGAATACAGTTTTGTTATATGAGGTTCCAAACCTAACCTAAGAACGCGGCTATAAACGAAATTGTGTACGCGCTCTCCCACTGAAATAATTTTGTAACTTAATTGAACATTTGAAATTGATTAATGCCATCTTTTACACCGAATATGCAACTGATTTTCAAATATTTTATAGTAATAA
Organism: Pontia daplidice; assembly: GCA_963693355.1. Taxonomy (NCBI): domain Eukaryota; kingdom Metazoa; phylum Arthropoda; class Insecta; order Lepidoptera; family Pieridae; genus Pontia; species Pontia daplidice. Next base: position 2,631,286 of record CAVNZL010000139.1, on the reverse strand, counting down.
TATCGGGACGAATTTCACACCAATCGGTTAGCCACAATGTAAGTTATATTTATAAAGGTAAGCTATATTTATAGCTAGCGTGGTGGTAACTCAATTGATAAACATAACACATAACATACTTCTTATATATACACCCAGATTATAGTGAACAGTTATGCTCATCACACAAATGTTGACAGTATCGGGATCGAACCCAGGACCCTCTATCTGGCAATCTAGAATTATTACCACTATGCCAACAGGTTCATCACTTCACTATACGGTTTATTTTTTACTATGTTATTTAGAGAACTCGTAAAAAATATCAAACACCCAAAAAGAGTATTTTTCGTTCTAGCTCTTCCCGCGTAATATATAGAAAAACCACACAAAATTTATATAAATTAATTTATATATTAAATTTATTGTGAATGTTATATAGCATATGTCCGGAAGTTACACAATATTCTTTATGATTCATATGAAACGTCCCCAATGCCTTAAAATTAAGCGGTGTCGTCTCTGAGGAGTCGATAATTAATATTCACAATACGTAGAGCGGGTGACTGCTATCGGAACAATGGCTAGTTACGAAACTCACGTTAAATTGTGTGACAAACTTGGGATGTAATATGAGCCTTTTGTTACCTATGCTTATCTATATTAATTTCATATTTATAGTATAGTTGTTGAAGGGTTATTTTACGAAGGGTTCGTAAATATATTCTTCCTTAAAAGGTTTTACTTTGATCGGTGGGTTTAAATTTTCTATTTCTTAATTAGGAAAAATAGCATATCACAACAATGTCTAAGAAAGAATGAGTCATGTAACGAGTTTCACTATGGAAACCCGAAACTTCTTGTTTCGTGAGGTATCAGGTGCTACTATGATTTCAATTTGAAATGGCTTGCTAGACCAACTACAGCGTGCGCTAACAGTGCCAAAAGCAACTGAAACGTAAACCCAATCAATACGTAAAATAGTTGCTTGAAGAGGTATCTTATTTAATTAAAAACTAAAAATGTTGATAGTGGGCTGATACAGGCCCTGGTCGACTGAGCCACTTAATAATGTAAAGAAATAATTATTAAAACTTGTAGATTCTCAGTATTCCTTTTTTCTTAAGTGCAACTGACAAGTAGTTTCAAACTTTGAAGCCTGCATTCTTAAAGACTTTATCAATAGGTTTGGCGCGTATGATAGTGAACGATAAAGTTCGTAGGAAAACATTTAATACGACATATATTTTGAGCTTCTAATTAAGACTCGGCTATTTTTACTATATGGGAAATGCCAATTAAGTGTAATTGGTGGCGTTGCGCAAATAAAATAAACCGACCGGTTTGATTAATTAAGCAACGTACACGTTTTATGTGTGTACTCATGAGTTTATCGGGGGATAAAAGTAGAAAAAAATTCTCCTAGTTTGCCGGAGGGTATTTTTTGTCAATGTTTCATTGATCATTTTACGTAGCAGCAAGCAACGAAACCGGTTAATTTTTGTTACATCATTTTTTCTACCCTTAAATCGAACGACGGACTTATATATTTGAAACGTGATTAAGTGTAGGAGGGTACACTGAATATAAGATATTCTAATCAGAATCCAGTGAACATTATTGATTCATAAACGTATTAAAGTAGATCATAAAAGATTATCCAAATTGTCTTAAATATTTTGTTATTCGGAAAAATATTGTTTATCCAACTATCGTTCTAGATAACGTACTATGTACAAATATAATAATTATACCAAAAACAGTGGCACATATGTAAATGTTTTACAAAGTCCTAGAAGAAATAAAAAGAAAATACATACGTAATTCAAACTAATTACAAAATGAAACGGACCCATATCATATTTAACAGATGATAAGCAGTTATACAGATCAGATTTTCATTCTCCTTACTGAATTCGCCACAAAGTTATGTTCAGAATCAAACAACACACGTCATTTTAATATTCATAGCACAGTTTGTGTGTCAACAGATACAAAGATAATCGGATTTACTACGTGTATGCCCTGATTCTCTACAGTGTCGTCCAACAAAGCCTTACTTATTTTTATGAACTTTAGCTAAAATTATCTGCTATTTTCGTTTGTTATGCTGCTGTTTTTTGGGATGAAGGTCCTATTGCGTTTGATCGTAGGTGACCAAAAAATTTCTTTAAAACACACAGAAAAGGGTAACGTATTTACAACGAAATTAACAGGCATAGAATTGAAACATGAACGAAAAAACTTAACCGAAGTATAAATTTATATTAAATTATAAGTTCGGACGATATTTAAGAAATAAATGTGTATGTGTAGCTCCTAAATGACATAAAGTAATAGGCTTATATTATACACTACCCTGCTCTTTTATTTCATTATGCATTATGTTTACTGATTGAAATTGTCTAAAGCTCTACAATAGAAAAACTACAAGAATACAATGTCCTTTTTTAATTGTACAAATATTTTAAATACATTATGTAGTAGGTACTTTTCATAGAAACAAATTATTATTATGGTTTGTTAAGTCACCTTGAAGATGTCGCAAATTGTAATTCGCCATAAAGTTGTACCGTTGTGCAATTCATTAATTTCTCTGCCAAAACTTATGGGAGCGTGACGGCTTTGAAACGTGTTGTTAAATTTTATGAGGAGATTTTAACTGTTCCTTTTTTGTAATTACGAGTATATTTTTGAAATTAAGTTGTTGCCATAATTAATACTTAAACGCGAATTGTTTTCTTAGAAAAGTTGTTAGCCAATGTTGAATCTAGAGATTAATCTTAAGGGTTAAGATTTGACAAAAATCTTGCTTGTAGAGAAATAAAATAAACATATGTTTATAAAAGCAAATATAGAAGAATTTAATTTAAATTTAACTGACTAGGTATGTTCTGTATTGCGGAAAGGTTGCCGTTGTCTTTATCTCACGTGATTTACTACTCAGTTCTACCAAAGGTCCTGATGAGAGCATACAATAAAATGGAATGGTCAGTCGGCACGGGGGCTACACAGTGTTGGTCGCGAGCCAACTGTCGCCTACATACGAATAGGTGGCTGCTGCCATGATAACGATAAGGTTATTTTTACACTCTTTTATAAGTCAAGACGGGTAAGTTACCAGTACCCTGAACACGAACTGAGTAAAATTGGATAAATATCATAATATAATAATATAAAATATATACCTATATAGTAATTAATGTCTGTATTTACTTTTTGCTTCAGTACTGATGAGTGGAAAGTATTCAAGGTTTTTTGTTCGGTTAGACCTTATATATTAATATATTAAGTAATTTAATTTCACATTAATTTTAAGTAACTTGAAGTTATTTTAAATTACACATCACCTTCACAATCAATCACATCCACACCACAAGCTGAAAAGACACTCCCATTTGTTGGAAAAAAAAAAGATTTGTTTCGCTCTTTGTTGTTTTTTTTCTATTTAATTTGTAGTCAACTGTATAACTTTCTCTTTAACTTTTTCAATTTGTTTTGTTTAATATGATATCCTTATTTGATATTAATACTTAACAAATGTAAAGTAAAATTATATTTACAAAGCCGTATGGGGTAGTAAATAAATATATACATTACTTCAGTAAGATCAGTTCTCCCTTGATTTAAAGCACACTATATTCTTCATAATGCTCAAGAATATAATCAGAGAATTGTAGTCTTATAACAGACAATATTTTGCATTAAATTATAGGAAATTGAATTACATTTTTGCAAATTAGTTTAATTATAGTAGGTAATAAACACGTTCTTATATGTGCATAATTCTAAGATCAGATTCAAGGATATGAATTTGATCGCATACATATTGATTACTCATGTAGGAACGAGATATGTCGTTAAGACGATAATTATTAATATAATACCTATAGTAATATATATAGGTATTGATGTAAGATTATTGATACTAATCCTAAATGTATCTAAATATACTGTATTATACTTTTAAAAGTTTTCGAGATTATTTAGATATTCCTATCTAGAAGTCCTGAAACAATTTTGATATTTCTTTAGTGACGTATTGAGCTTGTGAGCAATAGCTGGTTATTTTTAAAATACAACATCAGTGAACACAATAATCTCTGTAACGGTATACAATACTTCTCGCTGTATTTATTAACAATGATATTAATGCTGTTATCACTTCTATGCTTTATTTTATTACTGTTAAATAGTTGTAAATAAATGTTTATACATCTGTAAAATATTATGAAATATATTTATAAACGAAACACTTAAACCTGAATAATTTGGCCGGCCTCTGAGTTATTTGTATTACTAGACGAGTTCAATCTTTATAATCCAAGATGCGACATTAAAACTATTTTTAAAAGAGCGCTAAAGCTCTTATGAAAATATATTTTATCGTACTGTAGACAGAATTTCCGAAAGAACTCCGAAGAAACCTTTTAAGCACCACTGGTTTAGTATTGTAATTTATAATCTCCTCTAGTCTTCAATATTCAAGTCTTTCTATCGTCATTTTACGTAAACTATTAACAGAGGTCTTCATTTTTAATCTTAAAATCTAGTAATTTATATTTGATACATCTTACTATTGAATTCCTGTACCGCATATGGGAATTTGGAATGCTATTGCCGTGTTCCGATAATTATAGCATTTCGGCACTCTTTAATCTGTGAAATGCCAATACAGTTTAACTGGGAACTGTTTTTACATAGCATTAATCATATTACCTGAAATTCGCCATTTGTGCGGGCCATGACGTGTTTCAGTATAATTAACATACCGCGAGCACTCGTCCGTCGCTGGTATCCGTTCGTATGAAATTTCCCACATCGTATGTAATCGAGCCCCAATGTGAGCGCATAATTGCTTATTTGCCTCGTTTGATATGCATTCGCGATTGCTGTCCGCCTCTCGGTTTATACCTATCCGCTCCACAGAGCATATTCACTTGTTGGACTGATTATTTTATGCACAAAGACACCGATTCTGACCTAACGCACCTGGCGGTAGTTGATTTATTACTGAAAATACCTACGATTTTTCACTTTATGTTGCTAAAGTTCCACGAATGTGTTTCCGCGTTGTAAAATATTTTTGCTATTTATGTTTAATATATTTGCTATTTAAAGGAAATCTTTTATTATTTTTTGGTTTCTGAAATAAATAATTTATTATCCTTATTTGTTCCAGGTAAGCGCAACAATATTCTTATGATATTATTTGTAAGTACTGAAATATATGTTATTTATTCAATAATTTTTGAATACTTTACGATAATAATCTTTTGCTTTTTGCAGGATTTTTAATGCCAAATTATAATTATACCATAATTATGTGCGGTAGTGATTTAATAATATAGATAACATACATTGAATACATTGTCTCGATGCAGTTGTGAATACATAAACAAAAAAATGTATCGTCTCACGCTTTAACGTGTTTACATTGTGATGAAAACGGATACGAGTGCTTTAGATAAAACCAAAACCATTATTCACATTAAGCGGCCCAATAGCAGTGGACCATTTTTATGTATAATGGGAAAATAATGTTCAGATACCTCCTAAATAAGAAATTTTAAACTATTTAATATAATTAATCTATGTAACTTTAATGTATATTTGTTCGTTGACTTGTAGCTCTATGATATCATAAAATACACAGTATTACAGGGATGTTTGCTTTCCTCCTGACGTGCGTTTCAGAAGTAAATTATATGAGGGTAAATAATTCAAGAGCTGCGGTTACTTTTTGCTGGGAATGTTTGTTTTGTTAAATTGAACCAGTAATTTTAACCCATTAGCATAGAATTATGTAGGAAATACATCTCGTATTCTAAAATTCTATTCTTGTATGTATGGTATCATTTCAACTCCTAATGTAACAATGATAACCCCACAGGCTAGAGAAATTCCTATAAAATAACAGCGATTTACTGCCACAGGAATGAATTCGCAGAAAAATATTTATCATATATGCCATTTATGGAAAGATTATATGTGCATTCAGTCTCGTCGTGTAACAATCGCTTGTATGATAATAATACCGGACCTTGAAAGAAACCTGCATATAAACACATCGCTTTTATAATATGCAATATAGAATATTGCTTCGCGTCAGCAACCGAATGATTGGAAAGATGTTACAGCATATACATACAATAATTGAATTCCTGGGACAATGCAAGTGACATATACACGGTCAAACGTGCTTACGCGAGCATTTCGTAACTTGCAGTTGCACAAGGGAACAATACCCGGGGTGACTTCTGTGAAATATTACTGTAAAGCCACAGTTTACCCGATACCAATAGTTATTCAAACGTTCCGCGCTCGCTATCATCTAAACGACAGTAAGCCGAAACACAAGAGTTTGGTGATGTTATTCTAACACAACTAGACAGTGCAGTCTTATCATATTTTACTGACATTCCCAATAATAAGTCACCTTATTGAAAATGCAAATGGTTTATTTATTTTATATTATATATATACACTATACAACATTGTGGGAAGAGTAGTTGAGCCTAGTGTATCAAACGAAGATTTTCCATGTAATTACGAAAAAAGGTGACGCCTACAATAAAGATAATAAAGTTAGAGAAATATACAAAGTAATACATGAAGACTTTGCAAAGGTTTGTAGAGCCATTGGTCATATATAAATTAACTTTTAATGATTTACGGAACTCTATATGATGGCATAAGATTGCAAATAAAGGAAACTATAATCAGCTGGCATCCGGCGTGACATTGACATTTAAATTGTTTGTGGGTAAATTAGTTGAGCTGAGCATGCACTCATTAACAAATGTATATTAGATAATTTTTAGTAAAATACTAAATCTGTAATATGTAACTCACGTTGTCTCTGCGTTTTAAAATGTAATTAATTCATTTAACTGATTTGGAATTTAAATTAATTTGGCGTTATAAACGATATACTGTTATTAGAATATGAATTACGCTGAACTCGTTAATATTAAAAAAACTAGAATTAAAATTGCGTTAGTTATTTTAATTTACTCAATGCCGCTAGGAACCTTATTACTGGCAGTCTAAAATAATAATTAGTACGCGTAAAGGTGCGGTAACACTGGCGAAGCTAAGGGCGTGTCCACACGCGAGCACCCCATTACGAACCATAATATTTTATACACGCTCATAAAATATGCAACTGACATGCTCGCCTTTATGACAGTTTGTTGGGTGACATGGAAAAATATTATTTCATTGCTACATTTCGGGACACGCAAGGGAAAATATTTTAAGTTTTCAATTGGGCCTGTCTCGCTTGTCGGTGGGGAGTCTTGGAAAGTTCTAAATTTAAATACATTAGGAAGTTTCTTTACCGCGATTTTAAATACTAAATATTTGCATTAATTAAAATAAATATGAACATGACATTTATATAAAATAAAACCACGTTTAATATCAAATTGCACAAAATTTGCAAATGTCATTCTCATCCTGTACTACATATATATAGTTTAAAAGACTTGTTAAGGGCTCAAATATATTCATAATCACACAAACTCCGATTGCGAACAAATGTAGAAATTGTGTATCATAAAGGCCCACGTACTTAATTTTATTTTAGCGTTACGAAACGTACAATATCGATCTGTTGATAGGTTATCGCCTACATTTATCAGAAAAGGCTTTGTTGCGTTGAAATGAAACATCATTTGTTTTAGATATCCCGGCATTATCGAAGCAAATATTACCAATGCGAGATTAAAGAGGATTATTACTTTTTATATTGCTTTTCCTTGCCGATTTTGTAATACTTATTAATCGAAATTGGTTTTACATAAATGTTTCACTCGTGTTTTCTCTAAACTTTTGTAAAAATGTTTGTATATTATACAGAATTATGTGAGGAGAACCTTGTAAATTTAACTTCACCTGCCGTTACAATAAGTGACTGTTGAACTCAATGTTAAATTAACGCGCAAAACTTTCTACCCAGTATGTCTAGTTATCGCGAATGTTCTGAATAAAAGGAAACGACTGGAAAGTAGAACGAACGAACAAAACAACAATGGACTAACTCAAAAGCCAATTTTTTGAAATTCATGACAGAACGAAAAGTCAAATAACACTATACTTTTGGATATCTGTATAAAAAACAATACGCGTAAGAGAGACACTATGATAGGCGAGTGTGTGGGTGCGAGTGAGTCGATGGTAATGTTTTCATGCACCTGCATCCCTCACCTGGACCGGGCGCTTTCATATTTGATTAAGCTCTGACGGGATCGTCAGTAGTAACTGGGAATGTTTCCTCACTTAAATTAAAAGTGTAATACCTAGTACCTATGTTTACCCGTTGACGTCAGCCGTGCAAGCGTGGGTCGCTCGTTATAACTAATGATAATTATGTGGATATTCTTTTCAACGCGTTTTCTGGTTTAAACTATCTAAAGAAGAAGTTTTACCAAGTTGCATTAATGATCAACATGGCCTTTGTGTTTTTCAAATACCTGAGTTTTTAGAACATAAGCATATGACGACGTTCTACTTTATGTAACAAATAACTCATCAAAAATCTGGTCTAAATTATTTGCATAACGTTGATGACGTTCCATCAGCGAAATTTGATAAACTATTGACAAGAGTTGAAAACAAAATATAATTTACTTTAGCCAAAATTGGTTAAATAAATAGGACATTAGCATCGAAGTTTCCTTTCTATTGATTGTATAGAGTTGATTTCAATAATGGAGTCTCGAATGACTATATCCCCTTGAGGTCGGATCGTCCGCCAGCCTCACCGCAAGCCCTGAGCTCCCACGGAACACTGTGACCACATCGGAAACAGCTATTGTGCCGATAAAATTTCGCTTACAATAAATTATTACAATAATGTAACATTTGCGAATAATTGTTGAATGGTTTTGATAAACTTTATAGATTCGACGTGCCTGCCCTTAATTTCTGTCCATAGTGTACCTTTTAGTAACAATATCTTATTAACAGTATGTCTCCGAACAGTTTAATAAATTAAAAAAAAATCAAGTAATAAAAGTAATGAGACCATATTTTTTTAACCAACCCTAGGCACCAAAAACTAGATCCAATATGGGACTGTTTATCGCATATGCCAAAGCTGTTGCCTTTTTATTATAAAGGGTGCCTTATCTATTGTTTTTATCAGATAACGATGTATGAACTTTTATAGCATGGCTTTAATTAAAGTTTGACATATTTCGAATAAAATATAATTCGAGAATACTTGACCTATGAAATTCAGCAAACTTTATGCAGTCTCGTTATGTGAAATTTTCACTCGCAGCTATTTAATATTAATTAACCTAACTCCCGGTATCAGTGGGGATAATGTAAACTATTGTCGTAAAATATTCACATTCAATGTTAAAAAGTTTGCCGGGCAACCGGAAGCGTGGCTTTTGACCGGATCTTTCCACCCCCGACGAAGGGCGATGGAACCTTCGAGGGTTCAAACAAGTTATTAATTAATATTTGAAAGCATATTTTTCTGTATATTTATTTTTCCGCCAACAGCTCTTTTTGTTGTAACTTATTTTTAAGCTTACTTTTATGGCTTTCCGGTCGAATGGAAACATTTTTGCGTTTATTGTTTGGAAGGTTTTCGCAATTATTTGTACATAAGCAATTTAGTTATTACACTTTACGAATACTTTATATCATAGAAACCAAACGATTAATTAAGGTAGTATATCAAGTAAAGTATCACAGTATATTATATTTTTACAAATTGGGTACCAAATAGTAAACTAAAATTTAGCAATTTCATGCCTTATATTACCGGTCAAGCAATGTGTATTAGAAAATGTATAAATGAAAAAAATGACCGGCTCTCACGGGAGAATAAAACATTATAAAAAAATATCTAGCATAGAGTCTTTGTTATAAAATCAGTATCGTGTGATAGACATCAATTTGAAGTAAGCCAAAAGGCGAACACGACACGTCATATGTATATTTTGTTGTATTATTTCAAGTTACATATTCAACCATCAACAATATATACAATTTAACAATTTGTCAGCAAATTCTGTTTGTTTTATTACAATTTCCTTACTAAGTGAAAGTAAACGTAAAGTGAGTGTAAATTCCACGTGAAGTCACGGGCACCAGCTAGTCTAAAATAAAGATTTCGAAGCAATCCGAGCGACCTATTTAAAATTACCAGGTTTCACAATTAATAAAGCATTTTTAATTAATTACAATCTCTACAAAGCGTTCTACATCGAGGGAAATGGAGAGATGATAATTATACAACATTCTCTGCGTGCGTTACCGACTTAGCGAGTGTTAATTTGACGCTAACTGATGGGAAACAAACAATGTTAATATACAACAAACAGAAGATTGGAAGGAAGCTGCATCCTGTCTGTGTCAATATTTTTTGTTATGAATCAAACTATCATTGAGTGAACTTATGCAAATGTTGATAGTGAACAAATAACCATCATTTATTCATCTTGAATGTACAGACTAACGAGAAATTTAATCATATAATTCTCGTACGAATTTCTACTATACTATATAAACTAATTTAACGGGCGTTATTTTCCATATCGTTATTGTTAAGTATGTAAATAGAAACGTACCTTAAGAAAATAAGTCGCTTTGATAATTCTTGATTCGAAACATTCATATAAATATGGCATAAAATATATATACTAAACCTATTACCTTTATTTTTCGCGAAACATTTTTATATGACCTAAAACATTGTTGGCATGAAGGAATTTCTACGACAGAAGCTTGTATGATAAATAGTATTTTGAGTCTTTCCCTCTCAGACTAGTTTGCATTTTAACCACCCGCCCGCATTTTCTAGTCGATTTATCCCCTTATTAGACTGAGGGCGCAGAAAATACTTAAAGACAAAAGAGTTCTACCCTAATTCCACCGGAGCCTCTATTGTTTCTATGTTGCTATATGAATTGTGATACATAGTATCATATCAATAAATAAAAGTTTATTGACCGCTTCGCCACCCTTCGATAAATATTTCTTGAAGACGTATGCTGTATCTCAAAAATTTCTATTAAATCTTCGTTGTCATAAGCGTAAAAATCAAATAAAATGATTGCTTGAATGAATAATGATGAAATGAAGAAGTCTCGCTTACAAGCCTAGAAAGGAAAAATATACTCTAGCGAAACTAAGTAACTTACATTAAAATAATATACAGAATTATAATATGACTTATTAAATGAGGTGCGATTACTATTCGTAGTAATATAATAATATATGTAATATATATTATAATATATATTAGATGCATGTCTTATGGGTATTACTCAAAAGTACAAATTAATGTGATATTTAAAATAAGTTGAAATGGATATTAAAACATTAGGAGCAACAAAAAAGCAAAAGTAATAAAATACTTAACGTTATTTATGTCGCGAATAACATGTATGTGAAATTCAATGCCTACACTATAGTTCCGACACTTGCAATTCGAATAAAAAGTATATTTTAGTTTCGAGTTTTAGATTGTATTGACTTGTATGCCATGTGCAAGGCTTAACAGGATTACATTCGCTTAATGAAATAAAGTTACCGCGAGCGTTAGGACTTTTTTTATACACTTGCTTGATACATGCCGCTAAAAGCCTGTAGTTTTTTAATATCCTTATTAATAAGAAGCTTCGTTGAAAAAAGTGTATAGCTATATAACAGCGTGATGTTATATATATGCTATAAGCGCGTTCACCCAAAAAAAAACTCATCATATGTAGAATATTAGTATAGTTCTTCATACCAATAGTGTTATAGATAAAATAATTGGAGTAAAGAAGTTCTGTTCAGTTAAAAGTTCATTGGTTAAAGTGACGTTTATAAAATATATAATCTTTAATTTTAAAGAGTCTGAATAAGATTTTATATACCTAAATTCTATTCTGATGATACCATATAAAACTACGGCGTTCCTTTAACTAAACAACTAGCCATAAAGGATATCAATAAATAATATTTTGAGGTCGTTGCCATTTAAACGGGGCATATGTGAGCTCACCTGTCAATTCCCCTTCCAACAACCCCTGACACGTGGAAAATATTAAATGTTCGGTGCACCCGTGATGTGGGCGTATATTGTGTCAACCTTATCTCTTGTAAATTGAAATGACGTTTTAACGAATTTTCGAAAAGCTTTAACATCTGAGCGTGATTCGTCTAGAAAGTAATTTTATTTTGTTTTTGAGACGGTATCATATACGGTATGATATGATATAATTACACTATAAAGTGCTTACCTTAAGCTTATGTATCGGCTACCCTACGAATATATATTATCATTACTCCTTAATAACAAGTAAATGATTGAAGTATTTTTTAAAATATTCTAATAAGTCTTTATTACCTCCGGTTGTGTAAATGAATTTGTTTTAAATGTTTTCCAATTGAAACAATTTTAATTAAATAACAAATTACGGTCAATTAATGTTTTGATGAATCACTATTTCAAGGTTACGTCTAGTTGAACAAGTTATTATTATTATTTACTTATTCATATATCAGTTTTTAACTTATTAAGTGTAAAGAATCATTTATGCCATATAGTGATTATCTAAAAACTAAAACCTTCAAAGCCGCAAAAGGAGTGTTGAGCGAAATAGAATTTGACACGGATTACGTCCGAGTATTGAGTTCTCCAATTAATTCGTCATGAACTCCATTAAACTGTCAATTTCGAACCATTTTGTTTACCGAATCGAGAAGGTTTACGCTAAGTATCTTCACACCTAACGAATCGTACCGATTTATTTGATATAAATATAATTAGATGAAATCCATTGGATGAAGCGAATATTTTATCAATTGGAATGTTTACATTTAAGAATTTTTCCGTGAAACTTTTATATTATGTTTCTGTCTATAACAATGATACTTATTCATGCCTTGCATTGTTTCGCTTTCAATAGAACTAACGACCTTCACTATGTTTGTCTTGATTGTTTACCACCAAGAGAAGAATATTTTTAGGCAAATTTTTGTTTAACTAGGGCCTGGTCAGCTAATCGGTATAAATTTCCTATGTAATATAATACATATTGCTTATAAGGGATTAAGTCGAATTATAAATTAAATTTGACAAATACTGTACATAATTATAAAATATTCAACAATACTTTCATTGGTAGGTTTGGCCTAGAATTACATTTCTAATGAAAAATGTTATATTAGATTATGAAAAATATTTTCTTAAAAATTGCCCTCGTTTCATCAACTCAAAAGAGTTTCCTCGAAATATATTCTACTAGCATTCGTAGATGGTCACATTTACCACGATATAATTTATTATGACCGATTCCAAGGAACATCCCGGTGTATTGCGTTGTTTATTTAACTTCTTCATGTTTATTTTAGTAAAAATTTATAGCATGGAAGTTCTCGACTTGTCTTTGAACTATTTAGCACAAATTGAACGTTTTTCAAAGATGTTTGTAGAGAGAATCTAGTTGCATATGTTTGACATTGATCATATATTAAATGTATGCCTTTAAATAAATTGAAATGTTTATTTAACATTGTAACAAAATAGTGTCTATTGTCGGCGTCACAATACTTAACTGTAATTTCAATGATCTTATCTTCTATATATTTAAATGCCTCCATATTATTTTTATGGTTTATACTACGAAGGGATCAAAACAGATTTATTATTCGCAACTCAGTTTTTAGTTAGTACATATATTCGAGACAGAGTTTAAGTAGCTCACAGAGAGTCCGTGTCTAGATTTTATAAAACCTTACAAACTTTCGGATTTAACTTTGTACATAGAAAATATTAATTGTAAAAGGAGTTATAAAAGCGTTTGTTTGATCGTGACTATTTAACAGTCATAACAATTCTTGGTATAAAGACAAAGATTCTTGGGTTTGGATCCAGAATTAGAATGCCTTCCTTACAAAGCAATAATATCTTTATTTACGGTAATGTCTGTTATTATTTATCCCAAAACTACTGGGTTGATTGTGAGATGTGTGTGATGGATTTTAAGATACTGACAGATCAAAAGATAATTTAAAATATAAATGTATTTATACAACTAAATGTAAAGTTATTAAATAGATTCTTAAAACACTTTCAAATAGCAGTAAACGACCAGTTGATACATTAATGTGAATTTGTGTTTATATTAAATGTAGGCCGTTTTCTATTAATGTGTGTGACAAGTAAAATTGCATATTGTGTTATATTCAGAAAGTTCTCGGTTTTTGGCGCCTTTTCCACATAAATTATTTACTATAGCGTAGAGTAAAAGTCTGTCCTCCATATCCGCATGAATCAAACGGACGCTACGTGCGTAATAAAACTATTTATGAAATTATCTACATATTTTAATTAATAAGACACTAAAAGGAAACACGCTATTAAAGACTATATTTATATTTTAATTTAAGGGCCATATTGATCAATACTATCATCGTATATTTGGGGGTATCACTTCAATCAGTTTAACACGTCCTTGTATGAGGGATGAGTATAAAGGGTTTGAACTCCAGTGGAATAATTATATATCAAGCACAGGGGACTGTTCCTCCATTAATCTGTAGTTTGCCGCTAATTTGAATCATAAGCAATTAAAAATATCAATTATTTCATATTGCTTATAGTTAAATTGCTTACATAAAAATTTGAACGAATTTTTAAGTGGAACGAGTGACGATTTTTAAACAAGCACCGGTAAATCCAATTATCTGTATCGACAGCTCCGATGTACTGATCATTAACGGTGTGAAAACAATCAAATTGACTTAAACAATCAAACGTTTTCATTATAGCAACTCACTCACTGTACTATTCGACAGTGGGAATAGAAATTAAAAAACATCATTTGGACTCCCTGGAATGTTTCATTTGTAATCATCAATATTGAATCCAGCATTTTCTTTACGATAAAGTAATGTATAAGTTTGTCTAACCATGACGTGCTAATCCAAATTTACTTCCATTTCGAAATCAGTTCACGAATTTACCTCACTTCGAGCTAAATCATGAAACTTCGAAATCGATAAACTGATTGCGTAGTTGGTAAACAAACGGCCCGCACTTTGGGCCTGAGGCAATAAAAATCACGTTCACTCTGATTTACGCACTATCATTTTATTTTGTTGCTTCATTTATCTCGCCCGGTGTAGGGTCTCGTTAAATTAGCGTATTAACAATTACCTCCACTTTTATGAGCGGGGTTCGTTGTGCTGAGGGCTCTTTATAGTTATAAAACCTCTAAAATTGTGAGATAAGGAAATTAAGTAGATGTTTTAATCATTTAAGTTTTTGAACAACTTAATGCAAGCCGCAGCATTATTGAATGTAAATTATAATAGGTAAAGTAATTAGAACTAATTTACCAACGGGCCAAATAGATGTACTTGCATTTTCATTATTTCCCTTTACTGTAAATATGCACAGCCATAATTTGATCTTTGTCCTTTTTTAGAGGCGAGCATTTTAGTTATGTACTGAATAACATTAATGAAGCCTTCGCGCACAAAAACCCCAATTAAGCAGTAACCCAGCGCAGTAAAATTAAAGCACGATGTTTTAAAGTAGCGGCCAAATGGGTACGATAAAGAGACGATATTATGTGAGTTATGATGCAAAATGACCGCAACAAATTAGTTTACTTCTATCTATTCTATCGTGCCAGATTCATAATTCATAGTATTTGATTATTTATCGAAGTTATTTTATGGAAGTTATTGTCTTGCTAGAATGTATATAAACAACAAATACTACAAACGCTTTAACGATGCATGTTCACAAGGAGAGAATTTGTTTTCTTGTAGAATTGCGTAAGTAAACGAAGACCGTGGTGCCAGTTCGATTAAATTAATTCCAAATATTTTAGAACACCACAACTTCAAAATAAACTATTAGTCAAACGTAAGTTTATGTTTGTCGATATTCAAAAAAGAAATGTTCTATCAATGTTGAAAAGTTACTTTAACAATAGAACTCTTTGCCGACAGTGTCTTGTTTGTAAACCCACGTCCGCTTTTGATAACTTTATTTACTGACGTTTGTAAAACAATTTAAACTTTAAAGTACTAACTAGGAAAATAACGCTGTATTTATATATTTTTTTAGTTTTTAAATAGTTGTTTGTACAGCAAGTATATGCTATAGGCAACAGATAATAAAAAGTGCAGATTATTTGATAATTAAAACATTCCTTATGAATTCCAATATTCCAAAACTAGAATTGATTCAAGTCGTGTCTATGATTATTTAGCGCATTGACATTTTTACGAAGGAAATTTCATCTCCCTCCCCTCGCTATCTCCTCAATTGTTTCGTGTTTGTTTGTGTTTGTTCTCGGTTGCCTGTTTTCATAACACACTGTCTGTCTTTGATGACGGTCTGTTTGTATAGCGGTCGCCTCTCGAAACTGAGTAATATGCTTGCTTTCTTTTAATTTTCTCTCCCATATAACAGACATAAAATGTATCACAAATATTTATGTATAAGTATTTATAAATCTTATTGAGTGCCTCAACACAGTGACAAAACAATGTTGGCTTGTTAAAGGATGATTAAAATGATACAATTAATTAACAGAGAGAAGATCGATGCCACTGCAAAGCAATTTATTATAATAAATAAATTGTAAGGTATATATGTACGGGCAAACAATCTACTCACCAAATTGCTAATCCCAGGGTGGGCCTGATATTATTTGCTCGGCTGAGTTTTGGCCGGCGTCCACCAATGCATCTTAGCGGCTCATGCCCCTAGTAATGTTAATCCATTGTTATTTATAGTTAGCGAAATGCATAATAATTATCTCCGTGCCGCTATGTTAATTACAAGCACAGACGTTCGTGGCACTGCGAACTCGACGTGTCTGTCACAGGCTTGTGTTAATGCAAACGTCTGTACAACTGTGGTAACTTATCTGTAATATATCAAGGAATCGAGTACATTTCAAACTATTTCAAATTCGATTTGACGGCGTTGTGTAAAAACTGCGCGACTACGATGTCAAACCAACAACAACTTCCGTGACGAGACAAAAAAGGAATGGTGTAGTAATTTGTTTCGGTTTGAAAAGTATTAGAGCAGATCGTGAGCGCTGTGATTGGCGTCCGGGGAGCGCTGGTCATCGACTTGATGTTCAATGTCAACTTTCTTAAATGTTGCTTTTACCTACGGAAGTTAAATTAGGTTCATCTGAAATCGATAATAAATAATATTCTAGGTACATAGAATTCAAATGTACCTAGAATATTTATATGTAAATGCTGCTATAATGAGGTATTGAAACCTTTTTAAAATTATATTATTTTATCAAATCTTATTTGTGCGAAATAATTTTCATGGTTCGTAAAGGAAACAATACTGTAAACTTCCGGCCACCGAATTCGAAGCCTTAGCAGATATAATCTTGCAAGTCTCGTAAGTTAAATATTGATAAATCCGTAGAGGATTTTGTATTATTCCTTTCAAAGTGCACTTTTCTGGAATTTTCCCTTGTCTACAGGACGGAATCCATCAAAGGATTAGGGTGGCGTCTCGGCACGATATCGTTTGATCGGCATTTTCTGGATGTGGAATAAATTATCCACCACTTAAAAGTCCGACATCTCGCAGATTTAACATTTTTAACAACTCAAAGAATTTCTGAGTTTGGTCTTTATACAATCAACTTTGCTTTTGTGTACTTATGTGACCAACTTAAATCTATAGGCACGATTGTTTTTTAAATATAAAAAAAAAACATACGGATACATCTCTGGCTCAAAAATGGATGTATAGTATTAGTATAGATGTATAATAGTGTGATATAGTGATTAGTTAAATTGAAAAGGTTCTAAGCAAGGGCTATATCGCTATAGTTGCGGTAATTATTGAGATGGATTATTTTGAGAAGAATATAAATTAAAGAAGAGAAGAGAAAAATATAAAAATAATAAATTATATTGATAAAAAAGTTAGAAAAAAATATATCAGGCTGAATATATAAGTTGAATAATATAAAACATGTTCAGTTGCAATACATCCAATTGTAGGATCGTGGAAGTTCGATAATACTAAGATGTTGTGTGATCTGAGGTCTCTAAATGCGCGCTTAGCACAAATCGGTGGGCTTCAATCAGCACAGATTGTGCCCGACCGCTTGCAGCGGGATTATAGACTGCATGACTCGGCACATTACTTGAAACGTCAGTTCGTTTCATTCTGAAGGGAAATTGGACGTTGTTAGGCTGTTTTGCATTGAATTTATGACATTATTTAATTTTAATGACATGTCGGTTATATATATACAAAATTAAGTTATTCTACGCATCAATCCCTGTGTGAAACGGAGGAAAATAATTTTTTTTATAATAATTTTTCTTCCGTATGGCATTGTAAAATGTGTTATTTTAAACGAAATGTCCCGCGTTTTATTGATGTTTGTTGTTAATTCTTATTCATATCTAGTAAGATATAAATAATATATATAAAATATAAATATATAAGAATAAGTATGGCAATGATATATAGTCTAATTTAAACTTAAATCAGATGATCTTATTTTTCATCTATTCATATATTCACTGATTGTGTTTTATTTTCCGTTATTTTAATTTATCTTGAAGACGTTGATTTTTAATATTACTACTTTAAATTTAATAATAATTGAACTACAAACTCCAAAACTATTGTTAGCGATGAATATAGAAATTCAAAAGCATTATATTAATTCTGTCAAATCTTATTATAGGAATTAATATTTTGTAATAAATTAAATATAAAAGCCAACGTTTAGAAAGCTTTTTAATTAATTTGACTTCGGTATACCAAAATGGTACTTGTTTTGATGTGCCGGAATAATAATCGTTAACACCTTATGCACAATTCTTATTTAAAGCGTCTCTTCCCAGATAGTATTTCAAATATTAGGCGAATAATTATAACTTTAGTATCGAAGATGTAACAACCGTGTAGGCGTTATGACTACGCCGTGGCTATATCGAAATGACCACATTAAATGTAGGTTTTGAAATTATTAAACAGTAATACAATAAATAATCAAGACATTTTTGTAGAAGCTCAAAAATGGCAGCGTAGTAAAATAGTTATGGTAGAAGTACCTTAACAAGGTATGAAATATCATATAATTCTGTAAAATAGTCAATCATTCATAAGTTTTAAGAAAAGTTAACATTGATGTAATAACATTAAAGTGTTGTTAGTAAACTCTCGCAAAGCTGCTCACATAGATATACTGATAGTAACTATTTTAATTAACCGAGTTCGTATTTTAAAAATACGAAAATGACCGTGCCAAATAAGAAGATGGCCGTGCCATATTGCTTGACTTGCCGGGGGTAATTCCGTGCCTTCAGACATTAAAGTATATTTGGAGTATTATTAGTACTCTTATGTTCATTTTGGTATGTTTATGTAAGTATGTAGTATGTACGTGGGACACGAATCTAGGTTACATATCGTGTGTATAGTGATAAATTAATTGAAAGTAATGCTTAATTAATTTCATGCAATTCAAAGTGTGCCGGCGCAGGAAAGTAATATTTGAATATACTGAGAATGGCAATCAAATAGGGTTGAAAAACAAAATAATGGATGTCGTTTTAGTATTCAAATGTGAATACACTTTTTTGTGACTTTTCTCTACACTATCTTAAAGCTATTAAATATAAGTATACAAAAATTATAAGGGTTCTTGCCTTTGCCTGTCCTTACTTAAATATACTAACAAATTTGTACTGGCAACCCTATATCTACGTACGCCAGACACGTAGCAAAGGCATTCTCTCCTCATGTCCATAATGTCACTAAGAATGTGCACTAAGTAGTTACCCAATACTGTATTTAGTTCAATAGACAACTATTTCATATGATGTCATTCATACATATATGTATAGCCAGTTGACTGTTGGTGGCACGTTGAATTGCGTACCGTCCTAAAATAGGCAGGTAATTCTACCTGCTTAAACCATCAATATTCATGTTATAATTAAGGAAGCCTGAATAAAGTTATACGACTAAAAATGACATTGTAACTGTTAAAATAGTTTTAAAATAAAAATTTACGTTGTGTGAGTCAAATATTGATATCGTAAAAATATAAGAGCTATTAAGGTAATTCCTTCCTTGTATTTCACATAAACGAGCCCGCTCTCACTAGATGGAATGTGGAAATTCGTTCTGGGATTGTGAGCACGTGTAAAGATTTATTATTCTCACTGAGATGTGAATTGAGCTTAATGTTTTCTTAAAGAATTCGCAAACTGCGGGTAATCGCTTTGTGATTTGTATATAAGGAGTTTCATTTGCTTTTGTTTTTTACTGTATATTAATTAAAATCATTTTCCAAGGCCGTTTTATACTCGAACAAACATGAGACATTTCTAATTAAAATGATTAATTGGGTCTTTGTTAGATTTGCCATTATGTATTCATCAAATAAAACTACTGTCAAACTTAGGACGACACTTTAATTTTCATATATAATAATATTCTTTATATTTCACCATTTACTTAATAGTATAACTTGCATGTACTCGTATATGTGTTTAGTGCCACGAAGACGCGAATTATTATTACAAAGTGAGTCTATTAAAAATATATACATATATCCTAATTCCTATGTATTTCATTATTATTCACTTTTTTAAAATTCAATAATTAATGTAAACAGGATTTCACGTCGATCTAACATCAAAGGAGCAAGTTTGTTTTCAAGTGTTTAATGAAGTTTGGCAAAGGCAACCCCAAATGTATTACAAATTTTAGTTTTGTAACGTAGGTATGGATGGTCCGCTACCTGTCAAACACATATATTTTAGTCCATAAGTGTGCGCAGCGTTGGCCCTCTTTAAAACTATATATTATCTTCGACTTGAATACAGATAATATTTTAAGCTAAATCTTTGACCCGATGGTCAAAGATATACGATTGAAAACTAGTTAAATTCCAGTTTATAAGGTCTAATTGTAAGGTAAAAGGTAAAATTGCTTATCTTGTTAACATTCGTGATTCGGACTGTTAAACTTTCATTCACAGTAGGAGGATTGCGTGTGTCTCGTTCAGGGCATTTTGTAATCCAATAGTAGGGAAAGATAAAAGCGCAAAGATAAAAGGGGTGCTTAATGGAATTAAGCAGGAGGCGGGGTGTAAGCCGGACTTGCGGAATGTCTTTGTTGCGAGTGATGCCTATTTTGGACCAAAAATAGACGTTTTAGGCCCGTGTTTAACTGTTATTGTTTATCTTTTTTGGATAAAGGTCGCTCGATTAATGCCTCGATTAGCACCCACCGGGTAAGTGAATGTCCTGCCAACGCCTCGTATGGCGCGCGCCGTGCGTTAGGGCTGCCATCACCTAATCAAAAGTCAAAATATATTTAATTACGTAGGTAAAAAGTACTTAAGGGCCTACAGCGGACAAACAGAACTGACAATAAACTTTTAGCCATTTTTTAAATCGCATCTACCTCAATTAATAAAAATATTGTGTTCAATAAAACATATTGTAAACACAAATAACTACATAATATCAAACGCTAATAATTTACGAGGGTATCATTATTATAGCTAAACCGATAGATAGCTGTGTAACTAAAGACAGTGTTATATTAGAGCACTATTTCGTTAAATTGTTACGAAACTATAACAATTATCGATAATTGCCCGGTTTACCAAATTGTCCGATCTGTGAACATTAGTCTCCGAAATACAATTAGAAGTTTAAACGCTCATCATAGTTAATTTAAACTTAATCACTTAAGTGCTCACAGTTTATATATTGGCGCTGTCATTTCAATATTATTCTGTTTGTTTTCAAAACTTGGAATTCACTCTATTATATATTAATTTTGAAACAATTTCTAAAATATAAATGTTTCTAAAATATAAATGAATGTCAATATTACTATAATCACCCAGAAAAGGCAAAAGAATCGATGCTTTTGAGATCGTGGATGGCGAAATGCATCTATAGTTCGATTTTTATCCTCCAAAGAAAGAAGCCAGTTATAGAAACTTCTTGCTTAATTTTTTGTTAGACTCTCTTTTGAAGGAGCCTGGTGTTAAGTGACGCTGCCGCCCATGTACACTCTAATTCATTACTTTTCAGAATCCATTGACGTATTTTTATTCAAATTCGGCATTAAATAAAATTAAATAAAATAGTAACAATTTATAAAACAGGGTATATATATAAATGGCTCAGTGCTAGCCCTATAATCAGCACCTGTCGTGATCGCTCAGCGGCGCAGCGCCAACATCTGCCGGGCATGCACTCTTTTGTTTTTTGCCTTCCTAATTGCGTGGCAACAGCCGGCCAGTTACGGCGCTTCAAGAGATCACACTTTGTTACATATTCGAAATTCAATATACATACGGATACATACGGATTTTTTTTAAAGGGATTATTTGAAGACCAAATATTTGTTATTTCGGTTTTAACTATTGATTCACCCATTTATGTGGATGGTGCAAATATTTTACATTCTACATAAAATATAAGGATTATAGCGCACCATAACAATAAAAACATGACTTAGCGTATACTACAGCTTTGAAAAAGTTAGGTTAACCTGAGCGGGATCCTAATGCCGAAACAAACAAGCAATGGTTTTTAAGTATTGTGGATATTTTATTTAAATATAATAATTAGCGAATAATAATGATTTACAATGTTACTCAGAAGTGACTGCGTGTATATGGCAGAAAACTATTCAACGTAAGATATGTTCTGTATAGCATTCTTGCATTTGACATATTGCCATAATAGAATGTTGTTTTAAATGTGTCTGCAACAAGATTTTTAGCGTTATCTTGTTCGTATCAAATATAAATTTTCTTATGTACTACCCAAGTATTGTAATTATTTTAATAGACTATACTATAGGTACTTTGATTAAAACTACTATGTCATAACATATTGATTTGTACAAGATTCAAAAATATAAAATCTTAAGTGATGCGAAATCATAAAGTAATGTGTTTAACTATTTTATTATTTATTATTTTTAACAATTTTGAAGAAATTTATTTTGCCCGATTTAATTTTAATTTTATCTCATGTTTTTTACATTCAAAGTGTTAACCTACTTTGCCTTGTATAACTTCTTTATTAATAATATTCTTAATGTTTTCGGATATTTGTAACATTGGTTTGCCTATTTTATTTTTGTTTTGTTGCATTTTGTAAACGCATATTGTTTTATCACAAACAGTGCAAGTTGTGACTGCCTTCGAAGGGTGTTACACTTAATTTATTTATTGTGTATTTTATTAGTCTAAGTTCTATTGTAACAACCACTGGCTATCCTAATAAATAAACAAGAAACAGCTTCTTGGTTAGTTAGCTTCTCGATTAGACTAGGACGCGACCTTAAATATAACAAGTACACAACGATTGCAAAAATAATATGTGTATGATAAGATATGTACTCTGTCGATTTTGATTTACAGCATGGAGATAATTACTTGAAATTGTGTAAAGCCAACTATACCCTTTATTACGTCGAGAACTACTATAAGTTGCTTATCAATCATTTAAGACAGGGCTTAAGCTCTAGATCATTAGGTAGTTTGACAGTTTAGATAATTAATCATATTTATTGTTAACCAGCGCTGTGATCAACAAGTTTAAGTTTCGTAATTTTACTAATTGTTGCTCAAATTGTGTTAAGTAAAATCAAATCATCAATAAATCTAATGTTTCGCAATTTAATGAAACAGTTCTGTATAAAACTGACTTTATAACTTACGTAATTTGGGAGATAATTTAATTATTTTCAATTTCCGCAACATTTAATATATACGTTTTGTGCGTATGAATAAGCCATGTTAAATTCACTGAACTTTTCGAAAACCCTCTTCGCATTCTAAGCCCATAACATCACGAACCGATGTTCTCTTGTTTACCCTTTTCTTACTTTAGGGTAACAAATTTATATCTCCTAATTGGATAATTCGAGTTAAATCCTTTCGTAAATCCAATTATTTATTTCATTTTTCATTGAGCCTTCATTTGAATACAAAAATAGCCTTTTCTTAAGAAATTTTCGCCCGTGTTTACATTATGGAAGTTTAAAAGGAATTAGAATTTTCATGTTCAACGTTATACCAATTGGCAATATCGGAAATTGAATAAAGAACAAAGTGCCGTACCGTTCGGAAATTAGCTGGAAGTGTTCGAATTTGGAACGGAGAACTTGTGATCATGACCGGAATTGCGTCAGACGTGTTTCTCTGAATTTGGTGTAAACTGGACTGGCAGTGTTTAGGTATACTCTTAGACCGTTTGCAGGTGTCTTGCTACGTCGATGCATAAGCCTTGATGGTGCAGAAATTACTATTGGTTGATGATTTTTGTAAAATGCAGTCCAGATACCTTACATCCATACCTCGTTTTTAAATTAATTAATCTGTATACAGGGGCTCCTTAACGTAATTATTATTTCGTTTATGCCTGAAGTGATAGGACTTCAATCAATTGAATAATTTAAAACATGTCCTCAGTACTGATAATATATTAATCCTTATTTAAATGCTGTTGATAGAGCGATTCGCAGCGATCCGTAAACGCTCCAAAGTAAACAAAAGATTGTTTATTTGTTGTTTGTGTTTATAATACAAAGTTTAAACTCATACGGTCAGGTAAGTCTAAAATTATTCCATGTGTTTTAGGGGTTAGATACTCGTATATCATTTGTCCGCAATTTGTATTCATAAAATATGTTCAATCATTCTTAAATATCATTGAAAATGTCCATTGGTTTAGACTGGAAGAATTTGAAAATTCTCTGTGACTGTAATTAAGCAATTAATTCCCCAAACGAGATCTCATAATTTACTGTCTATTTCCGTCTGCTCGGCATTTCACTTGAAGGAAAGTGGGCTCACTATAGCGCTCTATATTATATAGACTATTATTAACTAGCTGATTGTCGTCTTATAAAGAAAATATAGATTTAATAGAAATAATTATTTTATTTTTTGCCTATTATATTTTATTTAGCTATCGCTACTCTTTTCCACACGGGTTAAAAATAATATTTTCAATTTATAAACTGTTCTAAACTTAAATCGTCACCGTCACTGATCTTTAACACTTGCAATCCTATAGTGAAAGGACCTCGCCCTCCATTTAAAACAATATTCTATCATAATCATATCTAAATAGTGGTGTAAGATATAGAAAATATATCGTAGAACCGTTTTTCGTACGCCATGTGATCCGGATTACCCTCCATAACGTCTTGATGTTGCCATCTGCCGTTTGAAACGACTTGGGGCAGATGTTCTTTATACTTTTTTATCCACGATCGTGTGATATGCGAATTATAGATCGTTTTTGCGGCGAACTTGATGTAGTGCGGTTCGGTGGAAAATTCTTTGGATACTTCATAGGATATCGACAGCGTACATTGATTGGTTTGTAATACAAACGACTATTGATTACATTACCAAAGGATAGGTTATTCGTTCGCGGGGGAGCACAAACAATGGATCGAGAATCATAAACACGTACATCTGATTTTATACTTATCTTACGACTGCTTCTATGTAATCTCCGTTTGTGGGAACTAGTAGAACGGGTAGTTTATCTTAAACAGATTGGTAACGTCAGAAAATCGTAAGTGCTGTCGTACGCGTACTTAACATAATTGCACTAGATGATTTATTGAGGAGTTGTAATAAGAAATGTGTAATGCAGTCTGAATTCCGCATGCGACATTAGTTGCGACGTGGGGTCAACGACGGTATTAAAATAGACCACTTTATACACGTCGCGATACGAGTTTCATTTGGTTATTTTTGTCATTTTACCGTTAACTTCACAAAAACAATTATTTTGTACATTCTGTAGATTTTTTTTCAAATAAATCTTTGTGATATTTCAATAGACAAATTTAAACTTTGCGTTTTAAGTGAATTTTTACTAGAGATTGTCGCCGCAAGTTTATATTTGTTTCGTTTTTGCAATTATATTCTGCTTAAAAGCTCATTCTGGATATAAAAGTACAATTTCGGCAGATATAGCAGTGCGTTTACTCTAAATATGAATAAAGTTTGAATATAATGCTTGCACATAGTAGACTCCTCATTTTACAGTCAAAATTCGTCATAATGCATGCGGTATATGAAAATAAAAAAGCCCAATCATGTCGAAAATATTTATGTCCAATGTCGCACACGTTTCGGTTGTACTAAGTGTGTCTGTATGGATAGCACTTATTTTCATCCGGACACATTTCGGCGACATGATAGCGACAAGTTTTATGACGAAAATCATAAAATCGTGTCGCACTCCTACTTTATAATATTTCAACTTTATATTCGCGCAGTTATTTTTACTGTTATTTATTTAGTTTCTGTATAGCCAAAGTTTCAACTGAATAGCATTGAAAATGAATTGAATTAAGCTTTTAATAACTTCTGAAGTAGTCATATAATTACGAAATTCTAAGCCCTTGGAGGCTGGCAGTAAAAATTCTTTCTTAGATTGAATTAATTTGACTAATACTACAATATAAATGAGAGTAACTAAGCTGAAATATTTAAATTGATTCAGTGTTTTGGACATAGGCCAACTAGAACTGGATTCAGGTGTGAAAATCGTTTATTATGTATCAAAATAAAAAGCCATTATATATGATACAGTCATTACATGGCACATAACTTTATGTATAATTATAGCAATATTTTTTAAATATGTCTCATTATAAATTTAATAATATCCATTCGCACTTCGAAGCCCCTAAATAATATAAGCTATCAACACATTGAGATTTATTGCTCAAATACGCTCTCAATTTCTGTCCTCTGCTAACCGAGTTTATTCGAAAAATATTTTGATGAAAATACCAATTACATTGTAGGACAAGGACGTTAGTAGCAGTAAACGTGACTATAACGACATTTTATTTTTAATTAATCACTTGGGCGAACATTCGCGTAATAAACAAATAACGCTTCTAAGCCGACTATGTATAGATAGATTCGATTTATGATTTCATATTTAACCTGTCTATTTTAGCAAATATTTCATTGAACATGCTCTAAGATATCATCATTCTGATGATACAGCTATCATCTGTAGCAACAACCTTTAGAGCTATAGTGAGGGTTTACGCTGGCAAAAGCAAAAGAGAATATAAAGAGAAACGTAAAGAGCATACAACCATTGAAATGAACACTGCTGAGTTTACAACAGCTGGTTGGAAGCGAACGCATTGTCATTTGTTGAAAAATGTCGACATTAGCAGGTTAATGGGATTAATACGTTAATTTAAATTGTTTTATAGTGTAATACCTCAATACCATTTAATCATAGTTTTTAGCCGTAAATAATGTATTGTAAAAATTGTGTTTAACATTAAAAAATCGTATTCTTAAATTACAGTATATTTAAAAATTCATAAGTTTCCTCTTGATGGGGTATGCACCGTGGTGCAGAAATATCTTATCTGTTTGACATATTCAAATATGCTATGGAACCTGATTTCAATCCCATTTTTCTTTTGAAATGAAAAGGAACTAATCACTGAAAAGTTAGATGTTTTAAACGATAAGTTCTTTAACGTTGACTAGTTGACTTGGTTCTGAAAAAAAGGTGAAGAGCAATGTACATTGTTCAATTATCTCTATAAAGTACATGATTTTACATCATGCATTGTAAGCAGTTCCAAACTGCTAAAGGCAGTATTTGTCGATAGTAAACAAAAATATTAAGCGTTAAACAGATGCATCAACATCATTTATGTGATTTACACTCATTATAAATGCAAAGCCGTTTGCAAACATGTACACAATCAATCTGGTGCTGAACAGCATAATTATGATTAATGAAAACATTATATTACGTTATTACAATGTCATACATTCAAATATACAAAACTTAAATACAATTATTACACATTATTATATTAATAGTATAAGAGCATTTAAACATAGAGAAAAAACAGACGTGTCGAATTGATTTCCTCTTGTTTCGGGTTTTTTGAAATCGGTTTAAATCATACGATATCTAGTATCTATTCAAAATTTTTCTTTTCAAATAATGAATTCTAAAAAAAATTAGCCTACATAAGAACGAGTAAAAATGATTTGATGAAGACTATGATTATTAAATTTTACAATATACGCTATGATTCCTTTAACGGTTATCTTATTAACGATGCCTTTTTAGTCTGTTATCATATTACTATTACGCACTACTGACTTTTTTTGAAGCTGGACTGTGAAGCGTTAATTACATCATAGCATTTGTCAGTTACGCTACTGTTTTCCGAATAATTACGAGAATTATCAGTCAAATAAGTTACCAGGATCCCAGACCATTGTTGGTGGCACAATGTGTTTCCGGCAGTAGCCATTGCTAGTTCTCACGTGTGTCTAAATCAAAAGTTGCATTCATAAAGTACGTTGTACCTACTGTATTCATTGGTTCATGCTGTTGTTTGTAAACGTTGCTCCGCAATCAAGCTAGTGGTGTGCTCGTGTCGATATTATATAACTATTTAGAAAGCCCAGGCGATTTTCATTCGATATTGGCTTTCTTTGTTCATTTAAAACAATGGAATGAGACTCCACCAGAAAAACTTGATTGCTTCTGTGGTTCATAAATTTTACAATACGAATTTTAGTATTATGGTATCTTACTAAATCTATGATTTTTTAAATTTTGGTTGGATTAATAAAGGCGTGATTAGTGGGAAACTCGAGCATAGCGATTGCATTGTTTATGCTATCATTGCCCGTAAAGACTTCTGACGAAGAGCCTTGTAAATGAACACAAGGTTATTTCTAGCCAATTGAATAATAGATTTTTTATGAAAGGAAATTATATAACAATTAAATACAAACAGTAATTAAAATGAGTAATCGTTCGATTACTATGATTCAAAATTATTAGATGAAGTTGAGCAGCATAATGTTTCATCCCCTTAAATTAAATATCTTACATGTGTCTATGTTAAATACTATAAACGTATATGTTTAATTGGAAAAAAAGGAAAGTATTTCGTGTTATCGTGTAGGGATAGTGTAATGTCGTCACTACTCCTCTGTAACTTCTCACGGCCCGTTTCTAATGAGCTGTGTTGTGTTGGGTAATGGAGTAAAAGCGTTTAAAAAATACTCCATTCAGAGCACTGCTTATATACAAACCTTTATTTACATTACTCTAACTTCAAGAACTATTTTCGCTGCGATATGCGCTTGCTTTGTTATCTACTTAATTCAAACTATTAAACACGTTTTTGCTTAGCTCTTTATATTAATAGACCAAGGTCTTCGATTTCGCTTATGAGGCAAGAAAATAGTTTAACGACCTCAATTTTAGTGATGTTTCCTTTTATTTTAAAAATTCTTGTCATTGTAATTAAAAAGGTCTTATAATCGTGTATAAAAGGGAAATATATGTATTTCGATTCTTTTAATGAAGTATAAAATTTGAACCCATTGTTATTAAAACTAAATCAGTCTATTGGTAAGGATTTTAACAAAATTATCATTTGTCTCTTTTCTAACAACAACATCTAACATTTTTTTCTAATAAAAAATAAATTTAGTAAGGGTAAGGTAGTATTCGACAACATAGCGGATCCATTAAGTATCGAAGAACATAATTAAAAACTGTGCATGCTAAAAGGTGAGCAAATTTCATAGACCAATTATTATTTGTATTCAATGTCTCCCATATCACAATAACTTAGATCTAAAGTTTGTAATTAGCAGTGTAAGCGGAAGCAGACGCGGCTCGACCATGGCAAATATTCCCATTGCGAAATAAAGCAAAACAGCGCGTCCTTTGTTTGTCGCCGCATGTTTACTGTTCCTTATCCACTATCTCCTGAACTAGAACTCTGCAGTGCAACGACCTTTACCCCTACTATAGAACCCAGATCACCTGTTCGTGTACTTGAACCTTATTCATTATAAAGTAAATAAACTTGATATCGTAGTAGTGGAGAACACAATACGTACTTCATATACCTTTATCAGGAGTCTAGAGGGAAAGTTATACTGATTTTACTAAGTCAAGCCTTTACTTTATAAATTTAATGAAAACTAAAAAATGTTTTATATTGATAATATACAAATACTCATAAAAGGAGTTAATGTTTGAAATTATTCATAGAAACTGTAAACGCATTTTTAGTTCTTGTAACTGTGTACATTTCATACATTTTAAATGAACTGTATCAAGCATAGGTCCAGCTAAGCAATGTTTTTAACTCGTAGTAATTTGAATATGAGTATTAATAATGCTTTTGTTCAACAGCTGCATTATTTCTGAATTTACGTACATATTCATGCATTCTGATATCAGAATTTATAGTTGAGATGAATCTCATTGAAATAACTACGTGTTTTTAAACTCTACCATGTGTTATCAATGTTTTAATGATTGTGTAATTACTTTACAAAACATAATTAAAAATTGCACAATTTTATTTTTAATTGTTAATCCTTATTTATCATTATTTTCCCTTTACGTGCGCTATTTTTGTGAAATTTGTTTGTTGAAATAGGTTTGTACGTTTCAGTGTTTTGTAGAAGCAGCCAAGTCTGTTTAGTCTAATAATGTTTATAATATTTAGAATTATAAAACATAAACACTTTGTTTCTCTCAAGGAACTCTTTTTACTTAATACAATTTTCGTATTTCAATCCTCAAGAAAGGATCGTTAATGCGTGCCAGTATAAATAAACGGGCACTGAAAATGGGAACATTACTAAGATGATTTCTTAAATTTTCACTTTATTATTACGGCCATTGTAAATTCCAACGAGCTGGGGCTAAAGTACCGTGACGATACTAGAACAAAGAATACGACGGATAATTTTAGAAAGTATCTTGACTTGTCAAACTAGTTATAGTCAATTGTTTTTTATAGTTCATAGTAAAATTGGATCCAGAGTACAAGTATCAAATTTTACAAAACCTATTATACCTTGGAATATATTTGTTCTCAATATTTCGTAGAATTACATATTTACCATTTGCGATATTTTGTATAGATCTATGAAATAACAAAGACCAAGGTTTGGATACTGTACCATATTTTGTATACTGTGTAATGTAATGAATGTAATTATATACTTATCACAAAGTTGTTAGCAATCTTAATGCGTAGAAACATTTAAATACATAATATGTGCATATTATAAATGTGGAATATTAATAAATACCTACAAAGTTCGTTATAATATACGAATATTATTTTATACAGGATATTATTATTGTTTTTTTTATGTCTTTTTTTTCGCATTAATACAACGGACTTCATGCCAATGCCGCAAAAGTTATCAAAATAAAAATTATTTGAAGCATAGGCTTTAATGAATGTAATAACTTATAAGGCCATCTCGTCATGAAAATCTCTTGGAACATAACGGTACAACGTTGGGCCCAGTCAGCAATGCTCTTCTGGAGTAATTTGCTCTAATGCTTTACCCCAACCCAATATTCATACAATCCCACAAGGCATTCTAATCCTTTCGTCAATGGAATCAAAGACGAGAATTGGACGTGTCGGTTTCGTTAATGCTGCTTAATTTATGCGGTCGATAGTACTCGGATAGTTATAAGTCAAATCAAAGTCTGAATGATGAGGTTTTAGTTGAACTGTGCTTGAGAAGCTTCAACAAACTGTAATTTCAATTTATACTTCGACTATCTATTTGTTATAGACTATGGGCACATTTTTAATTAAAAGATAGCTTTCGATTCAATTATATTCCATTACTTATATATATATTTATTTACTATATATTAACTGTTCTTTTATACTTTTTTCCACTTGCTTTTTTGTAAAAAATTGGCTGTAAATATACGTATACTACGGCATACTATAAAATAAAGTAGAGTATTTCAACAAGGTTCCTAGTTAAATTCCGCTAACGACGATGACTCGCCGCTCCATTGTTCCCATCTGATAATGACTGATGACTTTCTTGTGATCTCTTTGTTTGCTGGTGACACTGACGGGATGTAATCGCCGTTGAATTTCATGGCGGAATATTATTATTGATTTTTCGTATTAATTATGGTTATATTAATTTGACTTCAACACTCGGGTATTTTTGTATATATTTATTAAGATGAAGAGATTGTTTCCTGGTTGAAAGGAACTACCCTAATTGAAATCTTCTATTGTTCTCCTGTGTCGGCGAAACTTGTTACAGCTAGTAAGAATAATGGACTGTTTAAGTACAAGACACTTTAAATATAAAGAGTTTATTGCAAAGAAATGTAAAGAAAGACTATTTTGTCATAATATTGTTAACAGTTTGTACGTACGCAAATGACGCATCATTCAACATTCGCACACGAGCAGAAACAGCCGACGATCGGGCAACATACATTATATAAATTAAACCCACAGTATTTTAGTGAAATTCAATTAATTGCGATTGGCGTCTTTAAATTATTTCGTTACCTGAACATTTATTTTTATACTATATTATTTGAAGTTTTCCGGCTTGGTGGTTTTAAAGCTCTGATATAATTGTGATTAAGCTTGTACAATTGTAGTTAGAAACCAAAGAAATAAATTTAACTTTTTTTAGTATCAATATAATTCTGTTTACTTAATAATTGCATTATAACTTTAATATATGTGTACCCAAATATTTCATGCGTCGCTCTCAGTACAAGGCTATACGCTTGCGTTCGCGTAACGGTCACGGTGTGTCTAACTTTACGCTCTGTGACCTAGCTCCACGGTGTCTATGAACTATTATTAATATCTGAAAGTCTTAGAATGTACGTTAGCAATTTTATTAATTTGAAATATTATGTACTCATACGACAATACATACGACTATACATTTACTAAACTTATAAATTCAACTCATACAATATTTTATATAAAAAAACTCAACTTAGAATTAGAGTATTTAAACGAAAGCCTAAAATTGAAAGAAAGAAAAAAGAAAGAATAACATGCATAGTCTCTATACACACCAATAAAGTCAAATATTCCTTTTATTATTTAATATTTATTACCAAGTATCTTTGGGAATGTTTCTACACACGTGGAGAATAACTGAGATGATGTATTGCGCTGTGAAACTTTTACATTTATCTCTTATTTACACGGCTCTTTAATAACACCGTTAAGTGTACTTTGAACATCCCTTTGATATTCGTAGAGCAGCCGGCTTATGATTTATTATTCAACGAGTCGACGAAATGTTCAATTTCTATCCTCGAAAGCTTTGTTTTCGCGTTCTCAATGAGCTGTGCTAACTGGCGCTACTGAAACATTCACGTCTTAGAAGGCGGATCATCGAGTTTTTACGTCGCCATTTTTCAATGGGTCGACCTACATTTTTTCAATAACGTGTAACAATGGGCGTGAAGAGGAGCTACTTGTCAGTGAAGCGAGATTAGTCTGTAACGGAATAGTGCTGACAAAAACAGCGTCAATTAACTTTTTTCGTTGAAGAATGTACCGAGTATTTCCAATTGCTCCGGGCAGCGCCGCGTCCCGTTGGAGGAACGTCTTTAGTCGTGCGATTTGCTCCCGATACGATTGAGATCGATTTTCTTTGCTCGTTTTATACCGATTTAAATTGTATCCATGCTGCAGGCGATTAAGGCTTCCGCTCTTGTACTCGGACTGTGAATGAACAAATTGGAAACAGTTCGAAAATTATTTAGTTAAATATTTCTTTCTTATATCTCAGTAGCCAAAAGTTTTTTAAAAGGTTTTGTAAAAGCCATACAAAACCATATTAAAACGTGGGGATAATATCCAGAACGGATATGGTCGTGGTACTTTTTCTACCACATTTCAATTAGCACCAAATAGGGCGATAAATTCAGGAAGCTTTCGGCGCCTCTGCTAAAGTGAGCGTTAAAATGACACGCAACGTCGTGTATTAACGCTAAGAGATACTATATAAAATTTAATTTTATGTCTTATACTTTGTAAAACACATATTCGCATGTTTTAATTGTTTGCCCTTATAAAAATCACAACGTTCTCTTATCAAAGTCATCGCCTTTTTTACATGAAATTATTAATTATATGTACATTCAATTTAAACACAATATTTTATGGTATGCACCTTGAACAGTTTTGTCAGAGAATTGAATATTTAAAAAAAATTTTTTAGTAGTACACGACTATACATTATACAAATGAATGAAAACGTAACGTTTATCTAAAAATATCCAAATTTATATAGCAATGAAAGATCATTCGAATGCTTATTTTAGCGCTCACAAAATGAACAATGTAGTTTACAATTCCTACAGCAGATGTTTAGGAAGAATCAACAGTTAACAGCTTCGTAAAAAACGAGTGTAAACAGTCACCGCTCAAGTTTTACAGTCACTCTCTTTTTTTTCAACAAGTAAATCGACTGTGAACTTTTCTTTGCGATAAAAAGGTCGTATAGTTAGAACATAACATTTTAAATCATTTTATTAACGGTGGATTCGCCGTCGTGCTTCATTATTTTTCGTAAATCTGGTAGAGATGCCCCTTAGTTTTTTATTTAAATACTCAATTCATCCTATTGATTATAAATTAATAAGTAAATTTAGTTAATTTCATAATATCAAAAACCCAAACTAAAGAATGCGTTAAGACTGAACAATCCTACTCTTCGTTCCAATAAGATATTACATATCCTTTATTAGTGCTATAATTAACGACGTTAATAATATAATCTGTATTTGCAATATTGTATGTCACGAGGCAAGATATTAGCACGAATAATATTTTGTGATATTTTCGTAATAGGCTATGACCTTCGATATCTTCATCGTATGAATATTATAAAGTACATACTTTAGGAATATTTGAAGGTTGAAGGTTTGTTTTGAGCTTCCATTTATTTTAGTATATTTTATGATACATACATATACTATCACAGTGGCTTCGCTTACGCTATGCTTGTATTTAAAAAACATCATCTTTAAATCCTAATGGTACGAAATTTAATGGCACAAATATACATTTAAAATAACCTAAATCTAGTTTTCTAATTTAGAAA
This sequence comes from Pontia daplidice, assembly GCA_963693355.1. Taxonomy (NCBI): domain Eukaryota; kingdom Metazoa; phylum Arthropoda; class Insecta; order Lepidoptera; family Pieridae; genus Pontia; species Pontia daplidice. The sequence goes on along the minus strand of CAVNZL010000139.1, from coordinate 2,596,322 downwards.
AAATGTTATAGTTGAACCAAATAGGGTCTTTACTTTTGCGCCACCCAGTATTTAAGTTCCCAAATCGCTTTTTTGATCCACCTTTATATAGAGTTGAATGTTTAAAATAACTATTGAGGTCTTTATTAGATACTTTAAAACATTCACAATAATTATTTTCTAATGTTCTGTATTATTGTTGCTGTATACAGTATCATTATATACTAATAAGTAGACTCTTAACGAATTTGTGCCCTTGATATAATATGGAGGTGAATAATATTTATTTTCTGTATCGCATCGAATATTTCCTCCACTTATCGAGATGAAAGAAGCGACGAGTTGAGCACTCGCTTGAAGCCGCAAATGAAATACTTTCACTTTGATAAATCATCTCATAGTGTTGCCATGTACTATTAGAGCCGTGTAATAATCATTGGTCAAACATTATTTTTACATTTCAAGATGATTATAGCATCACCGCCAGTGTTATCCTATATAAATTAAACTATATTACTATAACTAATGTTTGGGATCTATTGCATTTGTTTTTCTCCTTTGTAAAGCTGATATAATAAATATCCAAACTTTGGGACGCTTACTAATATTCTTCGTTTCATCTTCTTAGAATATTACATCGAACCTATAAAATCGATTGATTTACAATAAAACACATGAGCCAGCCCACTCAAGATATAAATCTAACAATAGCGGGCTGAATCGCTTGTAATTTGTTGATATTTGCGAGAGTGTAGCCAATTGCTACTCGTCAAATGGTATAGCACGTATACGAGTACATGCAGTTATATTTAATATCAGTGCATCCAAGATAAACAGACGTCAAGGATGCTTATCAGACCTTGTATATATTATTCAACATGGAAAATTAATATTGCTGATTGATCAGAGTTCGTGATTGATCTATTTTGTTCAAACAGTTTCAATGTCCTCTGAGTATGGATTTTAGTAGTTGTTGTTTTGTGTAAAGATAGCAATATATAAATTTGAAATATGAAGACTTTTTTTTGAGTTTATAAATCCAAAAAAGTTTTTAATTCAGGTTGTATTTTTGGGACAACAAAACTTAATTGGTGGCGCTCGTTTGTTTTTATGTGATGACTGTACCTTATTCCTACTTTTTTTAAAGATATCGTTTATATAATTTTTAACGAATTTATGAATTCTATTTTTTAATAAATTCAATTCTTTTATTTCAGGTAAGGCTCATATTTATTCTGGACAGAATGTAAGTGGTTACTTCAATTCATTCCCTATAGGCTTATACATTGTAATCCTAAAGCGAAACTTGAATCCCAGGATGATTACTGTCGCAGAGGAAAATGTTTTAAACCTCTCATAAAATGGAATTTTATTCCCATAACTTTATAACTTTTATTTAAAAAAAATAATCTTAAACTGTCTTAGTAGCGTAAAAGTCTAAGACTGATTTTTCACGTATAAAAACTGTAAAAATTTGCGATTTTTATTACACGAGCTTAGGGAAATTTATTGGATGTTAAAGTAGTGATCCTATTCGGTTCAAATCTTCTACACATTTCCATCTTTTATGATAATTCAGTCAATTTATATAAATAATTTGTTACCTATTGAAAATCGAAAATTGTATTGAAGTTTATTTAATACCAAGTTATAACCATAGAATTAATGGTAATGGTAAAGATAAATATAAGTATCTATAGAAAAATAGAACCGGTATATCCGTTTTGTATGACTCCCTCGGGGATTAGTTACATTCTACGGCCCTCTTTTCATTCGCCAACGGCACTCAGCTATGTACTTTTTATTACACTTTCATAACTCTCTTAAAAGTTGTCTAGGTATGTCCATGTCATAAGCCCCCTTCTTATATCACCACGGGGGACCTTATTAAAAACGGAATTGCAAATTATGCAAACAACGCAAATGTTGCTTGGATCATGAATTTAGGTCTTCTATTTTGGATCGAAGAAAGGAAAATGAATATACTCTTTTATACTTATATATAATTGACGTAAATAATATATTGAGATATAAATTAGTCTGATTCTTGTTAGGCTAGCCGGTCGGAGTAGAGATCTTCACAGTGTGTTTATATTCTAAAATATTACGAAAGCGAGGATATAATCACATCAATCCTTTCAATAATAATATTAATACCGCTTTACCGAGGATGCGTCCACCAGTTTGAAGAGTAAGGGCATATATTACATAGATAGTAGACGCACATCCGTCGGACGTTGAAAACCGCAGGCCATAGTGCACATAGACTTTTGGTTGGACATCGGATATCTAACATATTGTGGACAGAAGTCGCGTAGTATTCGGTTTCACTTACAGTAACTATGGAGTGTGGTCTCGATTTCACCCGGTGGATTGAATTGCACCGTGTCGGTTTTAAAAATGGTCGCTGATTGGGTTTCGGATTGAAATCCTTACCAAGTACTGTGTGCGCTAAAACCACGCTGAAAGAGTTGGCAAAATTGTGGAATGGAAGCCTTAACGTTTTGTTAAGCTCTGAAGTAATAAACAGTTTTTATATTGTCATCATTGCATTCTTTCACTTCCACTTCAACTCTTTTAATGAATATGCAGAATTATTTTACACATGAATTGAAGACGGAACTTCCTCTTTACTTTTTTTTAATTTTGATACATTGAATATGATACAATCCTCTTTGTTTAGTATTATTATTCTCGATTCATTAATCCCACTGACATAATTTATTTTTCTTATACGTTTTATCAATTACTAACTGACAATAATTGTTAAAGAGTATTATGAACTAGTTGAAGCTTACACAACTCTGTTGTTCCCACGACATTGAATAAAATAACAGTTATTTTGACATCCATTTGTACATAATGTGCGCAGCGTAGACTTACGGTGCGGTACACTCGCTTCACGTTTTTGCCATTTTTATTCGTTTTATGAATTGTTTCCACGAATATGCCAAGAGTTCTATATTGGGAATTAGCTGTGACGAGACCTAAAAGAAGTTACGTTTCTTTTGAAAAAGCCTTTATATTAATGAAGATTTTAAAAAAAAGATGACAAAACGCTGTAAATGTTTTCAAATTCAGAATAAAATATATACCTCAAATTTAGATGTAAAAGTTTCACTACAGCTTTCCATTTCGTATTCGGTTATTAGTCACAAACAATATAAAGTAATCTCGTAGATCTGGGGCGTAACAATTAAATGTCAGACTCGATTTTCGTGAAACAACTTAATCTAAATTTTCAAGTTTTATTTTGACGTTCGGACATTGCATTGTACTCGGTCCGGCACTGATTACATCGCCCAAGGCCGGCTATTGTTCTAATGTTGGATGTTTGCACGCAATCCCATGTCGTCAGACTTTTTGCGCCTTAAGATTTTTCTCGGTCATACTATTCAATTCTCGATTTCATGTGTATTTGTAGTATATAATTTGTGTAACGCGTAAGCACACTAGGCCGCCCTTACGATGTTGAGAAATAACTAAATCTATTACCGTTCAGCCGTGGCAACAAGGCCACACGTAATAATATAATATAAAAGTACTTAAAAATAAAACCTAAACACACAAATAAATACACATACAAGAATAATGAAGATGTGTACGGAAATTTATATAAACTTGAACCATCTTTTGTCGTTGTAATACGCATTATGAGTTGGCGGCAAGTTATATAATGGCACCTACGTGATTTATTACAGTTCAGACTTTACATTGGCCTTCAAAGATAATTGACAGGTATAGACAACATAGGCTTAAGAATACATTGGAAACTTCCAACATAGATTAATCGAACATACTTTATGCATATCAGATAAATCATGATTGGAAATCATTATTATTGACAAATGTTTTTCATTGTTAAACATATAGCAAGCATCATTGTATTTTATACAATGTACTTGTTAATATTTGATTTTTACAAATTTACATAAGAAGTAGTCGTGCATAATATAATAATTACAAAATTTTTGTTTGAGCCGTTTTCTCATTATATACTTGAGGTCTATCGTATAGCGTACGTCAAATATATGTACCGTTGCTGCAGGCACTATACATAATATCACATGAGATAGTAATTATTTATTACAATTATTGTCCCAATTAAACGACCGTGACTATGTTCCGCCCAGAGCACTGTTAGTGTAATGTTCTTGCTCATATAATGTTCCATATTTGAAATAGACCGGATAAACAAGCCAACTATGTGATAATAGGAAATAAAAAATTCATAACGCTGGCGAATGGTGACTAAAGGTGTATGTCGTTGCATGATTATATTAGTGAAGAGGATATGGAAACGTGATTTTCCTATGTGAAATCTTTTACTATTGTATATTTGATAGTAATTTTATGTGTTCAGAACCTTTTGTATTCAGAAATACTAAAGGTTACTATGTGTACCCATTTAATCATTTGGTTTTATCAGCTCCCTAAATTTCTGAATAGATAATATTGTACGGTTGCTTTCGTTCACCTGCGCACGCGCCGCGGTCACTCGATCATTATTTGCATTCACCGGCGCGCGACCACAGGAAGCGGGGTCCGTACAAACTGCGTGCTTCCGGAACACCTTTGGTTTTATCGTTACAGTTAAATTTTATTATCCATTATGATCGCATTAGGGTTTGGATAATATTTTTCACACGCTTTCTAAAAACATACAAATAAGTATATTGTAAAAAGAATATTATAGAATTTATAATTGAAAGAGTGTCGTCCTATCGTCCTCATAAACAAAACAATTGATAAGACTTTTAAACCCATATAATTAATATAATGTTACGTTCCAATTAAATTTATATAGTTTAAGACATACAGAAACTAGTGTTCTTACTGTTTTATTTACTTATCAGACGAAGTGTTGACGATTGTATAAAGTCAGAAATTCTACTCATACATTATCTATATGTATAATCCGGATAGTGGACAATATTTTTGAATAATTAAATTTCCTTTTATTTTCGTTGATTTATTAAGTAAATAAATTTATTCGTTAGTACATATGAAGTATTAAATAATTAATATATATTTCATATAATTAGTTTGATATTTTAATGTTTCATCATTAATCGTAATGTTTTATCAATTTGAATTTGCTAAAACATTACGATGCGATTTAATTAGTTCTGAAGCATATCCTTTGTTCGTCCCAGCTGTTCCAACAAGTTATTTCGAAATTCAAAACACGTATATGGCATAAGTAGGAAAGTGGAAGTAGAACATAAACTAGTCCTCGGATAAGCCGCGTATACAATCGCTGCGGTCGCCTGTTGCGTAAGATGACATCCGAGCCACAGATTAGCATAACGCTAGCTAGTGATGTGCATGTATAACGGCTATGCATTTACCACTGAAAGATTTAATATAACAATATTCTTGTAAAAATATTATCGTTTAAATTATAGTAATTTATTGTCATGATTTTGTGATTAATAGTTAAAATTGTGGGAAGTTTTAAAAATCAACATAGAAACCCCCGTAATTTTCTTCCCCCCCCCTCTTTTTAGCTGACGTCACGCCCCACCCTATTCAAGGGAGATAGCGGGGATTAGTCGAGGACCCGGCTGCCGTTCATTCTGGTGCGAGACGCGGGTGAAGATATACTAGCTAAGATCTATGAATTGCTGTGTGATGCAGTTAATAATGGTTAAATGATAAAGTGATTGTATCCTGCAGTTTTCATTATATTATAGAAGTCTACTATATAAATAAACAAAAAATTGATTCGATTGTTTTATCCTTTGCCGATCGACGCATTTAGAATATAGAATACGCCGAGTCCAAACACGTGTCGTAAATCGGAATCAATGTATCCTTTTAAAGAAACACTTTATAATTCTAACACATTCCTGGGGTACATGACTAGCGTATTAGCCTGTGACGCGCATGACAGGCGTGATTCACCGGTGTGTCATGTCACGCTTGTACTATGCCTAAAATCAATTTAAAACTTAATTGCATATTCAATTTAATATAGTATACTAGTTGGTGTAAAGAAATCTGACGAAACAAAGCTTTTTCCAAAACAGTCTCAGATATATCGAAATGTTTGATTGTTTGTTTTATACCGTCATTAAACGTTTCTTTTAGTTTTTCTTCTTTTTTTCTATCAGTAGTTCTGTAACTATGTATTTATAATATGAAACTAAGTTTTGTTGTTGTATGTTTTTGTGTGTATATAGTTTGTGATGTAATTAATCACAATTTAAATAAATACTTTTTTTCATATTTAGTTAAAGCGTGGTATTAAGAATACGATTTTCAAAGCCTCTTAATATAGAATTGCGTGGTAATAAATGATATTGGAATTTCTCATTATTTCAATGTGGATATAATCTATATCGATTTACGCATATCTTTATAAATTGCTGTCTATTTTAATAGTAATCTGGTAAATTTGCCACGACACAGGAAGTCATAAAAGTCCGCACGATACCATCTTAAATCCATCATATTTACGTTGTACTTATTAAATTTCTAGCAAGCGTTATTTTAGAATGACGTCCCAATTGGACCACACGTATCTCCTTCATTGTTTGTTTCTTTAATCATGGTTATATATATATGTGTAATATGTGATACGAATGTTGATTTTCGTTATATCATATGTCTGTTCCACATAACATTTTAAACATTACATGACAAGAGAATAATAGCCACAATGATTTTAAACTAATCTGATACAACCAGTGTCTATTCAACGTTGAATTTTATTTTAGCTCTTTTGACGCAATCTTATTGATATTCTGGCAGGTATTCAGATAACGATATAATCGTCGAGAATCTACGAATTGTACGCCATTATAAAATTGGTTAATATGAAGAGACGGGAGCCAGAAAATGCGCTGACCTGAATTATCTTTAGAATCGAAACATATTGAAAACATTATATTACTTAAAGTTGAGATTGCCACCGCTTTAATATGTGGAACGACCTTTTTTGTAAAACTTATTTTACAGATCCTCTATCATACATGTATCCTTCTTTTTGAATTTAATTTTACTCGTAGCGTATTCCTCCTTAAGTCCTGGCCTAGTAAGTTTACCAAAACCTAAGTGAACCGAAAGAGTAAGCTTTTCCTCAGGCACTTAAACCTGTGAGAAGTACCGTATTGGAACGACTGATGTCGAGAACTGAGTAACTTATAAAGTAGTCAATGTAAATTAGATTAACCGTTAGCTAAAAGGCTAAACTAATAATTACGTTCTCTTCACTATGTATTTTATTCTAGCGAGAAATTATGATATTCTTGAAGCTTCAACTATACATTATAAGGTTTCAATTTACTCTGACTTAAAAGTATGCAGTAAATATAAATTTAGAGATATACCGTATGAATAAATATACATTGTCTTTTGATCAATTTCTGCAAAATGGAACCAGAACATTATAATCAGAGGATGGTATTCTGCTGAATTTACTTTATTTTATATGAATTGGTATGTAATTGCTTATATTAAGATTCATTATATTATCGCCTATCGTAATGTCCTTAAAGTATCATGTAATATACATAATAAATAGAAAATACTTCCTAGGTATATCATATTATGCAAGTACTATGACGGTCGCATTTCATTCACTGAACACGTAATGTGAATGACACGTGCTTTCAGTTCATTGAACCTGTATTTTCATACTAATATGGTTATTAATTACTAATTGCTTACCTACATTTTTATAAATTCTGGGATATAATTATTTTGTGAACGTATCGATGTGTATACTCATACTACATGCACATAAAATATGTCTTTATACATTTTGAAATGCTTTTTTTATTAAATTTGAATAATGTATTTTTTATTTTCTTTTTAATCTTAGTAAAGGTAACTTAAACATATTTTCAAATATGAAAAATATAAGTTGGATATAGAGATAAACAGTAGATGGAATACAATAGATTACACTGTTTTAATCAGAAGCGAGGATCGAAATAAACCTAGGTTAACAATCTCGGTGTTCACGTACAAAACCTTTGTAGACGCACGCACGGATTACTCTATTTGTATGTATATAGTGATCCCGTTAGTGGTGTAAAGTTTAGTTGGGAAGGCTTGGGATAAAGCACTTTATCTACATTATGCTCGGAGCTCCATTATAGAGGCAGGGATTTGTTTTACCACTGTTATAGCCTCATGTGGTTCTCCCTTTACATTCAATATTTGCTTTTTTAGTAATTAATTCGTGCATTTAAATTTTACCTTTAAATTTTATTAGCATCGTCGGTCATTTCGTTACTCCATACGATTCAATTAATTTGAAAGTAAACACAATCTAGTTTCTACATTAATGTGATAAATACGTATGAATCCATATACAAGTTATGTTTGTAATTACTTTGGACCGTGTAGGTAATATTAATCTCGTAATCAAAGTTCCACGTTAATGGCAATTGCACCATGTCAGTGGTCAGCGACATGCCGATGACATCTTTTCGATAGGATCCGCCCGCGTTGCAGTTTTATGCAATACTCGCTGATTTATTTGCGTATCTGTTCCTAACAAATGAAAAATGCTTTAATATGCTCTTTGTAAATGGCATGCCGTTTTTCATTTTTGATACCAATATATTGAGATTTGTTGTTGTTTAAAGTAGTCCAAAAAGAATTAAATTCGAGCAAAATTGATATTCAAAGTCGTATGAAATTCGATAACATAGGGTGGAGAACATCACTTTGATTAATATATCACTCGTGGCGGGCCCTTTCCACCCCGTTTTTGCGTATCACCACTAAAGTAAAAAGGGCTGGATTTCAATAGAAAACCGGCACGGAACATTTATCATGACAGTAATGAATTATCGGAAATTTTCCAATAAGCTCATAGCCAATTCGTCCGTGTCACGAATACATTTGTACAATTGGAATGATATGAGAATTCCTTAATATTTTATATATCCTATGATGGGGACAGTTATTAAACCCTACAAAAATTGAATTTCGCGAATTTCTTCTTCACCCAGAAACTCGGAATTGAATTTTGCGAAATTCATTTATTTATTTTAAACTGCATTTCTGGTATATATTAAAGAACATTTTTAAACTCAATTTTGTTGTGTGAGCTCAAAACAATTTTTATCAATTTCCCTCAGTTGTTCAAAGTAAACAAATCAATCACGAAGTAAGGACTTAGTTAGAGGTTTTGTATTTATCTCCTCAACATTGACTACACAGCGCGGCGGTAGAATTTTTGAGCACCCTCTAGTGTTATTAACAGACTCAAAGGTTTCCGATAAAATGAGTCTTCACCTTCGCAGAGGCTGTGCGACTCGAAGAAATTACTTATCTCTCAAAGTCGAGCTTTAATGAGGGAACGCGAAACTTTTGACCTTCTATGTTTGCGTGGGCTTTCACGTGCGGAGTAATGAGTGGTTACAAACGCCCTTAACCACTGTAATTTATTATGTGATAAATACGACGTGCTTTTCATGCACGGGTCTTATAAGTGTATTTAAGTCTTACGTAGGAAAGTTACAAAGGCAGAGAATTAACTATTTTTATTTAAGGTCCAATTTGGAGAAATAATATAAAGCCAAACGACAAATTCCAATTAATACTTACCTTACGTGTATATACAAACGTCATACATTATATTTGTATGCATTATTTAAAACCTGCCAACTCGAGTTTGAAAGGTGTGAATACATTAAAAATTCCTCACATCTTCATTCTAACAAACGCCTTTGCTTGAAGCTTTGTAAAAAGTATGTTCTTATATTATGATGTCATCTCATCCGTCCTCGACAAAGCGAGGCAGGTCAAAGGGCAGGGCGCAGGTTGAGGGGTTCTCACATTGTTAACATACGACCCTAACTCAAGAACCTCTAATGATATCTCACAATAGGCAGGATTAAAAATTCCAGGTACGTATAGACTTTTAACACAACTCAAAACATCAACGCCTGATATTTTCTCCAGCCATATATGTAGCAACAAACTTAGAAGCACAAGTTTCTCAAAGGGACAAAGACGTTTTTCAAAAACCCTTATTTGCTCGCGAAGGGTAAGTTAGCGAAGACAACCTATTTTTCACTTTATCAAAGGAAGTCGCCCTTCCTTCCGACCCGAATGAATGCAAAAAAATATATACGGTAAAGTGTCTCTTACGTCATCAATATTTGATTAAGGAATATTCAAATCTAGTTAACGATAACGAGAAATAGAGCGTTCGAGGAATTCTGTATTAATTATCGTCAAATGAACATTTCTGAGCCGCAAACGCCTCGTCAAGTGTATCCTTTCTCGAGTCTAGTTTCAATTCAAACTTGGTCGGAGGCGGTGCTAAAGTAGTGTTCTTACGAAGGCTCAACTCTGAAAGCGGAGACGGATCTTGACTCGGTGAAATTAATCCATCGTTGCTCTCAATAGGAACGGAAATGTATTAAGATTGTCCTTAAAACGCGGTGTACTTTACCGTGATGAAGCTATCGTCTGAGCTCGTTTGACGCTGAAATATGTTACATTTATAGGGGAACAACGCAATTTGTATTGACATCGTATATTGTTGCAGCGTAACAACAATGTTGTGTTATACTGCGAATAATTAAACCATTATCGAGGTACTATCTTAACTGGAATGTCATGTTAAAGAGTTCGTAAATAGTTTCGAAATGAGAATTCAAGAAAATCTATTTCTCGAAACCGCAGGAAATGGTTGCAAAGTTGATCCAATAAGTTTGAAAGGATTTCGAGACGGCACAACAGTCATAAGTTTCTTGATTTAGCTTTGTGTAATGGTGGGTTTGCCGTGGCTATAATTCAATTAAAACTGTTTACGTAACAGATATAAGTAGTCCATATAGATCTGTTAATCTCTTAGGCGCTGCGAAACATACGTTCGATTCTCTCAATGATTGAACGTATTAAATACGATAATTTATTTATTTGACAACCAAGTTGGCGCAATAGTTATGCCGAACTGCGGAACAAATAATTCGATTCCCGGTATTATTAACAATTATGTTATTGTTAATAATACCAATTAAGTAAACATGTATGTTTTTATAAAATAAAAAGCAATAGTAAAAAAGCCAATAAATTGTCGTGATATTTATTATTCTATAAACAACAAAGAAAAAAACTTTAATTAAAGAAATATTTCTGGTTTGAAAAATTAGATCGACAACCTAAATAGGTTAATGACCCGCTTTAACGTCTGAGTCTTCAAAATATGTAATATTTTTTTCTAACTGGCAAATTCAGCTTCTAAACGCTAATTGTTCAAGATAGTTTCAACCGGTAATATTTTCTCTTGTTCAAATCACTAAGACCTTCCTTCAAGGGTTGTAAGCTGTGTAATGACACTTGCACTAAGCTCAACTCAGACTCATTGGCGCCTTAAAGGGCAACAACCTGTAGTCATTCAGCCGTAAGTGCCTTGGGGAATTTTCCTGATACAAAAAAGTTCTTTTTTTCTTAAAAAAATAGATATGTTAAGCAGCTACATTCGTGGTCTTGTTATTGTACCTTTAAGAAGATAATTATTTTTATTATCAGTATCTGTACAAGATAAACAAACCTATATTAACTACACATTTTGTATAACTCGCGCAATTGCTTTGAATATTTTATTAGGCGCAATAAACCATAAGTTAAAATTTTAACTAGGAGGTTAAAAATTAACAAGCACAAAAGCTTTTAGTACATGTGTTTGCTCTTACGTCGTTAATCCAAACTTTGTCTAACAACAAATTGCAGTTTATGACTCCGTGGCAAATATTTATAACATTACGGCGACACTGTCATCAAGTATTTAAGTAATTTTCTACGTTTCCGCTCCTGTAATCAGCTAGTGCTATGAAATTGGGTGCTTTCCCTAATTTTCGCGACACCCTATTAACCAGGCACGAGTTATAGCTCATTCGAGAGGGATCACGACAGGGTTGCCATGGCAACATGTCTAGGTATGTGTGCTTGAAAACTTGTGGCCGTTTTTATGTTCAAGTTATACGGGCAATTTGATGCAGTCAATTTACGATGGGGATTATTCTTTATTTTTTAAGTTTCTAGTAGAGTTAACAAACGTAATATTAAATTCTATTAATTTATTTTAGTTAACGATCTTCCTGTTCAGCTCTACTTTGTAAATTACGTAGATTTCCACGCTGAAGATCTCCGCATAAACTTAATAAAGCTACTACCTTAATACCATTACCGCTGAACTGGAAACGTATTAATTTATTAGCTAATCCAAACATTTGCATTCTAACAATAAAAGCACTGTAAAAATAGTGTCTCATTTTCCTACTCCCCCAAGTATGAACTGGTATAGAATTACGAAACATTCACCCTCGGGACGGTATTGTATGGGATGAGTTTGCTCGCGGGTTCCTACTATGCAGCTGACTCTGTCACGGTTCGGTACTTGTAAAACTGCACTTTAACGCGGATATCAAATCATACACTATCGAATACAACGTGTAGATTTGCTTCGCTTTGTGTGCAAACAATTTGTATACGCTATAATTCGTAAGTGGAACTCCGTTTTGAGACCATTTATCATGGAGGCTTTAGCCCCAACGTTGAGTCCTTATTCAAAAATTATGGCTTTTAAGTCAAAGATGTATAAAGATTTATTGTATCGACGACTTCTTTTTTATTCTAAAATATTCAATATAAAGTCAAACTTTTTACATAATGCGGTATTAAGTACATAGTATTTAATTAATGCTAATAATTAATAGTATATAATTTTACTACCATACTTGTGACTAATACTATGTATATGGTACTTACTCCGTAAATAAGGAAAAAAACAATGGAACAACTTTAAAAACCTCTTTTGCTATAAAATGCTATTAGTCTATCACTTTTGATAGCCTTCAAAGTAATAAAACCATCTATTCATTCTCAGAATGTCTATAATATTGAATATGTATTATCATTATTGTGTATGTGTCCATTAAAACAACAATCCTAAACAAACAGCAGGCGCGTGTGGTCAGGCCGATAAGTGTTGCCAACGATATTTTCCAATTAGTACCCCAGAAGAGTGTGCGGAATACATTATTCCGAGCTTCCCGCTGAAAATGCAACTCCATGAGATGCATAATAAGAACATTACAGAAAATCAGCACAATTCTGATTTTTCAAGGGTTACATGCAAATTTTATCTTTGATCCTGCTTAGCTTCTTGTCATAAACTGTAATTGTGAATTATAATCGTATCAAACGGCAAAATAAACAATATGTAAATTAATACAGAAAAGAACTGAATAAGTCATATTTCAATAACAGCAAACGAGTGAGATATGGAAAGGAAATTGTGACCTTTCCAATAAAATTCCACGATGTATGAAATTCACTGGAATCGTTTATAAAGTAAGCTTCATTACTTCCGACGCGAGGCGTACATTTTTGAATATTCCTCGTGGAAATGCGAGGTGGGGTGGTCGCTTTTCATGTGTGACGGGAGTCAAAGGACCGTCTACACGTTTCGTAAGGGACTGTAACATGAATACTTTAAATCTCTGCCCTACACTGGTGCAGCACTACAACTTTAATTTATTTAAATAGAACTAACCCTATACTTTTAATGTTAATTTGTTGCTCTATAACTGAAACATATATATGTTGTTATTTCAGAACTAGTGTAATAACCAAGGATAACATTACAGGATAACCAAGTGTTAGAGCCACGGTAACCGAGCAATATATTTCTTAAAATTAGGTACCTACTGTTAAAATTTTGTTCCATTTGTCGTCACTTTGTCAATTTGGCGCGCTTCTTAATAAGCAAAAACAAAGTTCTAATGAAAATAGTTGAATTACCATGTTCTGCCAAGTTAATTATGCAGCAGAATCCTCTCATGGTACATTATAACAACTATCACGTAACGGTCCGTGTGACATTTTGAAATTATTGGTCACCCTCATCCTGCGACAAGGAATTCCCAAAATGTGCCAATAGTTGGCAAATATTTCCACGTAAACACCGATTGAAATATGGTTACCCTATTGCCATTTCGTAAAATGTATCTTGATTTATGTATGCTTTTGATATACGAGTGATCTGAATCAACGTCCGGGAGTTTTTGTTTTCATAAGATGTGATCTCAGCTATGTCACATATCTTCATTAAATTAAGTATGCTTTTGTTTGAGTGTACTATGGAAGCATTATCATCACCTTAAATATTAAGTTTAGTTCAGTTCTATAAAATTATTTCTTAATAAGAATTTGTTTAGAAATATTCAATCTTTAAATTTTGAAGTAAGTAATTTCATTTAAACAAAAGTCCAAATTATATTTTCTATTTCAAGTTCACGCGTATGAAAATTCGATTTGGATCACTGGGACGTCGTGAAAACAGCGGGAAAATTTAACTTTCCCCCAAAGACGGATATACAATAGACCGAGTTATAATGAAACACGTCTAGTCGTCCCGGCGAAATATGCTAAGATTGTTTTGTTTCAACATTTTTCGTTCATTCATTTTGTATGATGTCGCTTTACATACGTATTGTTGTGATGTTTTATTCATTCATCTTTAAATGTTTCAGCATCTTGTTCTCGACGAACGACGGACGAATACGCCTTATATTTCTTATTTTATCAACAGACAAAACACAAAGAAAATTGTTAGCATATTTAGAGGTCTCTTTAAATTGTGAGAAAGACTTATGTGATTTTCTATGGATTGGATGTGAAATTGTAACTTTAAGATATCTGTTGATCAATAAATTTAGAAACAGTAATAACATTTGTGGCTTTCGCCGAGGGCTGGCCGGGTATTCGGAGAGGGAGGGAGGGGATCAATCCACTCACGTCAGAGCCGTTGTCACATGTCCAATCAACTGACACACTGTTCACTAGGGATCACTGTCTGAAGTGTAGTACGTAACTAACGTTACGCGTTCTTTATTTAAGAAAACTTATTTCACGGCACTTAATTTTCGGCTTACGGCGCTTGTTTTTACAAACAAGTGACTTTGGTATCAAATGTGATGTTGTTGTTAATGTTTTGACCGGTTTCAAAGCTAATAATAGACATCCTATAAGTAATAAGATCAGTATGTAATTATATTTGACGGAGTCCGAAATAGCAATCGGGGTTCGTGAATTACGTAAAATCTGACTTCATAATATGAAACATTCCTCGTTTTCGTTGATACATGATGATAATATTAGAATTTTATTTCTGGAAATAACCAGTGTTTACACTTTTGAAGATTTTTCCGATATCTTTTGATGTTATAAGAAGCGTTGAAATTAATCAAAGAGAAGGCTAAAATTAAAGATCGTAGTTACCAAGTACCAACGATTATTATTATAAAGACGAAATTAACTAAAGGAACAATGGTCCTTTGAAGACTGCGGTTATCAAAGTATTTCAATATTGGAACTCAATTTCAGCGGTTAGTTGACCGTTTCATCTTTGAACCACCATTTTAGATAGAGCCTTATAATTCTAGTCATGGTTTTAATAAACATATAAAGATAATAAACGAATTATTTATTAGAATGTCTATTGTACGCGGAAAATACATAATAGTAAAATACAAGAAAGAAAACTGTTTAATGTGGTGCGTTAGCTACTATACAACTATATTAAATAGTATGAATAACAAAAAAACATTTAAATATTCAGCCTTCAAGACCTTACCTTATTGTATAGTTATAACACTGAAATAAAATATGTTTTTTTTTTGCCTTTTTAAGTTATAATTGAAGATAAAGTATTTACAGGTAATTTGTATCGAAATAAATATTTTATTTTACGCAATAACCTGTGCGTTATATAAGAGCAACACTCACAAGGGCGTAATTCTTATAGTGCATATAAGCTTCATAGAAAAAATGTTTCAATGCATTTCCTAGTTGTTTACTGTATACATTGAACGTGTCCCAACGCGCTTGACTGACCTCGCAAACAATTAACTGGACTGGCTTACGTAGTCCAGATACAACACTACTCCACTGTTAAGTAACATTTCATTTTCGTTTTTTAAAATTCATAACTATTTTGCTTGCCTTTTGGAGCGTATTGAAATTTTAACCTCATTCTTAATTCTTTTAAAAGTTTACATTAGGAAAAACGAAAGTAGAGTGAAAGTTTGGCATAGATCTATTAAATAAAGTAAATTAATTTGTTTGTAAACTGATCATATAAATAGTATTGATTGAACAGATTCTATACTTATATTAATTGGAAAATAAAACGTATATAATGTAAGCCTTTTTAAGTCTCTAAGTATTTTTATTCCTCTGGATGTCCCAGAAACCAACTGGCTAAAATACACACAGTAGAAATGTTATATAAAAATATTTGATAAAGTTTTGATTGAAAAACACAAAGGTTTTCGTGTTCATTATTTTTGGGGGTTCAAAGTTAGCATTTACAGTTTATGAAATTGGAAAGTAATCAAGTTACAAACACTATCACAAAACATAAAAGCACCTGAAAAATTGTCTAGTTCAAAGAATTAATAGATCCGTATTCAATTCTCGTAGAGGGAAAACGGAAAAACCAATCCATCCAATTTCTCGTTTTCTTCGCTTTTGTTTAAATTTGACACGACCCTCTGTACTTTGTTGGACTCTGGACAAACATTATCTAACTTGTCCGCCGTATCTTGTCAAGGCTTAGGTAATTTTCAACAAAAAATAAACTTTTCTCATACATCTGGGTATGTAGGTCCTTCTCACTTTGATATGTAGCCTGCGTAGCTCGAGCGTAAAATTCCACCTGTATGTATAAAAATATAGCACCAAGAAAAAGTCTCTTTCAAAGTTTTAAACATATAAAAGTTTTTCTACACTCATAAACATTTCTTTTAGTGTTAAATTATGAAAACTGCTATATACAATTCATACAAAATAAGTCAATATGAACATAACGTGAGGTGAAAAATAATTTTAACGATCTTAGAGAATTAAATTTCTATTATGCTTATAATTGAACACGGCATGCGCAAATGACAAGTCACTTCCGGGTAACGGCGGTCAACTTTACACATTCTATTACACCCCGACATATTGAGGGCGGCTCAACCCGATGAATGACGGCAATTTGGCTTGATTCTTTTATATTTTTTTTACAATAACTCGGAAAGGAAATGATCTTGTGTTAGGATTAGGTGTGTTTTCTACAGCTAGATGTCACAGTTTTTTAAAGGCTATACATAGCCTGTGACTGTATACCCTCTTTTTTATAATTCTGTTGTATTTAATTTAGATTGTAAATAAATAATAGTTAAATTTTTCGTACCATTTATCAATTATTATTGATATAAATATGTTACTTAAATGCAATATAAATGCCATTCACATTCACGCCTGGATATTTGATATATAATATGGATTAATTGAAGTTGAGTTTATCGATTGACCCAATGCCATTCATGTGTGTGAGTGGACAGGCGTTAGGTGGAGACAACTTGTCTACATCTATTTGATGACGTTGAAGGGACTACAGCTCAACGGAACGCGTCGAGCCAATCTGAATATTCGTATTACATGCATTGGAGGGTGATTTCGTAATATAATATGACGCCATAATATGACAAGAATGGTTATACATCGTTGGGAAAATTTAAAAATAATGTAATATACTTAAATTTTGTAAAATACATAACTTAATCCGTTAACAATGTGTTTTTCTATTAATACTCTATAAATGAGTAAGAGCTATTTTCAGAAGCTACATCTATAAGAGAGTGAAACAACTAATTTGAAAAAGTGGTATAAGAAGAAAATATCGTCTCCTTGTTAGCAACGTGCCGCAATACCATTTGATAAGATTCTTAACAAGCTGCAATACATTTACAAGTTAACAAGAATGGCGATAAATTGCACCTCAGAGCGGGAAACGTCGCCCGCTCTTGATAAGAAAAATAACAACACTATTTTTCACTTAAATATCGGTGTTTTATATTGTCGGGATGGTTTTCATATTATAATATAAGGAGTTCTCATCTTATTCAGTAATCCAACCATCCTAGGTAAATATTTGTGACATTTCACTCAGACTAAACTAACATTAGATTCTTGAAAAGAACATATACTATTTAAGAATAGTAACAACGTAACAATATAGTTTGAACGTCCGAAATGATTTGTTCTAGATTTATATGTTACAAAATCATAGGTTATACCAGAGGTACGTGTAGAAGGAAAATAATAACTATAGAAAGTATTATAAACTAATCCTTCACATCACTTAAGCATAAGGCACAAAAGGATATAATCCATATATTGAATTTGAATTGAATATGGATTGGATGAATTCAATATGAATTTGAGTTATAGTTCCGAGAAGTTCGTCTTAGCGATTATTGTTGTTTAATAAGGATGCCGTATTTCCTATACTGAATAATTCTCTAAAGGAAAAGACGACTTCATACAATTTATGAGCCTTAAACACGTTATTGATATGTTAAAATTGGTGGCAAATTTTAAGGCATTGTTAATTTTATATTATTTTAGAATTTATTTAAAATAAAAGAGATTCTATGTTTTATTTTTTTTGATCAAACTAATGCATTAAGTATAAGTGATTAAAATAATGTCTTTGAAGTGAAAATTAAAACATTTTTGGATGAATTCCCCAATCTATAAAAATCTTCAACCGTCGAATATCTTAATAATAGTGATCAGTGACTAACAGGGAGGTTAAGATGTCAAAGAGAGCAATTGATCACGCTAATTCCCAAAGCTTTGGGAAAAATGTCACCAATTTGTCACGTCATAACGACACGCAGATACTTATAGGCTCCGTGACGTTAAAAAATGTTATGAAGGAATATTTTATTTTACGCTTCTTTTACTAATTCCTGTAAGTCATTCGGTGGGACTTTCGATTCGAAGCTAAAATACATATTTGATGAATACGGTGTTATAAAGTATGGGAGCAAATTCCCAACTTTCTTAATATTTATAACTTTTTTCTTAGTGTATATACTTATACAGTGTGAGTATATTTAATTCCAGAATACGAAAGACACTAGAAAAGCAAAATAAATTTTTATTACTCGGATAATTGCAGTACGTGCTTTCTATGTCGACCTAATCGATTTATACCTACTGAATAATCCACTTAGCTAACCTCTGAACCAAATCTTACACAAGCAAAATTCGAATATTAACACACAATCACATACTCCTCTACGCTGTATTCAATTTTGATCTATAATGTAATGTAATAAGACTGATTTGAGATTAGCTTTAGTATAGAAGTCGTGCGTTCAGAAGTCGGTGGATAAAATATGAGGGCACAAAGGAAGAATCCCATTCTATTCGGGCCTGGAGCTATGCTTCAGGACCGAGAAGTATGCATTCCTTCAACATCTAGCCTCGTTACGTTATTTTATTTAATAAAATACAGTTTATACTCAACCATATTGTAGCTTACATTTGGTTCGTATTCTTACATCTACCTGATTGAAAATAAACTATCCATTATTATACTACGGAATTGAATGATGAAAATGAAATTTTTCCTCTGCTGAGTTTGTATACCTTGCTCCGATTTTATTGCTCTAAAGAAGTCGTTTTTCATTGTTTCACAGAAAAACGGAAAGAAGCAAGGGTCTTTACGACTGGCCCTATAAAAAAGCAAAGGAAAGTAGTAGTGAATCGTAAAAAACACTAATCCCAATGTGTCCCGAAAAATCCCGCACTGAAAGTGCTGGCCTCGCGCTCCACCGAAAATATTGTCCGTGTTTTGATTTATGGACCTTAAAGCGGCCCTTGTTCTACGCCTCCGGTTATTGTTTTTCCTCTTATGAAAACTGCGAAATTTCTCGCTCATGGTTCATTGTGTCAAATTAAATTTTCCGTGATTCACGCCTAAGCTCGCCTGATCCTAACGTGAGAAAGATTTACGAAAATCAATCCTACTTAATGTTATTTGTGTTATTTTTGCTGTCTTGACCCGATTCGTGCCAGCCTCGACTTGACATCACGAAAGGAGAATATGTGAAATAGCTACACATTTACTTCAAATCTGCATGTTTCAAAATCCCAAGAAAAATGACATTTTACAGCATGACAGCCTGAAACTACTTCCGAAGTATATGTAATCGTACCGTTCTTGAAAATATTTCTTGCCATATTTCCTCATTAGAGTGTGTTTCCCTTATGTTCAATTTGAAAGCCACCCGAAAACTGCCATGAAAAATTCGAAATGTGTCAATCACCCGAATTTAATTCTGTTTATTCAAGCCATTAGGAGGTTATTAAACACATCAGTATAAAATTATAATGCCAACTTTAGTTTTCATAGAATTATCTCGTTTCTTTTAAAAATATATAATATTCTTTGGTAGTAAACGAGATAAAATTTTATAAAAAAAATAGATGATAAAAAGAATAAAATATAGATGATAATTCATTGCTTAGTTCGAATAAAATAATTGAAGCTGATGAAATTTTTGAATTATTTATATCCATTACCGGATGCACATCGTTTAACAGAAAAGATTTGTTTCCTGATATTTTTCTTTTACATTGCATGGATAGCAATAGCCATAAAGGTGTTGTTCATCCTGTGCCTAGTTTTCTCATTGTTTATCGGTCACGTACAGGCGTGTATTAAATTTCATACTTAGAAAGAAAAAATCCATTGATCCAGCCGTGGTGCGAAATCACGTTAAAGTCGCACGCTGAATCCGTGACTTACACTGGTCTTTATCTGGTGTATCCTAAATATTTCTCGTTTCGTTATATTTTTAGGTAACTAAGCATGTCTTACTTAATAATTAGAATTAAGAAGAAAAAACTTATCTTATCTTACGTTGATTATCCAGTTATACTTTTGCGATACATAAAATACATGTTACTATAAAATTATGGAAAGTACTTGCACAAAATATTCTTTATAACTTTCTACGATATTTACGGCACTTCTGGCATTCTAATATGAAACAATAATAAAAGAATTTGAGTTCACGTTGGCCCTCCTCGGAGAAAGCATTTCGTCGATAAGCGAGCACATTGAAGGAAATAAATACCCTTTGATATGAAGGTAGTTTGTGGCACGACACGTTGCGTGCTACATGCCGTCTATAATTGCGTTACCTTTAGTAAACAGGGACCATTACCTTAGGATTCGTCCGAAAACCTCCCCGTTTGTAGGAAAATAGCATTACATATTTAAAATAAATTACTCGGTAATTATTATGGAATTTTAGTTCAAAATTTGAAATAACACAGTAGAATAAGATTTTTCAACAAACGTTAATAATAGTAGCAGTTTGATGTTCGGTATTTAAATGACTAATTCCGTCTCGGTTTGTATAAAAATATTTAATTGAAACCTTGCATTTTCCCGTTTTCCAGTAAACGTTAATTATCCCGTCGAAAACATTTCATTTTATAATAATTGAATCGTATTGAAAAAGTTGTTCAGATTTCTCTATCAGAGCCGGAAAAATGTTGCGTATAACATGGTACCTATAACTTGCCAACATACTTGTCTATTTAGTCAATTTTATTAAAAGTATTTCGCTAAATTATATAATTACGCGTATTGGTAAATATATTCGTTGTTGTATTCCCGGAATGTTTTAAACTTTTCAAAATCTAATAACATAGTGAAATAATAGAAACAGAAAATTTCTTAAGTGGTTTCTTCATGTGTCTATTATTATTTGTTCGAGTAATGATAGCATAATTTGTAGGCGTATATCGGCATTGTTAGTGTTTCGTTGCTAGGATACGTCGACAGGTGTAGACTGTCACACAGTGTATTGATTCCTAAATTATTCATACAAGAATGGGGAACTTTTAAAGTAATTATACTTTTAATATTCTCTTTGGTTTTGATATCTAATATGTTAAAGTTTTCGATTGTTAACCCCCCTATATAAATATAATTCTTTTTTATATAAGTAGAGGGCGAGTTCTACGTAATAGTGTGTACTTTATTTACACGGGCATCGCACTCCCAGCTATACACAGTATAAACTCTCCTATTTTGTCTCTCTTACTTATAATACTTTGGCCGATTAATGACATTACATTTAGACCTAAAGCAATAATTCGGTTAAGAATGGCGATCACCTCAATTAAAACTTTATTTAATGTAGGTTACAAGAATTCTAATTAGGAAATAGCTTTTAATATTTATTTTAATTATAGTAATATTATTCTATAATTATAACTGCGTAGATAATTTTAAGTACAAACAAATTTTTATATTTAATGACATATATAGCATGTACAGCGTGAAATTATATGTCCTAATAGGATTACGAATACGTAAACATAAAACTCAACGCTTAATACAAATACTTTTATTAGATAATGTATATTATATTTTCCGGTGGTCATCGATCATGTAATATGGGATTAGGCGCGCGATCCCTTCCGTAACTATTTCACAAGAAATGTTTATGTAAGTAATATAAGTTACAGATATTTGCTAACTATACTTAATCACTTTTGATAGTCTTTGATAAACTAGTGATTTTAAAATCTTAATATGTCCACGGCAACTCGCTTTTAAAAAAAGATGTTAATTATACTCACGCATTAATAATATACGCCAGAACACTAAAGTCTAACGATTGCACCATTATTAGTCAAAATAAACCGGGCCATATTTTACTGGCAATTCAATTTTGTAAGTTTTTATTCCGTGGCCGTAGATCTGATTAAATTTGCAGCAAAATATTATTTAATTAATTAATGACTCGAAAAATAACAATAGTGAATACTAGTTACTACTTACACACATACTACTAGAGTCTTAAATTCATATAAATAAAATTTGAC
Source organism: Pontia daplidice (assembly GCA_963693355.1). Lineage (NCBI taxonomy): Eukaryota > Metazoa > Arthropoda > Insecta > Lepidoptera > Pieridae > Pontia > Pontia daplidice. The sequence goes on along the minus strand of CAVNZL010000139.1, from coordinate 2,573,621 downwards.
AAGTGTATTTTTACAAAATTAAGTTGTAAATATTGTTTACTCGCTCATAATGAAATTGTTAACATGAAATAATGATTGTTTTTCTTATGATTAAAATCTATTAACCTTATATGCATAGAACATTTTTCATTTGATAAAGTTCAAAACATGTGGCGAGTTTAAATCAAGCTTCTTGGATTAACAGTATCTGTGTTGCTCCCAAGCGGCATTGTTTCGACGTACCCATTGTTGCCCTACCCTCGATCCGTATTGTGAAAAGTTGTTGGCCGATTGGGCCAACTTGGCCAAGTTTCACTGAAATCAGACAAGTTACAATATTCCTAGCGGCTTTTACTTGGAAACTGGCTGTTGCGTGACGCTGATTCGACCTCAAACTTTATTGTTTATCAGTCCGGGGTTTAATTATGAGGGTGAAATCAAAATTCTGTACACAATGGTTATGTGTTAATGTTGATTCAATTAACGTATACATATGGGGCGGAATATGTTATCATAACTTTTATGAAATTGAAATGGTTACAAAAACTGTTATCTTTTGAAGCATATTTATTTTATAATCTATCTAAACTTATTTTAACGCCAAAATTATAGTACAAAATGACAGCTGACATAGATAAGTAGATTTTGAGTGACAGGCTATTTCAATATAGATTTCCGATGAGCCATTGACGCAACTAGAGGGCCTGACAATAAATAAAGCTCAGCGGCCCACTAAATTATTTTAGCCCATTAACGCGACAGGCCCGACACAAATTAATCACTGGAATGACACTAAAGGCGTTAAACACTTCCCCAGTGACTGGCGAAAATGTTTCGTCAATGTCACCTGCGGTATACTAAATATCGGCTACAATATACCTAGTCTCGACAAGTAAAAGATTTGACGTCCCGTCAAACTCGCGATTCAAAAAAGAAATGACTGCTTGCCGAGTCCTTGAGGTTATAACATGTTTTCATTCAATGTTTTAATGAACCTACTAATATTCGTTATTAGTTATTTTATAAAGATAACTCTATACATCATGTGTTTTGAGTGACTCTTAAAAGATTCACCAGGTGAAGTTTCTTAACAAGTTAAGGACAAATTATAGGGATACCGCTCTAAACATCATCCGTCACCATTGCAAGTGTCAAACTGTTCTAAATCGATCACACGAGAACTAATATCGAAGTTGAGACTAGTTGCCCAACCGATCAGCCGACTGATCGGGAAAAGTTTTAAGGTGCAACTGACGAATAGCATACACAGTTTTATTGGATGTTTCCGATAAAGTTTCTCCGATGTCGCTCGAGATCAACGTGATCTTTGAATTGCTTCAAAGTGCTACTTATTCCAAATATTTGATACCGTTATTGGCAGTTTGCACTCCAAATTCGTTTTGTTGTTGTCATATTGCTGTTAAAATATTTTGGAATTGTTGTAGCAAAAATGAAAAACGATAAAGCTAGCTCTAAAAGAATAACGCGAAACCGATCCATATCTTTTAGGAATGTCGACGCAATATAGAGCAATAACAATATAGCGGCAGACAATACAGTGCTCGAATGTGTGTGGGGTGAAGATGCTTATTTATATTTTCCTCATCGAGCATCGTAAGGGTCGAGTGAATCTCGGGTGACGATGTTTGCCGAAGGATATCCCGCGACAAACGAGGATCGCCGATCCCCAGATCAAGCCACACAATACCCAAACCCCTGATGTCTCGATATACATTATCTCAGTGACACCACATCATGTACGTCGTTTTTGTTACCAATTTTCTCATTGTTGCAGTGAAATAACTTTAGACCCGAGAATTTTCACCGCTTTTGTCCGCGTAACAGAAAATTCTGGATGAAACATTAATAAAAGTAATGCCCATATTATGTAGGGAAAGAAAAATAATTGTGTAATTTTTCCTGCTCCCAATGTGTTATAATGCCGTGTAATATTTTATTTAATAATACAATTTCATTAGAGTTCATTTAGTCACATTTTGTTTGATAAAAAGAATTTGAATTTAATTTTCTGTGTTTTGAACATAAATATATTAAATAAACAGTGAATTTGTGTGACTGGGATGACGTATAGTAGCTATTGTTTATTTATGTTGTTTTTTTCTCAAATAAGTGAATTGTTAAATTTATTACTAAGAATAATAAATCTTTAACCCTGTTTAGGTTTGTGATTATTAAACATGTGACTACTAACGCTGATACAGAAAGAATATTCTTTTAACATGAAGTCAATATTTATACTAAAAATGTATACTTATTTATCTAAAAAAAACTGAAAATATTTTAAATGAATTTTTAAGTATTAGTGATAAAGTAATTCTTAGAAAAAAATATAATTATCATTGCCTATCGAGATATCACAGGTCGTCGGTGACAGTGGACAATTAAGCCACTTGACCCATTGAAGGGTCGATCTAATACACGGGGTCAATCAAGTCCGTCGGGTCAAAAGGCAAGTCCGCCACACTTGTGCCTCTCAGATGCTTCTTCAAAACTCCGATAGTCTTAAAGTTTTCTTGACTATAAAGCTTAAATAAAGTTTTCAATGTTCAAGCTACATAAAATTAAGTACCGTTTAGTTCATAGCTTGGCTTATTTTAAATCTCGTAACGTATGCAATAACCATAATATTTTACCTCAATGGGTGCAAATATTTAAAATTATAAAACTTGTTTACTTTAATATAATCTTAGGTTCTTTTTAGACGGATCAGGTTTTATTAGAAGATGTGTTATAGTATTGTTGTTGATATAGTTTTATTAACCAATCTAGAAGTTGTATTTGTTACTCCTAGGGTTTGTAACTGTAATTATGGAGAAGTAGGGTGTGACGTCGTTGTAGTGACTGGTCCTATAAGGGGTGGCGTATTAAGGACCCTATTTGTAATACATATATATATTCTTTTCTAAATTATAAAACCAGAACTAATTTTATATATGTATATATATTGAGCCATAAAATTTCGTCGCATTGGGAATTGAAGAAGGGGTACCATTTAAGGGACACCTTGAATGGTGATCTCTAGAGCTAGATGCAAATTTGAGCCCTATTTATTCCAACATTCTCCGTATCTTGCCGCAACATATGTTCCGTGTTACGCTAATTGAGATAAAAACTTAATTCATCATTTTGTTGCAACGAATCATAAAATGATAAATAATAATTAATCAAAAATCATCATTGCACATTACTGGTATCATAAAGATATTTTCTTACATGATTATACCATTTTATTAAAAAACCATTTGTTTTTGTTTCAGGTACGTATTGGAAGTTATTTCGAAGAGCTATGAGTCCCAAGGGTAACTTATACGTTTCAAATATGCTCCATTCCATAACGCGAGGTTGTCTTTGATTTTCAATATTGAAATATCTTTGATCAAAATGGTTCGTTGCCCTATTCAATTTGACATTGTAATTTTACCTTGGGAGTTTGAATGTATTTTTTAAAATAATATGAATTTAGACTATTTTTTACACTCGTGCTCGTATATGGGAGAAGATTAATATTCTCACTAAAGTAACCTTATCATAAAATGAGTTGATATAATAACTTTAATCCCCCAATAAGAATAATGTCGTATTTAAAAAAGATTTCAAAATTTGTATATCATTGTTAGATGATTGAAAATGTCTCATATACCACTGATATTTCAAGTACATAAAAACATCCCTCGAGTCAAGAAAAATATTAAAATATCTGTCTATAGGGAGCAAAATACAAGATGTAAGAAAAGATGAGGCTAGCACAATTTCGTCGATACGATGTCCCCAATTCGTTCGCTGAATTCTTAATGGTGCCTAGGGGTCGACTCCGTTTCGTAATCGCGACGTTTTTGTATTTAATCCTCGTTCTCCGCATTCGACCTCCCATACCACAGAACGTATCTAATAAGAATTTAATTGATACGCAGGGAATACGACATTTTGTTATTTTAGCGCTGCGCATTTGTTTTAAATTTAATAATATTTTCCAACGAAATATACCAACGAAATATATAAACTAACGATGTATATATAAGGCGCAAGGACGTCTATAAGGGCTCTATGCTCCCCGTTTATAATTTTTCTAACTTATGTACCAAGAATCGTAAAATCAATATAAAAGTTTGGTCAAGAGAAGGACGAAGAAAATTTTATAAATTTTCATAACTTCGGCTGACTTAGGCAAAAAGTGAAGTACAAAGTACAAGTTTTTCTTCGTTTCATCAAAATGTATAAACCGACCTTTTCTTGACTTTCGGTCTGATAAATAGTTTAGTCTACTTAGATTACAGCTTACAATGTTTTTTTGTAAAAATATCTTTTAGCGGTAAACCCCTATTTTGCCTCATTGAACATGTCGGTACTAACATCCATTAGAAAGGTACATTAGGGATAATCCGAACATAATTACAAATACATTCTATCGTCGATAAACGCTGTAACGAGGACCCCGGCCGGCCTCCGAAGAATAAAATTGTTTCTACTATGTATTCCAATAAATATTTACGTATATATTTAAACGATAGATAGATATGCACGTAATGAATGAATCATTATTTGAAAAATAAACAAGGATATAACAAGTGTAGATACTGGATAGCCAATATAACAAATGTGTAGCACTTTCGTAGCAGGTGGTGCTACGGCTCAAGCAACATTTCACACTAATGTTTGTTTGAAGCCTTACGAATGAAAAATCAGAATAATAAAAAATGTCTTGCTACATTGTTAGGAGAGATTTTGCAAAAAAATTTGACAAATAAAACAGCTACCTTTATGAACATCGGTATTCGTTATTTTATATTAATTCACGTGAAATGATTATTAGAGATAGTAGATGTGTTTATTATGAAAATTAGTTACATCTTTATATAAGTGTTGTAGAATATATTAGCTAGTACTATTCTGTTCTCATTTATTATTGTACAATTATGCATGATTTAGTATTGTTACATACATAGGTATAACATTGATTTGTCTGTTACAGTTTTCTAGTGGTCCTCGTAAATCTCCAACGATTTAAGGGTTTACCAGACCCAAGACTATCCTCTAATTGAACTAAGTTGACTATGAGTTTCTTAGTTTATACAGTTTTATTTTTATCCCACATATATAACTGTATTGACATCAAGATACTATTGAATTATAACTAATGTGAAATAATAATTGTTTTGTTATTTTTTAGTTTAAAAAATAGCTGCCATAACAATTTCGTAGAAACATCGTTATCATTTGTATTAAATAGACACAAATTGAGAGCAATATTAATTACAGTGCTGCGTAATTTCCCCAGCGATAGCAGAAATAATTAATACACAACAGAGTATCAAACTCGACATCAATAGTAATATCCGTTAATTTTACCCGCACTCTACAGTATGTATTGCCAGATCAAAGTATTTCATTAGACATTACCAATGAAAATAGAAGCTTAAACGCATTGAACGTATACTAAAATTATCATAAAGAATTACACCTATACTACGTATAACACGAATACTTAGCTTCTTCCAACCTGTTTATGTACTTTTCAAGGCTAGCCCGTCATAATATTGTAGAGTACAGAAATTTGGGTCTTTAATAGCTTAACTGGAAAATTCGTAAATGTTGAAATTGATTTATATACTAATCTAATATATCCCATTTTAAAATTGGCTACTTATAAGCGCTCAGTATAAAAGTCTATCAAATAATAGTAATATGAGTGTACTTTTGTTACAATATTTATATATAAATTATTTAGAAAGGCAAATAGCCGTTTTGGTATAAGAGACCTTTCAATGTCCCATCCATCACGAATGAATGATTTTTATATTATCAACGTGATATTATTACTGCAAAGGTAGCGAGTGATGATCCATTATATGATTATTCCTTACGGAGGGAGGACACATTTACTTTTTAACGTCTATTTTTCGGTACATTGCATTTTTAGGAACAAAAGCTTAATTTATAAATAGTTCCGGTTCTAAAATTGTAAAGAAATCTATCCAAAATAAATAATAATGCTTAAAATAAACAAATGTTTAAATTATTAATAAACAGTTATTAAAAAAAAATTGAAAATAATTTTTAAGCAAATTTTTGTGAAAACAAAAGAAAGTATCCAAAAATATTTATTTCTTGCATTTAATTACCGAATAAAAAAACAGAATATTATCATATTAATTCTTTGAATATTCCGAAAAGACTGTTTTATAAGTAAGCCCTTTTCCACGTGGCAGTTGTCAGTGTAATTGATCGTCTCTGCCCTAGCGAGATAATTCCGCTCTGACGTGATCCGCATTGCCGCTACGGTTTTATTACGCCCTCACCTCCAAGTGTACGGGAAATGCAAAGCAAACCTCGTTAATTGGAACAGATCGCTCAACAAAACAAAATTATTTACGACTGACAATAAATTTTCCACTATTGAACAATACAATTTTAAATCGAAATTAGGAGAGCGCATATCGAAATATACGTAGTATATGCAAGCTTTTGTTAGGTATTTCTTTATGTAGAAAATTTGCTTATAGAAAGTTTATTAAGTAGCTCAGATCTAAGTTTGTTTAAAATAGTAATGCGACCTTAAACCAAAAGTTACTCTGTTAATACATCACACATAAGACAAAGGATTTAAAAATTATTAATCGTTTGTATACAATTACATTATACTATCCGAAATAACAATTAATAAGGATTAGTTCATAGCTGAGCTGCTGCACAAGGCTTTAATGCACTGCATCGTTCAGGTTAAGCACGTAAGTGCAGGTCTTACGAAAAGAGGCTTCTATAAATTCCAGGTTGGAGAGGTGCATATTTAACGTAGTTTGACGCGAGTTCACGAGCCGATAGTTTTGGATAGTTTGCGTCGTGAACAGCTTTGTGCTCGCAAATTAATAGCAGAATTCACTTTTATAATGGTGAATTTTAAATAGAATCTTTACAAGTAATAATTATTATATATTAAAGCGTGGTCCTAAAACTATAATCATTAATATTTTGGTATTCTTTATTTCAGAGAGTATATGTTTGATGTAAATTTTGCATTGAAACAAAGGCAAATGTGGCCTACGGCAGCAATCCAATTTTCGATAATGCTACATCAATAATTGTTCGGCTGTAAGACGCTTTGTTTTAATTAACCCCATTTATGATTCATATCTCCAGTCTACCCCTTTGTGGTAAGCCACATTTCGGTTGTGAATAGAAACAATCGCCTTTGACGGCAATGTAAAGTTGTTTCGATAGAATTAATTCTATTGTCATGTTCAGTCGTGGTTTGCGAATGTAAAGTTTAAAATTCTACTCACAGATTTAGTTGGGTTTGTTCACTTCAAGTTTGATGACCCTTGTTAAGTATCCATTACTTAATGCGGTCCCCTTAATATGTTTTAATTAGTCACAGTTAGAAAACCTAAAACTACTGTTACTATTAATCAATGTTTCACGAACTGTCATTAGAACTTCATATATTATTAATTATGTAATGGGTCGGTCCTATGACACCATTATATATTTTAGATTATTTTTAACCTTAAAACTTTTAACATTAAAATAATACCTAGTCCTACCTGGACTGTTTACAAATTTAAAAAAAATGTTATAAAACATGTGATTGGCGCAAAATCGAAAGACGTTTTTGAAAAAATATACGTGTTCTAAATTAAATAAAATTATAAGTTGAAGAATTTTTTTTTTATTTCACAGTAGTGACCAGATATATATAACTCTTATAATGATAACTGCAAACACTAACGATTCTTTATAATAAGGATTTATTCTCAATAGAAAGATACCTAAACAACTAAATCGCGTATGACATCAATTTAGCTAAAATTCTGCATTTATGGTCAATGTGTGTAGATAAATATCACATTAACAAATAATCGGTGGTATCAACAATTTCCATTATAAGCGATTTGTTCATAACCGATTCATTTGGTGGCGGACGATTTCCAAACGTTACAATTTCCCAGTATAAAATTATATTGATCGTATTACATTCACAGTATTACCATTGATTGTGAAACCGGAGCCGTTGTTATCTCGATTATTCCCTATGATCGTGACGCCAAATATTGATATTGATTTGCACTTGCCTCGCCTGTATTGGATTTATTGCGAGGGAAGCAAAAATAAACGAACAAAAATATTTTGTGAGAAAACTTTAATGTTTTACTATTTGCTTTATGCACTTTCGAGATTTTCGAGTGTCGTTCTTTTTTATTTGTGAAATTGAAATTATTACAGTGGTTTTAAGTTCTTGTGTTTTTTAAAGAAGTGAAAATAGTGCATTTATTTACGGATCGATATAGACCTACTTTTGTTTTATAGATTTCCATATAAGTATTTTATTAATTGTTCATAGGAACTCTAGCTACATTATAAGATTATCTTTGTGCCTAATTAGGTTGAATTAATAAAGTTAGTTTATATAATTTATGCACTCTACTTTCGTACAATCTCCTCAGTTTTCCAATACGATTATTATCACGCACGCTTCCAACTTCTTATGTAGTCATTCATTGAGTTCTTCCCTTCCGACTGAACCACTAAATATTGTTACATAATATACTTAGTGTGAGTTATAGCTTTGTGAAAGTGGGATGTAATACGTTGGTATAACATCCCATTTCCCATAACTCGCTCTAAACAGTTCTCAATCACACATATCAGTGCCGACTCAAACTTTGAAACTACTAAGCAATTATTATAATTGCCGACACGTAAACTAAATTGTGTGGAAGTTTATTCGATAGTCAGTGTAAATGTGTTTTATGTCGGTATGCGTTGACCTACTTTTCTCTAATATACCTAATTCGATCGTTAAAAAAATAATTCATTGCTTTTATTTTAATAACTATTTATTTTATTTTAATATACTTCCATCTACTTGTTTTACATTATATTTGTTTTACATTTTATGGCATCGCAAAGATTAAGTACATAACAACGCATGTAAAAAGCATTAGACACTTAGCCAGCGTAATTTTATAAGTTTACCAACTACAATAACAAACTTCGTTAGTTTCCCGAGACGCGTGGATTAGTTGAACAAAATTGCAAAATTGAACGTTCAATTTCGAACAAGTTTCTAAATGTTGGTAACACCTGTGACGCTACGTGGGGTGTTTGTTAAGTCTCTGACCTGGAGGTATGCTAGTAAGCAGGGTAATGACGGAGAATAAGTCGACATTTCTGGCGCCTAATTTGCCAACCCGACTCGCGGAATTTATAGGGGTGGGGCTTATAGCCTGAAATATTCGAAGGATCCACTCGTCCGTGAGTTATGAATGAAACCCGTTAAAGAACCCGGAAAATTTTAACGTCACGCGAACCGAATTACGATTTCACGTGTAATGTATAATGTAAATGATGGGTTAAATGTGAATAGCAAGCATCGTAGCTCATAGTTTTACCTTTTATTGATAACATTAATATGAAAAATAAAACCTAATATGGAAATATGTCTATTATTTATAGTTTATGACAAATAAGATATAAAAATCATTTTGGCAAGCCTATAAAATATAGATTACGTAAATAAACGACTGCACTCAAATTTGTTTGATTTATGAGAGGTGCTGCCCTCATTCATACCTCACCCTCCTAAGTAGGAGTGCCAAGAAGTTTTGCATATATTTATAATAACTTCCGTAACTTGGAAACGATATGTATTCAACGAAATAAAAAAAATACATCAGTTTCAGTGGGTAAGCCATATAATAAAAGCCATCATACCTTGAGGGCGAAAACTACAAATTAAATTTTCAGTAGCGTGAATATTTCAGAGGGCCGCTGTTGACTTTAGACTAGGTTTTCTGGGTCGCACTATGCAGTATTTTATTAAAACTGTACAACAAACATATGCTTTTTCATGTGCTGGGAAATACGCCCCCAAATGAGAAATATTATTGGCTCCAATTCGGCGATTAATGTTCGGTGTACATTGCCACACGTCATGGTTTATGTTTCGAAATCAACGTTATAAAAAGATAAATAGTGTTCATACAAACCTTACAATGATTACTTAGTGAGTTAGTTTAATTTAGTTTTAATATTACAGTACAGTGAAGTGTACAGAAAAAAATGTTCATTTACTTTGATGAAAAACTATTCAACCGCTATTTAGATAAAGACGTCTGAACCCTCAATGCGTCAAACGCAGATCACAGTGCTCTTAACTTACAGAGAGAAAACTTCACATTATTGCCTGTTCGATCATGAAAACTTGGTTCATAGATAAAATCGAATCATCCTATTGATATTTCACAACTGTTGATATGCAGTAAACTATATATCGTAAGGAGTCAAGTCACGTGCCAGTTCGCTTGCACAGCAATACTGCTATTGGTTATAGATGTATCCACAAGATATAATCTAATGGAAGTACGAAATGGTAGCCACCTTATATGAATTCCTTTGTTATTATTATGTACATTATGTGTTTATTATTTAACAACAATTCAATCTGATGATGTATATATCCATCTACGTTAGATCCATATAGATATATACAATTAAAAACAATTATTTTTATAAAAATTAAAATATTATTTAAATTCCATGTTTGAATTTCCCCATTGGTGTGCATTTGTCACAGCTAAATAAATAATACTATTCTTATTTCAAATTTCCAATGACACGAACCACTCGGGGTGACCATAGGAGTGCGTGCAGAAATTGGTATATAAAGTCAGTACGCCGGAATATATTTACTTGGCCATAAAATTACCGAATATATGTGTAGAATAAAACAAATGATGCAAATTTTAATATGTCGGCTAACAATATCAAACTCAATCAGATATAAACAACATTTTGCTATATACAAACGCGTTCACCACATAGAGCCGCCGCCCGCTAATTTTCATACTAAACGAGCTAGTACATTATTAAAATGTTTTTCAACGTGACAACCCTCGCTTGACAGCGGGTATTTAAACTTGGTGACTGCACACCATTTTTAATATGAAAGTGGCTTGTAAAATACGACAATTTCCTTAATAGAATTTTATGTCTTCTCCCAACATTTACGAGCGATAAATATAGATATATCTTTTATATCGCACTTTAGTTAAACAAATATAATCTGGACATTTATACAGAAACGTTTCATATTTTTCTATTCACTGGTACCTACTTTTGTATTTCAAGTGACCATTTGCTGAATAAAGTAAAGAACGAAATCCTTCAGAATACATATCACAATATGAAGTCCAACTTTAAAATAACTGGTATTCTTGACATGTTTGTGCCATCTATCTAGCCGTATTTTCTCTACGCTGAGAGCAGGTGTCAAAACTAAGAGATGTTAGGCTAATGTATGCAGATTGCATCTTTCGCTATCCAGAACCGAGCACTACTCCTGTTGCGTCGAGTATACACATCACTCCATTTACTTTTACATCGTTTAATGCTGCAAGCTTTTCGCTTTTTAATGCAACAAAGTAATTTCACGCTCTAAAATACGGTCTAATAATACTTAATGCAAGTCGAATTTCAAAGTAAGAATACTTAAGGTGATGCTGAAGTTCTCAACAAAAGAGTAATGAAATTGAATTCTCAGCTGTTTGCCTTACGAGACGCAACTCAAGTTCAAGAAGCAATACTTATAAGATTCCATTTTTTTTATTCACTTAAAGCAATTCACAATGCGTCAGGAAAATTCATCTTGAAAATGGCTTCTAAACTGGGATAGTTATGTGATTATTTTATAAGCGTAATTGTATTATAAAGTGTCGGTCATTTTATTTTAACGTAACTCGTGTACGTTATAGAATTAATACTACATAAAACAAGATTATGAAATTTACTGCTGCAAACAGAATTATGTTTATAGTTTCATTAAGCAATAACAATTAATCGCGCTTGTCGTACTTGGATTTAACAAATGCTGTCATTGTCGTATTAAAATTATCAATTATTTCGACGTTACTTGTACATTGACGACCCGAAGCAATGTCATCAAGATATAGGCACTAACGTCCATTAGGAGTCGATTGTCTTCGCCCATCGTTTGCCCATGCTCACCCCCTCACCCCTCGTCTTTTGTCTTTTTGAATAAAACAGTGATCAAAGTTCATTTTAAATATTCAACAAGTGCCACAGCACTTTCGGATACTTTTAGGGATAAGAATCGCTCGATGCATATTTAAACTCAAAGAAATTGCTAAAACGAGCAGAACAATGCTGAATAAAGTTAATGGAAACTATATGAAGGAACATTTTCCATTGCATTTTTGGAATCTGATTTATTCTAATTGCAATAATTAAGCTGCATACCTTAATGAAATTAATAAAACATTATCGTTTCTCAGAATCCATTACAGTAATACACCGATTCTTTTTAACGAACTACAGTGCGTTTGCGCATTTACAAAAAACACTTAATTTTTATATAATGTATTCATGTATTATTTAAGAATGTTAAGGAGATACGCAATGCACTCTTTTGATGTTTGGTACACACCAAATAAAGTGTTATACATTATTAATAACTAGCTTTTTCTTATTCTGGTTATTAATTAATCTCTGCCCTGAAAGAAAATATTATTAAAGACAGTGGTATTCAACGTTGTGGTATATGAACTGAAAGCACACAAATACAGAAAGTGCTGCTGAAGAAAATATAAATAGACTAATCATGTCCCTTTTATAAAAGACCTAAATCATGTTAATAGATACGCCAGAGTTTGTATATTCCATAAAATTTATACACACCCAAATTCAAATCCTTCGCCAGAAAAGCTACATAAATTATTCACGTTATAATTATTCAAAATCCAATGTCTCCTAAGACACCTATCAAATGCCAAGACGAAATGCTTGCGGCTAATTAGATAATTTCTACAGATAATTTCAATGAATCAAAACAAAAACAAACAGATACATATAATTTTATATTAATTTATCATAACTGAGTTTATTCCTCGTAAAATAATAATCGTTGAAGGTGCACATACCTAAACAAACATATATTATTGTCATAAGCATATTTAATATAATATTAAGTTTCAACTACTTTTTTTTATATATTATTTGTACATTATTATACAATGAGGTATCGAAACAAAATTAGTTATTTAGTTTTCTAAAGTTCATTTAAAATTTTATTTTGTACAATTAACTCATTTCTCACCGGGTGGCCATAACCAAAAAGTACCATTACCAATAGATATATTGCCTTCTGTATTATTGTAAATTAAATTAAGATTTAAAACTAACCAATTTTATCATTAGAAGTTAATTACGAAAAGGTACTCAAAGTTTGTTTCTAACTTGATTCCGAAGTTGCTACTTTAAAATTACATGAGATTTCAATTTAAGAAGCTTTAACACAATTTTGTACTTCATTATTTATTAAAATGTCATTGTGGCGAAGAAAACTTATGTTTTTTATGTCTTTCTGTCAAGTATTTATTTTTTGAATTTAAAAATGGCCTAGCGAAATTTCTATAATAATTAAAACATTGAAATTTTAACTTATAAAAGTAAATGTTGTTTTATTTCAACTTAAGTACTCATTTGCCTCTTCTGACGAGGTCTATGAAGACAAATACCAGCTCCACAGAAGCGTTAGTTAATTTGAGAGAATTTATTTAAATAAATAAGGGTACGAACAATTTAGGGTCCTTAGTTTTTAAATCGTTCTAAAATACGTATAACGACAGGGTGCACTAAACGTTATTACTTAACTTGAAAATGTACTTGCATAGCTTCCATTTGTTTTCGAGATAAATCCGACCTCAGACAGCTGATGCTAGAGACACTGGATCCAGTCGTAGTATGTATTTACTCGATACAGTATTTCTAGCATTAAAGTGCGCAAAGTTGCTTCTATAGTTAATATTTCAAAGAAATACTCTTGCTTTGAAACATGATTTATCTCACCGATTTTCTGATACTGATTTAACGTTCGTTTTAACATCGAGTACTGAAAATGTACTGCATAGAAACTATATCGTAAAAGAACAAGTATTTCACTTGCGTCACTCTCAGTGGCTATTGATTCTTAAATTATACACAAATTTAAGAATTACGCTTTGGCGTTTCAAATATTCAAAAATACATAGTGGTCTAGAGCAATTATGCGTTGTACTCGTTTTTTTACAATTATAAATACAATTACAAATAATGTAAGCAATTATAAGGAAAAATATTTTAATTAAATTTGACTAATAGAAAATTTTGGTTAATGACCTCATTAAGCCTCTACTGACGATGGATACCACACATTCATATATCCGCACTCCTGCTGACAAAATATGTATCTTTTGAGGTACGAACTAATTGACAATTGACACTGTTCCACGGTGTGTTATTAGCTGAAAATGCCACTCGTCACCTTCACGAAGCTTCGAAAATATCACTTATTATCTCCACTTCAAAGAAAATCGTTAAATGTCAAGGAAGGCAGATGTGTGTGACGCTTCAAGCAAGAATACCTGGCAAATGTCAGCATAGTATTTAACACTGCCAATTTGAATTTGAAATATTTCTTTCAACCAACACAGATGTTCTTTTATACGAACAGATTGGAATATGTGCATGACCAATTTAAATTATAGACATGAATTATTTTATCTAAAATTGAAAATAGTATAAATTCTTTCAATATTAAGCTAATATCAATTATAAATTTAACTATCTCCATCCTCACCTAATATTTATACGTGGTATTTGGGCGGGGGCCGCTCAGGTAACCTTTTCAATACGACGATCGTAAAATGAGAAGTATATTCTCCAAGCCATGAATACCTTAGGCTGGTCCACTTTAATAGTTAAATAGCTGAATGAATGGCGGTGCCCAACTTTGCCTTCCCCAGTACATTCAGAACTGTCAACATATTGAATACTAACTTTAGTATAATTTTGTGTTTTCTCAGGCTTATGTCGAGACTTTAGAGATCAGTGTAAAGTATTTATACAAGCCATTATTAGGGCTAGGTTTAATTGAGAGGTTGTGGAACAATAGTTTACTTCTGAACTGACATTACTATATCCTTTGAAAATGTCCCTTCATCAACACTATCATTCTAGGCGTAATTACACCCTCAAGGTGGTATCGTTTGGATAGTTCGATAAACATTATAAGGTTATTCAAGTTGTATAGCCCCATAAAATTTGTATATATATGAAACTAGTACTTTCATGTCAAGTACTATTTAGATTTTTATTTCTTTTCAAATATTCCTAGTTAAATTATGACTATTAAAAACTTACAAAGAGTATATATTTCGTAATTTAGTCAACGTATATGTTAATACCAAGTAATGTACACAGTTTGTTAAAGAATCTTCAAATTTCTAATATTCCATCTTTGATAAGAACTTCAATATATTCAGCATCAATATTCTATTTGCGAAGGGCAAGATTACACGGGGCTAACATATGAATGCCTCTCGAATGTAATCTCCAAAGGGTGTATAAACAGGCTTCAATTTAGAATTCATAAAACGAATTTATAAGGAATTAGATTTGATGATTTAAATATCATTATTTTTATATATGTACCTACACAGTAGGCAATCTTGGTATCTAGGTTCAGCGTGATTTAAGAAAAGTATTAAACATAACAAAAATCGGTATTATATATAGCCACATCTTCTAATTTAGTATACGTTAGTTTGAAGTGGGACTTTTAAACAATTAAACTAATTATAAAAGAACCTTTGGCTCTCTAGTATACTTATATGAATTGCACTGGCCATTATATTATGATAAGAAACCAATGGAGTGAAATTGTGTGATAATGTAAGGTTTAAAAAATTGAACATTTGTTTTTATCTGGGTACTGGGTTAAAGGATATACAGACATACTACATCTGGGGGTTCACCTTAAATACATAAAATTCTCGTAATATTTTATACAAAACAAAATAACTCTTGCGCTTGACATTTCTCGAGTGTAGAGTATTATTCTCCGATCCATTTTAAAAGTCGGTTTAAGCTCAGTTAAAGTCGGTAAATGAGTACTCAAGGGTTGAAGTTAAGCTAAGAAGAGTCTAGACGACGCAAACCTTAAAACCTTTTAAGGTTTTAACCTTAATTCTGTTACTTAATATTTTGAAATATAATTTATATGCCCATTTAAATTATAACCATCGTGATTTTCCACAGATATTTTCTGTACAGTGATACTCTTCTATTCAATTCTTTCATTCCGCCTATTAACACATGCTACAAATAGTTCATTATCATTCAAAAGATCCTTATATTCGAAATACGTGTTATTTTCTCGCAGTAATACAAACATAAAAGCGGAATAATACAAGCCCATATTTATATCACTTGTGCAATTTAAAAATATAAACATTATTTCAAAGCTGCACGTATTGCATCCACGGTTTATATTAAAGTCAGAAAGAGTTTCCTTATAAAGGGTTTTGCTTATTATGTATGAATGTTCTGCAGTCGCATAAGCCTGTATGGCTACACACACGATTCATAATGCTTTATACACTTCTGCGGGAATGTTTGTGTTTATTTGTGTAGCTTCATGTTCATGTATACATTAGTTTTAATATTTTTACGACCTACGATCAGCTCTTCTACTAACATTAAAAAAACACCCAAAGATAGCCACTTAATTGTGAAGCGTAAACTAAATTTGCTGGTTAAGAAGGAATTTTTTTACTTTATTTATATAATAAATGCCTTGTGCGTAAATTGTATAACTTATAATTAATTATGCATAATTCATAAAACCACTCGACATTAAATTTCTCACAATTCACAACGCTTCAATAAGAAATTCTCCCCCAGGTAAAGATGCCCTAGAAATGACTACAAGCAGGAAATTTTAACGCTTTCCCTTCATTTGTATACAAGATTAGTGTACCGAAGTAAATTTTATTTTTTCGTTATTAAGTTGATTAATATTTTGAGGTTTTTTACTTTAGAGTGATATAGCAACGCTTTGTGAACTAAGGTATAACAACTTCCTCCACTTTAGAGTTCCTACAATAAATGCAAAATTTCTCACATCACCTAATTTCATACGAGCATATGATTATTAATTATTCTATAACGCAGTACAAATTAATTGAATTTTAATTTTGTTCCAAGCCTAGTTGTAAATGCCAAGCCCTGAAAATAATACTAATCAAGAAAATACAAAATAACTAACAGTAATACATGCATAAGTAGTAGCGTAGCCCATCTCATGTGAATGATGCCGAGTGTTCCAAGGTATGTTGTTAAAACTCAAGCCGTGTTGAGTCGCGCTCGCTAATTGTGCTCCAGCGTCGAGTGTAACACCCCCACAACCCCCCACCCCTCACCCGCTACCCAGTGCTCTACACTCCTTGTTTCGGCGGCTCATTGTACCTGGAAAAAACTTATAACTGTTGAGCTGTTGACATTGAGCGCGCCCAGCTTCACTGGTATAAAGAGAGCTGTGTCTTTTTAATTCTGTTTTCTTGTTTCGTTGTCACCTCGTTAGCTATGTTTATGCGGAACCCTTTCATGATGTAATGTATGCTTTGTATGCTTTACGCCACTGTTTACTTAACCGACATTTTTCATATGCTTTTTAGTGCGTGTGAAAAAATTGCATATGTAGGGATATTTTTCATGTGGGACTATTTTGTTGGCTTTATACTAATGTGTTTTCGTGTTTTGCAATTAAATTTACAGCAAAAAGTAAGCAAAACTAATAAACGTCGAACAAGTATTGGTAGTTTAATCGCAGCTGCACAAAACGGCGACAAAACCAAGCCAGGATCAGAACCACAACAACGGGCCGAAGTTTAATTCAATCTCTGTGCCTCAGTGAGTGTTGCAGGGTTGGGCACAACACGGACGAGTTAGGGTTACCACTTAGAAACTCATATCCCCCAAGTTATTAGCTATGATGTTGTATAATAGTGACCTACTGTCCTTCATATCAATTTAATAAAAAGGGATTTAGCATGATATAATATGTATCAGTGGAATTTATTCCTACATTTTATATAAAACTCAAAGTTTCTTTCCTTCTAGTTTTATAGTTCATTGATTTTGAAATACTAATGTGATTAAAACACTGAATACTTAAATTAAATTTCACCTTATTCATCTCAGTGGCAACCCTAAGTGAGGCGATGTTAATTACCACTCGTGCGGCAAGCCACACATCGCGAACTTCGTCGACCGACGCGACGCAAGCTTCGCCACACATTTATCTTAAAATAGTGTCACATAAAAACAACAGAAAACTACATTATAATTGTATATAAAAATTAATTAGCCGCATAACGTGCAACCCGTTATAGATTCTTAGTTCCGTGGCTACACAAAATATATTAAATAACATAACTTTAAACCCAATAGTAAAAAGCATAAAGGATGAGGCAATAAAATGCATTTTGGCTTCCTAACGTTTGTTTTCAATCAAATTGTAACGTGAATTCCTGTTAATCCAATATAAGTTGAGAGTGTTCGCGATTTCAATTTAAATGTTCCATCCGTATTCCACATGCTTGCGTCAGATACCTCAAACATTTCTCCTTCTTGTTAGAAAGCTGCCCGACCCTGTCCCGCTTTTCTCATGGAAATTATTAAGATTTCCTTTTGAAACTCAATATATTAACTCACGACAAGGCGACCCAGAGATTTTTTGCTATCGAAACTTTGGTAAATTAAAAATGTGAGGGCGAGAACTAATCTGCATATTATTAGTATTACGGTATAACGGGAACTTAAATATGGAGGAATTCATTTTAAACATATATAGATGTTTCTATAGAAGACTATCCATTGCAGAAAATTTTACTCAACGTTGTATTTGCGCTGTTTCCTTTGAAACTCTGTTGCCGTTTAATATTATTTTATGGGAACAGTTTTTAAAAATTGGATGACACTTTACGAAATAAGCTGTTATGGAATCGATATTGGGCCGTCCGTGGGGTCCATCGACATAAATTCGCATTAGTGCCAGCTCTAGTCGACTTTACGGCGTTTTCGGTTCCTTGTGCCTCGTTCTTAGGTGAAATATTTGTTCCGCTTCTTAAATATATAATAAATATACCTCCTTTTTGTTATGAGCTTATTATTCAATTGTGGGTTAAAAATAATAACTTTTCTTTCACATTGAAATTTACTTTTATGTATTCATTCACCCATTATTCGAAATAATGTCAAAGGTGAAACGCGTGAAATAAGCTAAATTGGAAAATATACTACGAAGATGAAATTATTAAACGAGGGAGAAAGTCTTTTAGTTAATTTTGCCTTGAAGGCGAGGGACGGGGACGACCTCTTGAGGTGCCGTAAAGTTTCTAAGGAATTCATGATTGTCACGTTGTCCAAATGTTTGAAATTATATAACGGTTAGATAATTATATTAAGTTTGATTCCCGTCGATCTTTAAATTAGAATTTAGACATTTGATTTACTTATTAAGGGATCTATCGTCAAAATAGACTTCTTATGGAGAAGAATGTGTCCGTCAATAAATATGTAGGTGTAAGTGATTGTTTAGAACGCCTGTCAGCAGAAAATTAAGTGAGTTTGTTCAGTGTAAACAGGGATAATCCTTGGCTTGGCTATGATTAGCATATCGCGGCGGTTGTGAGCCATCTGCAATTTAAATCAGGGACTTGTTCGGAACGGGCCCGCCGCTTCTCCTTCTCGGAATTTGAGATTTACCACGATTAGATGATTCGACTTCGATTTTCCGCCTGTTAGGATTGATTTTATTCCACAACGACATTCCACTGTCAATTTTAATTTGTTTAAATTTTTTTTCGTTATCGTTGCCTAAATTATGTTATGTTGACGTTTTACAATTAATAAGAATATGTTATAAATAGAGTTTAGTATTAAGTAGATATTTCTAATAATGTTTTTTTGTTTAGTGTTAATTTTGTTTCCCATTGATGACATATAAATAGTTTACTATAGCCGTAAAAATTACAGCTGTAAAGTATATTCTTGTAGTACTATGTCTTAGTGAAAAATAACCACAAATGTAGACGTCTCGTGAAGAATTCCCTTTCCTCTCTTACTCGGGAATAAAGAATTTAATCGTCCCTGCGGGGACGTTATTTATGACTATTTTCCTTCATTCTCCACCAATTATTTATATACCAACATATTCGTACTAACAAATAATTTACGTTTATTTGAAATAGTTTTATGTTAGAAGACTGGAGTTTTGTAAATCCTTTTTTTTATTTTTTCGTGATAAATTTCCTCTCTGCTCTGAATGAAATGACTGTGTAAAGTGTTTTTTGTTTTAATAGTTTGTGTGTGACTTATTTACCTATCTCTATCAACAGCGTAATATAATGAAATAACATTATATTAACGACCTCCCTCATATTATAAACACTTAATATATTACAATATTGGAAGTGACTTCAAGTAACTTAATCTTTAAAAAAACCTTCTTCAAAATACATTTAAAGTGTGAAATAGTCTCAGCAGAGGCGACAAATATATCATCAAGATAGGCACTGGTGAATGTATGTGTAGGGCGTTATTTAATGTTATGCACAAACAAACGAGTCGTTCCAGGATTTGTGTAGTTGGTAAAATATACTATCACTACAGAAAAAGAACAGTTGAAAATAAAGATTTTAACGACAGCAAAGTGCACTCGCCCGTACGACACTATTGATTTCCACAAACAAAACCGATGCCTTGATATTTGCTTACTTTCAATTGTTTCCTTCGTTCAGCGTTTAACCATTTTACCGGTTTAGTGGTTCCCTTAGAGAGTTCGTTCACTCGAATTACGAGCTGTGTTTCTTTATCTGCACATTTACTATTATTTTACTTTTCAGCCCAGTAGGATTCTGTTATATCAGTAACAATGTTATAGCTTATTATATAAAATTATGACGGTATCTGACGCATTTTATATAAACCGCTTATTTCCAGGTCGACAAAACTATTAAAATTTCTTAAACAATGAAGCATTTTAGCTTAATTGTTTTTGAAATACAATAAAAATCTATTCTTAAAAATTCATAGAAAATAAATTTATTGAATTGCACTATTTTACTATTATACTCGACAATCTGTTAGCTAGCGTAAATATAATTTTCCAGAAACGAAAGAGTACTTATTAATTACTATGTGCATGCTATCTAAATATTACCTCTAAAATTATACATAACATGGTTAAATAATATGGTAAATGCTTCATACACCCAGCCAAACATTTAGTCCCACCACCTTGAACAAATAAATTATTCTGAAATCTCCTCAGTTTATACAAAATATTGTTAAGACTATTTAAAATAATATTAAATCAAGTTGCGGTGTCGTGTACAATGCCAGTGAATTGAATTGCGGTTGGCGAATCTAAACCGTAGAGGAAGTTGGTCCAATCCTACTCACCTGCAGCTACATTTGAATTTCAAATAAGACGAGACAAATCTGCTTCGTCACTACCCCAATGTTTATCGCCCAATAGTTTTCTCGAGCTCTTCTTTACCTAACTTGTGTTGCAATTTTAGTAAAAGCTTTCCCAAACGAGAGTAATACTTTACAAAAAATAGCGTGGCACGACTTTTAATTATATAAAGTGGCTCGATTAATTGTATAACTACTAACATAGTTTATAAAATCCGGCCTTACTTTGTGAAAGTCCATAATATAAAATTCTATAAGACCATTTCAATTCGCGGAATATTGCTAATAAAATGATCTAATACAATTACAACATTACAATAATTGGCTAATGACTAAATTGCATTTATTGCCAAATAGAAATTCCATTATATAATTAATGATTTAACGAAGAAGAAAACGGTTTTCGAAAATTATTAATATATACATAAATAGCGCAATATTCCGAAATCCATAGGTATTGATATCTCGTTCAGATAATAGCTGCCATTGTTATTGAAGAGAACAAGAACGATTAATTATCCATTGAACATAATTTGGGTGGATCATCTCCGTAATCTACACGTCTCGTATTGATAATGGTATGCCAATCGGCAAAGATACTAGAAGGTAGTACTATAGGTTTATAGTATTATAGTTTAGCCGTGTGACGATTTTCCTGTGTTGATGTTATGTGTATTGTAAATAAATAACTTACTATTTGACTCCCTTATTGCTTCGGGATATGGTTTGTTCGCAACCGTATTACAACATAGATACACAGATATATAATCGTTCTTATAATTTAAAAAGTTTTCATTGATTGACAGACTAAAGTCACTACTGGTCACTCACGTTCATAACTTTTCAATTAATTAAATACCTTTTATATATTTAGAACATTAACCTCGAATTTGACCATCTCGTTAAATATTTTGATAAAATATTTAAAAAAAAGGTATCTCCAAGTGCACAATGATACTTGGTCATTGCAGAGTTATTAAACTGATTACGATCTTTTTTCAAACACTAAGTTATGTTTAATTTAAATTAAAAAAAAGTTCAATTAAAGTAAACTATCCTCGTACTAAGTGTAGTATAAAAGCCCTTTTATCACTCGGAAGAAAGTGCCATTCTAACTTCGGTTTGAAATGGTCATTTTCACCCCTTGATGTACAATATAGTCTACGCGGCATACAAAAATGTGTCTCTTTTATAATTTTATTCCTTGAATATTTATTCCTTTTATTCCATATATATAATGTTTTGTAAATTTAACCTAACTAGTTTGGCAAAAAGAGAATTTTGTATTAAGATCTGAAAAGCAAAACAAGTAGAAGATTAATTGTTTTTCCCGGGTTTTCCAAGTTTGAAGTTAGAAGCTCATGCGGTGTTTCGCTGTGATAAAGATGCAAGGACTTGTTATCTTTCAAACTTTTTCCTTCGCATAAGAAAGCCCGGAACCCCTCTTAATAGAAAATAAATTGGTCGTGCGCTTTTAATGCTACTTTAGGCTATATTTTAACAACAGACGACTTTCATTATATAATTGAATAATCTTAATATCCGTTAAAATATAATACACCAAAAATCAAAAACCTAATAATTTGAATACATAGAAAGATTATGTATTTTATTAGAACATATAATATAATTATTTGATAGAATACTAAATAAGTGTCCATACAAAAGTCCTTAAAACGGTAAGTTTGTTTGCAAGCGTGTTACTAAACGATCTACGACTCACAATTTTATTGGCAACAAATTGAACGAAAACACAGAGCACGTACCACTAATTCCAACAATGTGACTTCTTCCTGCTTTTTCCCCTCTAACTTGTTTTTGGAGATATTTATAGTCAGCGAGTTTCCCTGAACTGGCGACGAAATATCCTTTTAATGACCGTCGGAGTGTCGGGTTTCTGCAATTTAGATTAGTCCTTTAATTAAATTAACATTATGATCCCTATCTCGGGAGCAGGTGGGCGACGTTATTGCCCTGTTAGAACTCTTTCCTCTCTGGGTCTAAGATTTTAAATCTAAAGGACGTTTATTCCCAAACGGCAATCTTTGAAATTAAATCTTTAATTTTATCCTGTTATAGTTCTTTATTCCAAATTAAGATCATAAAACATTATGATATTCACATTGCTCACATTGAATCGTAATATTTCAGATTCGTAGACATTTAGAAAAAAAAGTTTATTTTCCTAATTTTCTACCATTTAATAAGAATCAGTTTATTATTTAACACTTTTCACCATTCACATTACACATTCATTTGTTTATTTTGAACAGTTAAGACTTAAAATAGTAAGATCTAATAAACTGGGATCCGTCCTCTCAATTTTCGTTAGTTAATACTCGTCTTCAATATTTATAAATGTCCCTAGAATCTTTACTACACAACTGTTTAGAGTCAATATACATTCCGAGACGATAGACTCGATTGCTTTAAAACTATTTTACAGACTGAAAACTTAATTGAGCCGTTAAAAGTATGAATGTAAAAAAAGTAGAGCAATCGACTTTGATTAATGATCAGCTACTTTCTATAAGCACCAGAGCTTTCAATTATCACGAACGCTGTGGTAGCTCTTCGGACAAATTTAACCCTCCTTTCCTTTTCAATCTGTTTGCACTCGGCTTTGTCTATTTTTAGGAGCTACGAGTATTGGAGCGCAGGTCGAGCGAAAAATTAGAAATATCTCTATCGGACCCGATCGCGATCGACAGCTCCCAATGATTGTTCTTCATTGCAACTTTCTTGTTGTAAATCGATGTCTTTATTGGGATTTATATTTGATCGTTCTCAGAATTATTCAATTGTATTCGATATGTGTATTTCATCAAAAAATTTGCTTCTTTTTCACATTATTTTTTGTTCTACAGAGTTATAAATTATACTTATTGCTCAGAACATAAATATTCAAAAACTACCAATGTATGTAATGTCCTAATATTCTTATATAATAAATAAAAGCGGAAAATACAAAGGGCCGGTTCTCAATAACAGATCAGATACGGATCTATGTCGATATTTGTATCTATTTTTGGTATTAGTATTGGTTTTGACATATTCAGAGAATTGCCTTCCTAAGGTTACATCATCCTTACTATTACGATCTTTGTATCACAAAAATATAATAAAACGTGTTATTGCCTCAATTCCGGTAATGAAATTTGCGAGCATTCCTTGAGAAGTGCTTCGCGTCACAAATTGTTTTATGGTCACATGTAATTTTAACTTGGTACTATAAATGCTTATCCATTTTAGCTTTGTCAGCATTCAATTGCTGACGTTTTTATTATTATGCTAACACTTACAGGCGAAAAGATATTACTTGTACTAAATAACTACGTGTAGGTAAATATTTTTTCAACTCAACATACCAAATTTACATCTTCCGCAAATATTTCTTCGTTATATTAAAATGTATTACATAATCAATTAGGTGCGCAATTAACGCTTCCATTAATAGTATTTGCACTTAAAAAGGACTGTATACGTATGAAAAATTCGATGTGCACTGCCCCAGGCCTTTCCGCTTCACTCGGTGCACACCGTTCGATCGTGTACAGTCTTTTTTATTTATTCACATATATTTTCATCGCGTTATTGAATGTCGCCAGATAATAAAAATAGGACATGTTTACGTAACGAAACATCAACTTGCCAATGTAAAATTTCAAATTTGGAAATATTTTGATTGGATTTCTGGGAATTTTGATAGTGGGTGTTATTTTTTTCATATTTTTGGTAATTTATAGTATCGATGAAAACGTTCCTTTTGACTTATAAATGTCAACTTTAGATGCTATCAATTCACCAGGCGGATCAAATATTCTTTTCCTTCATTCAAACTCAGTTTACCGTGAAATTGAGATAAGCACGAAGTAAAATCTAGCAAGTAAAATTAATTCACTATCTACGGTACATGTTTTAAAAGATATTTCTAAAATAGGAATGGTTTCAAAAGAGTGACATTTTATCTAGATGGGAAGAGTTAGGTAATAGAAATTTTTAAATATTTTCCATACCATATTAGCAGTATTAAACTCTAGCAGTATTTTCCTATTAAATTAAGCAATAGCAAACTTGTGTTCACTTGTAGTTTCTTAATAAGATAAAGAACGTTAAGTTTATGTATCGTAAAATATCATTTAAACAACATAATAAATGGTTTAACGGCCGACAAAGTTAGACGTACGTACATTATTCAGTTAAATTGTTGAATTTCATGAGCTAGAAACATTGTGCAACATGATAATAAGTTCTCACAGAGAAAGCTCCGGTGTTGGTTCTGCGAATTTTCCTCTTTTCTCTGAACGAGTATGAAACATAACTCAATAGTGAGGGGATTCGAGCGCAACCGAGTGTAAAACGGTCGACGTGGAGGGCGCATTT
This sequence comes from Pontia daplidice, assembly GCA_963693355.1. Classification (NCBI taxonomy): domain Eukaryota; kingdom Metazoa; phylum Arthropoda; class Insecta; order Lepidoptera; family Pieridae; genus Pontia; species Pontia daplidice. The sequence continues at coordinate 2,547,926 of CAVNZL010000139.1, read as the reverse complement.
TCAAACTGACCGGCCACCAGTGCCTCCTCTGTGATTTATACATAACAGTGTTTGACGTAGCCATGTTTTACGTAGTCGGTGCTACAAACTACAACTACAAAATTGCGCGTAGCATTTGCTACGTAATCCGATTCCGTAGAACGACCTACTGTTATTCTTATCTTTCGGATTTAACCCCATAGTAGGACATCGAGTCCTTCAAATAACTTTCAGGAACACATTTCAACATAATAAAATATTGTAAATTATATTATTTCCTTGAATATCTGAAATATATATGGAAAACAATCAAACAAATGAATGCTTTTTTTTATAAATGACAACAATAGAAATTAATTTATAACTTTAAAAATCATTATAAAATGTCTAGAATATTAAAAGCTCCAAAAATAAAAGGTTATTTAAAATTGCCGAAGCAAAAATAAAACCTATCCTTGATACGGGGATGCCCGTTCAGCGAAGTGGAAAATAGGCGACATAAAGGTCCCACATTCTGGTGCTGACCGGACACGGAAGCTATAAAATATATACGACCCTTCACATCGAGTGTCATAACCTCAACAAAATATGTTTAAACGCCCCTTGAAAAACGTTTTTACAACGGACAAGTACTTTTTCTAGCTACTGTGATTGATTGGACCAAAGATAAACGATAAACTAAGCCGTAAAATGATGAGAAATTATTTTATGCTTGGTAGACCTTGTATTAGAATTAGGCTTACTATTTAAGATATGTTAGATGTAATGTATCTTGTATTAAATAGGGTTTCAGAATCGCTTACTGAGTGTTGCAATATTTAATAAAATATTAATTCTCAATTACTTGAACCATTGAAAGATATCAAATAAAAATTGAGGTACATAAATAAGGTGAACAACAAGATGGCGGCCAGTAGCGGCCGGTGTTACCAGCAATTAATCTCCATTTCCCGCACGCGCCAAATCGCGTCGCCATTACGAGCACTGTTTTATTTCATTAAATGGACCCGCCGAATTAATGCGTCGAAACGTTTACTACGAGAAAGAATAGAAAATTTACTAAATGCGCCACTCTTACATTGGGCTTCTCCTTTTTATATTTAAACAAAAGATTGGCCTCGCAATTTTGAATACAGTTGTCAAAGAGGTTTTGTTATTACCATTACTATACTTTATAATACTTTTTCTGTATTTGATGTTTTACTTTCTTGCTTCCATACAGTGATTGCTTTTGGGTACGGGTGGTATATAAAACGAAAGTTTTCTGAATCAAATTGTTTAGTGTGCATGCTCTTTCTTCTTCCTTTCTATAATAGTTCGACTTGATTGCACCCTTATTAATTTAATTTAAGAAGAGGGCGATTTATTCTAAAATATTTGATATTCAAAAAAAAACACTGCCATACAGGTTGTAGTGGAAATTACATATATCTGATGTTATTTTAATTACTTTAAGAATAACTATTCCCTCGTACTTGCTCTTTGTGTGACTTTAACCCTTTATGGAGCGCATACCACAAAGGTGTCTGTCCAAAACCAATTTAAAGAAAAGAAATTTTATGGTGTTTGAAACATTTGTCATTCATTCTTTTATTGATTGAAGGTGAATTTCATTATAGCATTCATTCCATTGGCGTGAGTTTTTTCGAAATCATTCTCCTACTTTTTTAGTTTAATCATGCAAGTCATCGAAATATAAATCTATCCTCTTTATAATATGTATTAGCATTGGAATCATTTATTTTTAATTAAACTTGATCAGATGTATGAGTTGTCAAGTGAAATTATCAACAAAATCATGAAAAACAAAAATTATGATGATTATTTATTATGATATTATATATGACCACTCAAACTTTGGAAATCCATTAAGAAAGTAAAAGGCAAATGGTGTATTGCAGGTGCGGACATTGTTCGTGAGCGGACTACCCATGGACGCAAAGCCTCGAGAACTCTATCTACTGTTTCGGGCATATGAAGTAAGTTTTGACACCAACTTTACCGCACAAGATGAAGTTAAATAAATCACCACCTATCCATAACTTTCACAAATTTTGTTGATTTAGATGATACCTCTATCCAAAGCCTTAACATTTTAAACCTAACAAATTTCTGTTCCCCCCCTCTTTTTCCCTTTTTTTCCCCCCTTTTTTTTTTTTTTGAAGGGGGGGGGGGGGGGTAAAAAAAAATATAATTTTTCTTTCTAATCCAAAGCCTTAAAATAACTAAACACGTTAATTTAAAACATATAAAACTGTACAGATCAAAACACATTTCACGATTGAGGAAATATTATGAGCGCGTTGCGTCTCCCGGCACGCAAAGGCCGGATTCGTATTACGGCATCGTAAATATCGAATGTCATGCCCGATACGTAATATTTGGATTAAATCGATTCAGTTCATCGAGAAGGGGGATTAGCCTCGGCTGGCACGGATAGTACCGTGGCCATTTCTTCCTAAACTTAAACGAGGGTTCAAATATCGCGTGTATTAAGGTGCACGGTACGGAGCGGTACCATTTTTGATCGGTGAAATGTATTTTGTGTGAACTGAATTTCGCTTATCATTTGAAATTGAAAATGATTAATCTTTATTCTTGCAGGGTTATGAGGGTTCCCTGTTGAAAGTTACCAGCAAAAATGGCAAGACCGCATCGGTAAGATAATTAATTTAACGTGGATTATTCATGTTCCAATCTTATTAGTTTTTGTGGTTTTTCATAATAGGAGCTATTTTTTCAGCCGGTTGGATTCGTCACGTTCCACACTCGCGCTGGAGCGGAAGCCGCCAAGCAGGATCTTCAGGTTAGTTCAAAATATTTAAATTGTTATACAGAAAAACAGATTATAATACTCATACATAAATTAGTTTGATAAAATATTTATATAAATTATTAAATTTAACAATTTTCTCTAAAATAATAAAATGTCAGTTTAAAATTGCCTAAAAGCAATTCGCTTGTAACACAAACAAATTCACGTGAAAATCTCTGCATAGTACGAGATGCCACATGAAAGTGGACGCTATTTGTAAATACTAAGACGAGAGCACGGTGTTACTAAACCTCTTCATCACATGCCTCAACACAGCCAAAACGCACATAGTTAATATTCTCATTGTAGTCTTGAAATAACATTTTCCCGTCTCCGAGTAACCGCATCGTTAATGCTAAGTCCATGCACATGTCGAATTGCCAACGTGAACCCAGCGTAAGCCACAAAGCCCGGTCCTAAGTGGTCTATTAATTACGGTGTAAATACGTACTGCATGTCACTGTTTGACAAGTTTTGATGTCACATCCCAAGCACTGTGTGGCACAATTGCAGGCGCAGGCGTTTAGATACCTTCTCAAACGCAATTTGTCAAGATTGCATTAAACGAGATCATTCCGGGCTTTAGACAAGACTGACTACAGAAATTTAAGTACTTTCTATGACGCGACTATGTCCCCTTGTGGACGAGCGGCAATGACCATCGTCATTATATCGGAGCGCCGCACCGCTCGCGGCTGTTCACAGCAGGGTGTCCGGTTCGACCCCGACATGCCGCAAACGATTCGGCTGGAGTTCGCTAAAAGCAACACGAAGGTCAGCAAGCCGAAGCCGGCCGTAGCCACAGCCGCGCCAGCAGCACACCCCGCATTGATGCACCCGCTCACTGGACGTAAGTAACCGCCCTCTGCACACACCGCCCCACGTTCGCTCGATTATTCCAAGTATCCTTTTAAAGGACCAATTAAGAAATATCTTTTAGGGTTAGCATGTAGTAATGTATTGTCTTAGACATAATTTTTAATAGTTCTGACAGCTCTTCATAGCGTCGGGGAGGTTACGGAGGTCGTGGCTGCCAACGTAACATATTGTAATATCTATTGAAAACGTTTTTCAATTTATTGAAATCGACATAACTATGAAAAAGTTCTGCTAATATTGAGGACTTTAAGTTAATACTTCAACAATTAATAATAATTTTTAATTAAGCTACTAGTTAACGTTTAAAATTACAAATCGTTGAAATGAAGAATAAAATATAGTTACCATTTAGTCAATCCGTATCGGGTGAGTTAAAGTTTGCGTTACTATTTTCCTGAACGTAGAAAAAGGATTAGTGGAAACTTCCTCCTTCACTGCCACTTGTTCCTAACATTCATGCACAAACAAACTGGTTTGAATCCTTAAGTTTTCCTACACAATCTAGCTAGGATTGTTGGCGTGTCGAGCGAACGCAATTTTTGGGCAAGTATATGTAATCGCTTACACGTACCACGCAAAGCCTGGCTCGCGAAGCTATTACCTATCAGTCGATCTGTCGGGTTCTTTACTACTATTCTATTTAAACACATGACGTTTTATGACTGTTCACGTTCATCTAGCTTTCTTTTTGTAAAAGATGTTAATGTAAAATATTTTATTATTTTAACTATTTCTGGGGTCTATATAACGTGGATAAATGAATTTCAAAGAAAGCCAGCTGACGTTTAAGAAGTAAGATATTGTTAATGAAATTGTAAATAGCTTTGTTGTTGTATTTTCGTTATGCTCAATTATAAATCTGTGTCCAGACTTAGCCAGTCCGTTCTTCCCTGGAGGGGGAGCTGAGCTTTGGCATCACCCATTAGCTTATGGGGGAGAGTTGCAGACTTTGTCCCATGGACTGGTGCATCCAGCCATCCACCCGCAGATGGCACCCGTCCGTTCTTATCTCTGACTAGCTGCCGCCGATAGGCCACACCACGTAAGTACAAATCAATAATAATGCCATTATTTTATTTAAATTTTTCGATGACAAGAAACGATAACTTACTTATAGGACAAATTAAGAGGTATTTATAAATATATATATACGTGTAAACTATATTGTAAGTAATTTGTTATGGTACAACTTAGGTAACTTTCAATCCATAGGTCGCATTCATATACAATTTTGCTTCTTCTGTTTCGTTCAGAGACTGTTTAAATTATATAAAAATCAGAACAATAACGAAATGCACACATTTAATGAAAATGCTTTTACCTTTTGTTGTTGTATATATATACGGACAGGTTGTCTTAGTTTGAACAGAGATCAAAATAATAATTGCCATCTTTGGCAGACCCCGCTGACGTTAGGCGCCTGCGTGTTACCGGCGCCCGCGCTGGGATCGCCGGGGGCCGCCCACGCTCCGCCCGCGCACCCCGGCCACACTTCACACCCAGCGCATCCGGCGCCCTGCTCTACTCTCTTCGTCGCCAACCTCGGCCAGTTCGTATCTGAACACGAACTCAAGGAAATTTTTAGCAGGTACGTCTGCTTCGAGGGTATTTTGTTTTAAAAAAGGAATCAACTGGGTATAAAGCCATATTTACTACGCAATCTAAATTTAGAGGTACAATTTTCATACAAAATATTTACTAGTTGGTTACCTTATACAATGCATGGATTCAACAATAAATTGTAAGGCAGTATAAAATATTATTGAATGAAAGATAAATGTCTCACAGTGCATGTTGCACCATGTGTCCAAGATTTAATAATAAATAAATTATCTGACGCAAATTATAAAGTATGTTAGTTTGCGTAAGATAAAGCCTGCACCCGTATCACCTCCAGCATGACATCGACATTTTGTACACAAATATCACATAGCGAATGACAGCACCAATTAATAAATCACTATACTGACAGCAATGCACTTTTTAAACGAAATACTATTCCAAATTTAAAGAACTTTAATTTGTATCGGGTAGTAAAAGTTATTTTGCAGTTTCAACAATAATTTACAGTTTCTTTAAAAGCTTCAAACACCGCGCTGTTCTCGTCAGAGAGCTGACATTTCCATATAAATAGTAGTATTTTAAAACATCATGTACTACATACACGTTAGGCTAGAGGGGATACAAGTGTGGGCATATGTAATCATGACAGTTGTGCGGGCTTCTCGCGATTGCGGCTCCTGACCGGAGGAGGTGGTTCTGGCCCCGTAGCCTTCGTCGACTTCGTAACCGCAAGCGAAGCGGCCGCGGCCATGACACGTCTGCAAGGCGCCCTGCTCCTCAGCTCGGAAGCGCCTATCCATCTCGAATACGCGAGGCATAAGTTGGCACACAACGGCTGGATTCTCGCACATGAAGTATGCACGCGCACTGCTATTTCAATACTACACCGTTTCCTATCAAATGTCTTAATTAAGTTTCTGAAACTGTGTAGCATGATGATACTTTGGATACCATTTGTTTTAATTGCTCTGTAAATTAATGTTGGGTCCAAAGTTATAGTCTTGTTCGAAAATCACTTGCACCTTGCACATAGTTAACAACCCGCTTCAAGTGACGTGGCTTGTGTTTCAATCTAGTGTCGCTGACTAATATTGCTTTCAATCAGCAGGGAATCAAAGGGGGAGAAGAGAGCGAACAGCATTAATTCGTTCGTGACTCTCGGCACTTGACAACCAGCTCACTGAGGGACGCGCGATATTTTTCCTCTGAACCATATCCAAAATAGAATTTCAACAATGGAAGATGGAACTTGCACAACCCCATATCCACTTTATTACTTACCGGGCCTAACATATTAAAGTCAAATTGAAATTTTTCGATACTTGTTTTTAATAATTTTCAATTTTATCTTTGACTTTAATTGCTAGGTCTCCATCATGTAAGAGCTCCCGTCTAATGATTTCTGTTATTCTCGTAGGAACAACGTCTACAGGTGTGGTGTATTATGTTGATACCAAATTTAGCGTTAATTTATTTTAAGTTTAACATTCCACTTTATTGTTTACCGTTTGCAATTAAATATTTTAATATATAATTTTCTTAAAATATGATAAAATATTTATCTATTATTATAATATTTTTATGTTATATTTACAACTAACGTATGGAATATTTGTTTAATACCAAGGCCGATTTATTCAACTGAGAATATTTATTACAATTATTGTAATAAACCTGAGTAGGAACTAGCATAAATCTGCTTTTTATTGGGATTTCTTACAATTAAGGATCACAATGAATCTATGCTAGTTCCAGCTCAGTTAAAATCATAAATTACCACTTTAGGATATATCTCAATCGAATAAGCTAAAAACCAAAGGTGCCCTTCATAGAAAGATTACGTTTTGTTAACTAAATATTTCAAGTTTAATGATTTTTAATAAAAGTTGTAATATATTACGATACTTTTGTTTAGTCTCGATAAAATTAGTATTTAAATGAATTTCATGAATATTTCAAATTATATTTACCAAATGCTTTCTTAGTGATTTTTATATTTCAACACTCGTTAAAACGCTAGCACTTTAGTGTTGGTCTTACGATCCTCTGTATTAAATGATAATGCGATAAAGGTATTGTAGTGTCGCCCCTTGGTGCCGCTTACTGTGAAGTGCAATACATTACTGAACGCTCGAGTCCCAACAACCGGCACCACCATCGTATACCTTTTCTATTCATAGTATTAGGGCTAGTGAAACAGGCCAACCTCAAAGAGCAATTTGATTACCCATTATCTCAGCAATATAATTTTCACTAGCTCTGAAACTAATTTTAAGTACTTGTGCCTTGCGATATCTAATCCAAAGTTTTGTTTATAATCTTTCTATGATTTGTTAAGCTGTAATATACGACAGTGGTGTCGATTAGTTCAGTGTTGCGAGAATTTAGCCTTGGCCTTATAAGATTAAATGAATAATGTAATCGTAATGTTAAAATTAGTTATTATTAACTGGCGACTCGCCATGCTGAATAGTGAAATGTTCTACTTGCATGCTTCGACGAGCTTCTTGGTTATAATCTTATTAAACAAATAGTAGACTTACTGTGTAACCTTTAGGTCAATACCATATAAATTAGGTAAGGGTATTTATTGTAGATCACCATAGTTACATTAGTATTAAAAAGTTATTCATACATAATTATTAAACAATGTATTGAAATAAAATTTTGAGTGTTAGAAATAATTGAAATGGAAGATTAATATATTTTTGTTTTAGCTAGTTAACTATCGCATGCAGAATGGACTTAGTTACCTAAAATATGGTTACAAAATGTACATTGCGATGCGATATAGCAAGAAACCAAAAATGAACTAATGTTAAATGATAATTGCCTAGAAACGTATTCTGCTGTAACATGTAAAAATTATATGAAAAAAGTAAAAAAAAAATATCCCTGCATAGGCTAATTATAGGATTTCGAAAGTTTTGATATAATTGACGTAACATACCGATACTGTACCACACACGTGTACAATTCCGTAAGTGAACTCTTATGAAAAATATCTTAGTCAATATTTAATAGAAATATCGTCAATTTTTAAAGAAACTTAGCTAAATTTTATACGTTGTTTATAGTAATCGATAAATGTGAAACATACCGATCGTGGCGTATACACCAAAGATAAGCGATTTACATAATATAAATACTAACCTCTGACCGTACCAAACATTATTTGTAGGCGCGTACTAGCGGGAATGTTTAATATCAAATATCCCATCACTTAGAGGAGAAATGGGCCTATTATATTGTTTATCATATTTCTATTGTCATTTTCATTTTTATTTTATACGTTTAAACAGCCCAGATCCTATAAAAGAAGTTATCATCTTACGTGAAATCCCTGAATCGCTGTCATCTAACGACTAAGTCAATGTTTACTTATTTAATTCGATATATTATGCTAATTCGTACGTAAGTGTGTAATAGTTTAGTAGAGATCTCCCATAACTCCGGCGCGCGGTGACCCCTATGCAAGTGAAATACAACGAAATTCCTATTAACTTTGTCCATATAAATGTACTTTCGGACTTTGTATAAGTGGGCAACGCTCAGGCGTCGAGTGCCCTAGAACTATGAATCGATGTTCCTTGTACGTTTAATTTATTTTACCTTCTCAGTTCTGCATGTCTTGACACAAGTATTTCTGTGTTCTGAGCTGCTAGGGGTTGCCAGTGCCGCCAAGATTCCGTCCAACACACTAGCTAGCGTAAGAGACGTCCAGTGGCTGCGGACACGGCTACGTCACCTATTGCGGGACTACTCGATACATATCATCGTGTAATATTAATGTAATTAGAGATAAAAAAAAATCTGTTTCATAGAGACGTTTATTCTGTATCCTTGTCTACTTCTCTTTAAGCAATCGGCTATATGTCACGCTAACAGTTTTACGTTATCGGAATCCTCGCTTCGCTAAATTTCATCTTGGTATTTCAGCTTGTACGTAATTGAATTATTTACCGAAGATCAAATTAGTTTGAGAACAAACGGGTAAAGCGATAAATATTTGATGATTGTTTACGATATCGAGTAGAGGCGAGCGTGACATTGCGCCGTGCGATAGAGTAGTTGGGGTGTAGTATCGCCTTGAAAGCTAGGTTAAGTGACGCGGTAACACACAAACACCGTGCATCGGAAACATATCAATTCTGTGCCCCTTAATAAAAGTTAGCTAATAACTAATATAAGAAATACATATGGATAGCATAAAGAAACAAAATAATCGTTCGGAGTATCATATACATTCTAAGTGTTGTTTTCGCACGCCGAGAGAGAAATGCGAATTAGATGTTCTCGAAACGGTTGATGCATAGTACCGGAGTAGTTTCGCGCAATCTTTTAATAATAATTTTAATATACTTTTTCTTGTTATGTGTAGGCTAAAGGCTTAATTACTAAAATAATTTTTAAACGTTCGCTTTCGTATTCAGTATTAATGATCTTGTTTTTGTTTATTGCGGTGACAAGAATAAGCGTTGCTGAAAAATTATTTGTATATCCAGCAAATTATAGCATACAAATATATAAATTAGTAGTTAATTGTTAGATTTGTGTGACTTGGATTATTTAAAGCTTTTAGAGCAAAGGTAAAGTGTTATTGTGGTTTAAGAGGAAACATAATGACATTGTATAAATAGTGATAAATTTAGCTTAATTGTATAATTATTATGACTTTTATAGATGTTCATTGATTTTTCTTTTCTTACTTCATTGACTATTGTGACATTGGAGACGTCATTGTTAATTCAAATAAATTTGAGCTCATCCTCAAGCGAAGTTTTTATTCCTACATCCCTTCGATATTAACGTCGTTCAGTCTCCAAATTCAAATCAATTGAGTCAATTTTCTTTGACAAATTTTCATTTACCCTCTCGATCAATCAAAGACTACTTTCTATAAATTGTGTATTTATTAAAAATCTTATTTGTTTTGTTATTTGTAAAAATCTAGATGATAATATTATGTGTCTATTTTAGGATACCAATATTAGGATAATTATTAAAGGTTGAGCTTTGAATTTGCTTTGTAGTTGCTTCAATACGTCTTCTTGTAAAACGAGTCACTTTGGACATGAAAATCAATGTGTTGACTTGGTTTTATACAGATGACGTAGACCTGCGGTTAAAATCGCTAAATTCTTTCCTTGATTACATCGCAGTGTTGTATTTATGTTGTAATTAGTTTTAAAGCATTATAGGGTCCAAAGATTGGGAATAAACATTATGTGAAAAATCATTATTGTTTCCTTAGTTCAATTGGTCCTAAAACAATAACAGAAGTTTTAATGACGCTATAAATATTTGAGTATGTTACCCATAGAATAGAAAAGCCCAAGAGGGGTGGATACAATAACTTGCCCCAAAGGTAGCTCGTTAAAAAGAATGATTCAAGTATCTTGTTATCCTTATGAATATAAGTTTAGAATCAACCAATATAACAACTTTTGAACCTGAAAACACAAATTTGAAATTCATGTTTACGATTAAATAATTTATGACTGTTTCAAATTTGATATGAAATTTGTTATCTAGAACACGTCTACATTATTACTATACAGTTGCTTTTCTTTATAGACCAACCTATAAATAGATGATCAACCTGAGCTAATCAACCTTACAATTAAGAAAAACTGGTGTAGAAATAAAATTATAAAATAATTTTCTAGTAGGCGACATAGTCTAAGGTGTCGTTAATTTACATACTAAAAGAGGTGCTAAGGACACGAGGGGCTGAGTACAAAGACAATTTGAACTTAGTGACCCTATTTGAAACCTCAAATAAATTAGTGCGATTAATATAACATTAGCCTCAAACTTGAACTCCACTAACCTGATATTACGTAGTTAGTACATTCTAATTAATTCGCTCTGGATTTTCTTAATGACTCCAACGATCGAGCGATCTGCGCTGAGACGGGGAAGCGGTAATATTATCATGAAATTACATGTAATATGCTATTAATTAGTATTAAGTGTGGTAAGGAATATTTTACATAATTATATTTCGGGATTAGAATCTTAGTAACTTGTGAGGCTATCTATATTTAAACTCTTATGTTTTTTTCTGCTATCTATTTTCTTTAAATGAAAATTAGAAGAAACTCAAAAATTACTTAACTGGTTTAGAGATCATACTTGTATTGTATATTTTAGGCGCCAATCGATTTTCGATCAAATACAGATAAGAAGTCGGACGACTGATTACTTATAATGTGGTTTCGATTGAGTACTAATTTATGTCCTTACACAGTATTCGTTCAAAATAAGAATAAACTTATATTATTTAAATAACTTATACGGTGATACAGGATTTCAGGTTATAAAAGTGGAACCATTTCCTTACAAAACAGGGGCAACGATCAGGCATTACGACAATGCAACTCTGCCTGTTACTGAAAACCCTTCCAATTGTTTTATAAAGCCTGGAAAGGTGTTACCAACAGTTGTGGTTATGTAATGTTCCAGTATCTATGCTAATTAAGATACTTAAACACGCTCATAGATGAAGAGCACATTGTAAGGAACGTCAACATTATAATAGCGAAAACTTTGTAAGTTTCGTTAGGTCCACATCACACACTAATTCTATTTTCCTCCAAATATTACTTACAACGTGCCCACGTAGGTACTAAAACTTTATCAAGAATGTTTCTCTTAAAGTACCAGCTAAGTTTTGTACTAACAAAATCGTAAAATCAACACTTAACAAAGTGGTACCAAGTATGCTCTCGGAAATTAAAATGAATGTAAGTAAACTGTATCGTTGCTGCATTATTTTTACCGCATACAATAAACAGAATATCTTAAGTAACTATACGAAGCCACGTACATTGCAGAGAATTCAGCTGTTACCCATGGGAGAAAACTTTTAAAAGACTACTTCCTTCCTAAATTGCCTATTCTCTGTACTCGTTAAAATAGCAGAAGTATTTTAATTAAATGTAGAAATAGTTAACTATAGTGATATATATTTTAATGAGTTATGCGATTATTATTCGTAACATAATATCAAATCAAATTATCGTAGAAGTGAAATAGAATCAAATCATTCCGTCCATACAAAGCTGCATAATAAGTTTTGCAATTATTAATTATTAGAGAATTATATTTAAATACGTTTAAAAAGTGTAGGACCTCTAAATGGAACTGTTCTGAAACCAAAGAGAAGGATAGACATAAAAAACAGACTTTTAATTTTTCATTACAAACACAAAAGCTTTGTGCAAGCTTCGTCCGCTTCCATATTTTATGCGTTAAAACTTCAAGAGAACTCATTGTATAGAATTTTAAAAGTTATAGTATAATTAGAAAATATGTCTTATTGTATGCAACTTGTCGTAATATTAAATTACTTAAAATATAGTACGTTTAGCAGAGTAGTCATATCCTAAAATACCCATTTAATTAATTTAGTTTAATTAAGTTAATTGACACTAATTAGAGAAAAATCAAAATGTGTTATTAAAGAAGTACTTCTTATCACAGATTGAGTTAAAAAATTAACAAAAATAGGCTTGTATAACTCAAACGTGATGTAAAAATATTTTATATGTAAGAATGGAATACGAAATAATATGAACCACACCTTATCTATCCTAAATATATTTCACAGTGAACAAATAAATTTAAAATGAGTTACATCAACGCAAAAGATGTTCATTTGATGAAGCGGTAATAAGCTGAGTGTACATTAGAAATGAAATGAACTCTGTAATTTCAACTAAACCACAATTCAGTAGATAGGTAGTGGTCACGAAAGTGCAGCACAATGCATTTCCAATACCATTGAGAGTTTCAACCGTGATAATAACAGAACCTAGCTGCTATTTAGATATCGCTACATCCTAAGCAGAAATTAAACTAGCGTTTTCTCTTTGACTGTACGCTTTGCAATGGCTTCATTTCCTATTATTTTAAGCTGTTTCAGTTAATATTTTGTACTTGAATGAATGCAGTAGAGATTAATAGTGCTTTTTATAAAACCTTATTTTTACAGCACAGTTTAGTTTGTAAAGTATATACTGATGGTAATGGTTTATAAGATTTCATGGGCATGAATATCCAAAAATCTTTTTTTAACGTTGCAATCAGACAAAAAGCAATAAAATAAATTGAATACTTAGCAAAATTTATTTTCAACTACAACAAAATATAAGATAATCATTTAATTGGAATGAAAACAGTTATTAAATATTGGATGATAAATGATAACATACATATGGGATTAATTTTAAAATGTATGTTATAAGTAATCAATAAAAGAGCAACTTTAAAATCAACTAGGATAACCTATGTAGAATAACGCTAACGTGGCTATTTACTTGGAAATAGTTCACAGCATTCATCACTTGAAACTCTATTCAGTAATCGCAAGCTCTATACCGCAAAGTCAGAACTAAGGAACGAAAAAAAGGAACGCGAATGAAAAGCGATGTTAACTGGAAAGCTTTGTTTATATGTTTCGGTTTTGAAATTGTGGACTGCAAGGGACCGCACCCGGTAGTTTTAATTAATTTAGTATTGAATAACACTTAGCGCACAGTGGAATTTCCAAATGAATAGACCTCGTTGATGTAGCAAATAAAAGCGGCCTGATTAAAACAGATTCCCTTTTTATTGCAAAGTATTGAGGACCAATGCGTTGTAAGCGTAAATGGAATTGATGCTTGAATAAAAAAACATTTATACCTACGCATTACGATTAAACGTACGGTAATCGATTTCAATTTCCCATTGCTGGCAAGCTCATTCGCTAACATAGTGTTTATGAATATAAAGTATATAATTTATACGAACGCTTTCAACTGTCAAACGAAACTATACGATGGATTATAAATGTATCGTAATGTAACATAAACAATGTCAACAAAACAAATTTCGATAATGAGAATCATATATTCTCTTTAAGTTCAACATTTGTGATGCTATAGAGATAAACAAGAAAACTTAAGTAGTATATTCCGTGCTAAAGCAGACTTAAAATGTGAACAGCAGTACGTGAAGCCCAAGTTCTGGGCCCTCACAGTGTCTGGGTGAAATGTGGTGTTGTGTAGCCGAATAACAAGTAGCTGCGCGCTAGCATAAGCGGACGTGACGACACGTACAGCACACCCCTATGAATACACCGATACTGAAACGTTTTAACTAATGAGGTTTTTTATTTGAAACGCCAATTCACATTCGACGCCGCCAATTCACATTTAGTTGAATCAAAAAAAATCGATAACTTTTAAATACTGCTATTGAATAAGCCGCTTTGATATTTTTCTTTGTTGTTAAGTGCCGTGTCGACTGGAGTTTAATAATAATAAATACGTACATTACTTTGGCTTATGTTTCATATTTGAAACATAAATACGCTGCCAATTTTTAAACATATCAAATACAAATATTATTCGTAAGTATCCTAAGCCGTGCATAGAGATCGTATATAATAGATGGTAAGAAGATACATTTTTTTAAATGAACTCCTTTATTCAATAAATATTTATAAATAAATTAATAATTAAATTAATAAATAATCAAAAACAACATATAATATTCTAAACACACACAATATGTACCGTTTTAACTTAATACATTTTTTAAACATTAAGAAGGGAATAAACAGTATTTCAGTAAAGTACATTTAGACTATTTTACTCTGTAACTTTGTACAATGTTATAAATTTGAGTAATATCGACAAGTTAAACGATTATAATTCAATTACCTCACATTTTAAACACTTGATACGTAATAATAATAAATCGTTTTAAGGTTCGATATTAGATTTCAACACCCGCAAAATTAGTTCAATCAATACACAGTGTAAGTCTTAATTATTTTTAACTTTACAGGCGTTATTGTCTCACAAAAATTCGTGACCTCACGGTTCCTCGGTTTCATTGTACTATCTGTTATCTCTGCTCTCTAAATCAAGTAAGGTTGAGTGGCAAGGTCAGCTGTTATGATTTATATAATGATCTTTTCAAATAAAGCTATAATCATGATTAAAAATAATTTTGTAAAAAAATATAATAATCTTGCCAAACTTGATCGTAACTATTGCTACGTATCATAGAAACGCGTCAAAGATTTTTTACATTGGTAAATGCGATTACGGGAATCAGGTAAAAAACCCACCGAGGCTGTTGTACCAATGACGCGGAAAGTGTAGGGATAAATGCAGAGAAGTGCAATGACCTCATACCCACTAAAACTAGCAGGTGGTTAACAGCTAGACCTTTTCACCGCGCTCGCCCAACGATAGTCTTTTGCGCAACCCTCCAATAAGGCCACTCTACTGTGGATTGCATTGCAAATTGCAGACGAACATACAGCATGCCATGCATGGCAAAATCCTCGTGGCCAAAAGTGGCCGCCTCAAGTATATATTCGAACGAGTTGGGAGCGGTACGTCTAGGTCTAACCTAATCTATGAAATTCAAAATAAAATTGGCTTATTAAAAAAGCCCTTGATACCATTTCAATACATTGCAATATATACTTTGAAGAAATTCGTTATGTTCACTGAAAATTGGCAACCAAATTTTTCATTTGTATGCACTCGTTCAAAACGATGTTTATTTCTCATTCAATACCGATGGTTTCTGCTGTTTCAGCAATTTCAATATATATTTTACAGGTTTTTGTTCGTTAGTAAGTACTTGAACTATGTAGCAATTGTAGGTTATCATGGAATATTATAACGAGTCTAAAACAGAGAATTTTTTTACTGAGTACAAAAAGGGGTGCTTCTTAATTCGACAGCTATGTACATCAATTTTAAGTATGTCTAAGTAGATAATTTTGTCGTTAAAAAAACGATTTTGATGATCGTTTTATGTTGGAAAACGAAGTCGAGTGTTCCGGAAACAGAATCTTTCTTATTCCGTTCTCTCTGTTCTTTAAAGTCGCTTTATTGTATGAAAAATATATTATTATTAATAATAACAAAGATAATTTGTTTAGCAATTATTGCTTATTTGAGATTAGCGCAATCGCGTTTGGCATTCTATTTGATGAGACATTAGTTAGCTTCTTCTTGTGTTTACTTCCATGGTAACGCCAAAAACAATACATAGATGTTTTTTTTACTATAGTAAAAAAATCCTCTTTAGTTGCAGCCAAAACTTTGTCTTGGAAGAACTCTTCGTATACGGTTGTATATGTCATGAAAGCTCAAGTTTCTGTTAAGTTTGTTTTCTGTTTTTTTTACTTCCAGGTAGAAGGCTAACGTCTACATAGCTAGTATTGGGACGAATTTGAGAATAAGTTGAGTCGAGCAACCAGCACTATTCGGTAAATAATCTCTTTTCGCAAAATATTACTATGAGAAATATTCTAATAATAAATTTCATAAAATACCAACCGGATATAGAAGATGTAAATGGAAGCCTCCTCAAAACATTTGTTTAATGAAATTCTCCGCGTAGCAATCCTTCAATTATTCAAATATTGTTTAAATTTCCATTCGAAGAATATCCAATCGAGACCAAAAAGTTTAAACGTAAATACTACTTTGGTTTCTTTGAATTACATCACTTTTGTCCAGATTTTGCAATCTTGAATATTTTTTTTTTTTACTTTTCTGGATTATTTCAATGAAAATGGCGTATAACCAGGCCGCCGGGGGCACTCAGGAAGCCTCCTGCTCGTTAGACCCCTGTTAAAAACTTAAGTAAATAAGTAGAAAGACTAACAGGTACTTCTGAGCTTAATATTATTTCATTACTGAGTCTATTGACCTAAGTACTACACATCACTACAATATAAAACAAAGTCCTTCTCTGTCTTGGGACCTTCATGAAACACAACAGAGCGGAATAGAGCATCTAAGAGGACGGTGTATAATACAACCAATGGTAGAAGTACTTGGTATTGTGAGGTCTTGTAATGTCGTAAATATTACATTTTTTCGTATGGCAAACGCGGCGGTATCAAAATTCTTAATATGACAAAGGTCTACAGAAAAGGCCATGATGGTATATGTCCCGTTATGACCCACCTTTCGACAAATAATGGCTAATTTTCGAAGCGATTTTAACCAATAAATAATTAAGATTAAATACCTTGAATACACTATAAAAGATTTATACAAATCTTGTAGGGAAAGGGGGGTTTTACTCCAATAACGGTGCGGGCCCGGGCAGTAAACTAAATCAAAATTACTGATCGAATTATCACATACGACTGTTTTTTATTGACCTTAAAGTTTTTACAATATAAATTATAAATAGTTTAAATTTATTTACTTTTAATTTTTTACTTGATTAATAATTTGTATGTTAATATCTGCAGCTACAACGACTTGACACTATGCATAACGAAGTGCTCCGACCACTAAATACATATACGACTTCTCGGCAGCAACCATTGGATCCCTTTCTAAACAAATTGGAGCCCTCCTACCACAGACGATATATGTCATGTTTTTATAGCATTCATACTTAAAATAACTTTTGTGTGATGAGCATAAATGTTGGCTGATGTCTGGGTGTTATTTATATTTATTTTATATAAATTATCTAAGTATGTATTAGTTATCAGTTGAGTTAGCACTCATAATACAAGGTATAAATAGCTTACCTTGGAGCTAACCGACCTTGTGTAAACATTTTGATGGTCAAAAGTACTGATATTAATGCAAATTTGTTACAACTGAATTTCAGTATTTAATTATAATACGTTACACATGAATGTTGTATGTTGTATAAATTGTTGTAATTTTGTATAGTAATATTTAATTATATTCTCTTAAAAATTTTCGATCGCATTGATAAACATTCGTTACAGGAATATGCACTCTAAGAAAACTTATTAAACTATAATTATTATTTTGAACATTTACTCCACACTTCATTATTTTTTACAATTTTCGGTTATCCTTACATAGTTTTAGCAATTATGTTGAAGAAAATAAGTTCACGGTGTTTCCTCGATGTTCGACTGACAATGCTGTTACGAACTACTACTTACTATAGAATACTGATATGATTTTAAAAAGTCAATGGGTTAAATGTATACTGGGAAAATCTTAAATCTCTTTACCCTTTAACGTTCCATTCCTTCACAAAAACGTTTAATATCCACTCAAAGAGACGTCTCAATTAATTATAGTACTTTTTAACTTTTCTAAATGCTACAGTTTATGAGTCGAAAGACTATTAGCATTATTTCAATACTCAGGATCAAATATGATTTTATCTACACATTCGAAATTTGAACAAATTATTTTATTAATTGTAACGTTATCAATCTAATACTTTGTTTATGGTTTTAAATTACACAATAAGAACTAAATATGAAGGTGTAATACGTTATATTGTATACATACAAAATTTCAATACATTCCTAGTTCTGCATCAGTTCAAACACAGGACCTATATAATACATATGAGTATGGGTCATAAATAATTATATACAAAGTAGTCTTTCCCCAAGACATAGTCGATAAACTGTGGCCGACCAAGGACGGAAGCGTGGCGCGCAATCGGCTCCCTAATTACTGGCAGTAAAAACTAATTGCAAATGGCTGAGTGCCGCACCGTCCGCGCCCTCTATTATTAACACCCAAATGTGACTAATCTACTATTCAAAGTTATATTCACGTATTTTGAAGATACTGGATTACTGGAGAAAGATTGTGTAAAGAATTTCGTCACTAATTTGTAGACTTACTAGTCCTTTTTAAGTTTGTAGGTGCAAGACAATAAACGAATTAAGTTAGACGAATATTAAACCTACGCAGACGTGTATGAAGCCTACGCCGTGTGAACACGTTAAATTTAAAGTTGTTAGCCGTTTTTATTCATTGAAACAACTTCTCGCGGGTAAATCATAAAAGTTAAACGAAGCTTAAAAAACTTACGTTCCGAACTAAAATCTCTTGAAGTACCTGCGTATTTCATCTTTTTTTAATTAAAAGTGGAGAAAATTTTGCTTTAATAGTCTCCTTTAATTTTAATTCCCGCCACCACAATCATTACTTATATTAATATATAGTAATTAATATTAATTAAGTAAATTTTTAGGTCTTACTTTTTTGCCTTACTGTCGCTAAAATAGGGAGACAATGTGCATGGTTGTCTCTCTACTCCTTAATAATAAAACCTAAATAAAACTGTAATATTAGTTAGTACCTTGACAGGTAAGCAAATAAAAATGGACGGATTTTTATAACATATTGTCTCGACATAAATCCAGCTGGTTATGAGTTACGGCGCGGCGGCCGGCACAATGTTAGGACGAATTAAATTACCTGCTCGTAATAGAAGCCGATATATTACCCAGAAGATAACACCTTGATGAACTCGTTTGTCCGTTTCAACCAAGATTCTGCGATTTACTTTTAACAACGTACATTGTGGGTTTCCATCCACCCTTAAATGAAAATACCCATGATCCAACGTTATAATTATAATAAACCATGAGGGCATTGTAAAATTGGCAAAAATCATCAGGTTTATACAAAGTAAAATTACGTGCCTGATGCATGTCGTTGATTTATCTTTAAGACATGCCGGTTTCCTCTAGTTTCCTTCGCTGCGATCTAATGTAAATGATTTCTAATGCCACTAAGCCAATGTGGCTGAAACAGCACAATCCTACATTTTTACTAGTACTATCTTTAATTAATGATTATTATTAATAATTAGCACGTAGTCATGCTATTGCATTTAAAGACATATATCGAAGTTGTTTTCTGCCCAAATTAAGAATTGTTCGCGTCGATAGGGTCACTTATGTCCTCTTAATATCAAGAACAGATATAGAAATTCATACCAATCTATTGAGGCGGGCTACATGGATAGGTGCAGAACAACAAACATGACCTTCTTGTGGCTTTGAAATATGATACAATACAAAAACATTTTTTTGGTCAATAATTAAATAATAAGCACCGCCTAATACAGTTATTAATATTTCCGATTGAACATTCGATATTTACAAATACAATTTATGAAATGAAATACATACTAATGCAAATTTAATTTTAAAATGGATCTGTCAATTCATATGTACATTAAAGCCAGCCTTAAATCAATAGTAGAGCAATAAATTAGACACGGCACTTATCCTGGTTATCCGATTCGAAGCCGGAGCATAAATTAAAGCTTACTTAACCATTCAATTACCATTCCACTAATTAATAATATGGTTTTATTCCACGTACTATACTAGTATCTAATAATTTAGGCTCTCTCGTGATAAACAAGTATAATAATCGTGATAATCATCATTATTTTTGTGATTATATTCAATATAACAATATGAAACCACATTTAAATAAATAAATCGAATTCCCAGGCAATAAAGGGAAAATAATATAATGAAGAAGTAAGAAATCAGCTTTATAGTACAAAGGTTGTGAAATAAAACACCTTAGATAAATGTTAAGCCAGCAATCTTCTTGTTACTGTCGGGTGTCGGAATTTGCGGAGATAAAACCCCCATTTTAGTATTTTAATTACCGGAATTTTCTAACCAGTCTCATACCGAATTGTTAAAGTCTAACAAATGATGTGGTTTAACTTAAGGAGCTTTGCGAACAGTGCGGTGATAACGAAATTTAAGGAACTTTTGTATCTCAAATTGTAATACATATTCTTTTAAATAAAGAAATAGATACTATTAATACAATTCTATTAGACCAATTTTTTGCAAAATTTCGCGAAAACCCCTCAAATACTGCCTATTGAAATGGTTATTCGGAGAAATCACGTTTTGCCAAACACCTCCTAGAAAATGGTCATGGCGTGTCCAATGACCGTACTTAAGAGGTATTATATAAATGTCTATACAAAGATAATGCTTATAAGAACAACAAGCAATTATTAAATATGAAAACAATAATAGAAATGCATTGTGGATGAGCTTGTTTTACTTGGCTACGTCATCGCTTATAAACTTGTTTGGTAGGGAACAATAATATGTAAAAGTGGTTTAATTCGCAGCGTTTACTCAATGAAAGTCGTTTGTAGGGGCAACATTCTGAGGATGCTCCGGTATCAGAATCTAGGAGAAGGAATATTGCTAATAATTTGATCTAATTGAATAGTATACTTCTGCAAAGTAACGCTTGATTCTATTAACTATATGTACCAAAGTTATCGCCTATATTCATATATAACATTTATAATGTGTAAATATACTAATTAATTGTTACATTAATGCCGCGAAGAACATTGAACGCACTAGCAGAATATCACTTATTAAAATCGACGTAAACACAAAATTTTTCTATAAAATATAAGTTCTCAATTTTTATTTGCCAATACGTTTTAGCTACATTATTACCTTTAGGACATTGGCTCTATATTTATTGCCACACAGCCTATAACTTGAAATATCGCAACAACTATAAAGTAAGAAAATATATTGAAACATTTCAACGATATACCAGTAAATAACGGCAATATTTTACGTAGCAAAACATTTGTTATAAAAACGTGAAATGTTTTGAACATAGCACGTGTTTTATTCCCACGCGTTAATAATAATCATTTCAGGAAGTCAAAACTGGAGAAAGTATTTTTTATTCTATATTAAAAGTATATTTGTAAGATTGTGGCTTTACTTAAGCAGGGCTAGTAATCATTTAGTAAACGAATCATTTATTTATTTATTTATTACGACCTACCAACTACCAACATAGGTGAACACAATTTATAGTACATAATAAATTTTAAAACATTTAATTGATTTGTTTTTATTTTGCCGTCTAAACATTTCTTTTTTTTATAGCTTAAAGTGGGAACTATTGTTGAATTTACATATTCATCTTCCGATGTGACAATCGTATTATACCTAAAGTTCACCGCCAGAATGTTTATATAAATGTTGTGAGAACTGCGTAAAGCCATAGCAAAAACTTTGCACGTAATAGCTCTACACCCCTCGGCGCCGAGATACAAAACTTACTGAGTTTAATTTCCTGCTTAAACCGAAGAATATTAACGTGGTAAAACTGCCATCTGAGCGCTATTTCGTGATATATTGTTTCATTATTATTTATTATTATTATTTATTACTGAAGCCACGAAAACAGTCTCCTTAGTACATTTACACAACCCAATATATAATACTCCGTTTAAAGTCAGAAAAAAGTATAACAGGTATATTTTAAATTACTTGGCTCATAATATAAGCAGAATTTTCTTAAATTACATACTTAGTTAAAACGCGAGCCTTACCGTTGAATGTATACACGCAGCACGAACGCAGTTACTGAATTTTATAAAGCAAATATTGCCTGAACGTGACTCTTGCACGATTTCAACCTGAAATATATATAATGTGCAGTGTAAGCCTAGCTGCCAGGCAAGGTTTCGAGGAAACAAATGGGCACCACGTGATAACTCTGTTTCAGAATTCAGTGCAATGCAGACTTGAATTTCCCTGGTGTTGTCGTAACTAGGGATAATCGCCTTAAACTTCTTAGCTAGCTTCGTAAACGGCTGAAGTGAACTTGCAGTGTTGTCATATTTTAGTAAACTTTGGCGGCATTGAAGTAACCGACTGAGGACTAGCAGTCTGAGTGATGCGCCCTGTTCTATACGATTATTATATAAAGCTTAAAATTTACGAACACAGCGGAAGTAATGAAATGCTAGTAAATATTATTTAATTAAAAATAAATATATTATACCAATACTAGTATATACTATTCTATACAGATAAGATTACTTACACACATAAGAAGTTTTATTCGTAATCTAAAACGTTTTAAAAACCCCTAGTCACTATATGTAGATTTTATGGACCCAAAAGTAAATCTGACCTTTATCAAAGATTAAAAGACATTATACTGTCTGACATACACAATAAATGAAATACAATTATTAATGCATCTGTTTCTACTAGGCTTCATAGGAAAAAATTTAAAATGACTGTGGTCGGTAAAACCGGAAGGAATCTATAAATATTTTACTTCGACATTGTGGCGACGTTACAAAAGGTCTTGCAGGCAGTACGAGAAAGTTTTTTATTCATGAAACCTGGTCACCGGGATCGCTTTACGATCTTTGCTTTGCCAGTTCGATGCAAATTTACAATTTACTACCAAACAATAAAACGACAGTTTCCATAAAGTATTTCGGTATTGCTTCTCGACTCAATATAACTTTGGCATTTTTCTCGATATCATACATTTATTAGGTACTCAATAAAACGACACAAGGTATCGAAATGCAAAAATTCTTACAACCATTTTAAGAAAAACACAGTATTTGAACGTTGTAAAGTTTTCTTTTGATTGCTCAGCTCTTTTGACATCATGATTTCATTCAGTGACTAGTATTTTTGTGGATTATTCTCCAACATTAATTATTTATCTTAAATAGACACACACAGTACACAGTTTAGTTAGTGATTATCAGTTTTTGTTGGAGTTTGAAAGAAGTAACGTATTTTCAATGTTCATACTTGTAGATAGTCTCGGGACTATATTGTCGGCGAATCTTAATTGGTTTTACACTATGTATGATTAGTCTGAAATCACCCTAGCTTACTTTACGGAAAGTATTCTCTAGAATAGATAAGAACAGTTTTGGTGTCAATGGGTCTCCTTGTTTTAAGCCAATTCTATTCCTTACCTCACGAGAGTTTCAATTCGTATTTTAGCTCTCTATTTGATTTAACGTTCTTGCTGATTCTGTAACAGCAATGAATATACACATACACATTGGAGTAAAACACTATCAAATGCCTTGTCAACGAATTTCTGTG
Organism: Pontia daplidice; assembly: GCA_963693355.1. Classification (NCBI taxonomy): domain Eukaryota; kingdom Metazoa; phylum Arthropoda; class Insecta; order Lepidoptera; family Pieridae; genus Pontia; species Pontia daplidice. Next base: position 2,523,978 of record CAVNZL010000139.1, on the reverse strand, counting down.
CGACGAGCTGTATTTCTTGTATGTTTCTACAAGGCCTAGAGCTTTCTCCACCTTCTGGATGCTTATTCCTCAGGAAAGAGTGTTTTTGGTTCTAAATGTTCATTTTATTCGTTTTTTTTTGTTTACATCATATTTTGTAGTAATTTTAAAATGATAAAACAGATAAGATAGTCCTGATAGAATTTTGTGACTGTTTCTTTTATGTCCTTTCTCTTAGTACAAACAATGTTCTTATTATTAAGGTTTGGTATCCAACAACAACAACAACTCCCGTTTTTAGAGGTTTTTCTAATGTTAGTAGCATTTTCTTCTTTCTGTCTTACTACCTAATACTTAACTTACAGATTTTTTGTCAAAGTGTGTTGTAATGTTGCATTTTTGGTGTTGCTGCATTTTCTAGGTCTAGTTTTTATTGGTGGTTTTAATCTCAGTGAAGATCTTACCTTACGATCTTACATTAGTTTGTAAGTACTGATGTAGTATCGAAGGCATTTGGATAATTAGGTGTATATCATTTTTGTACCTGCCCAGCTGGGCTATCCAGGTCCACGTTTTCTGTGTATTTTTCTAAATATCTCAACAAGATGTGTTGGATTTTGTTCTATTTGTAGTAATTCCACAAATCTTTCACCATTTCGACTTCTTTTGCTACTAAGGTGATTGAGAACATATATTATTTAACATAAAACAAAGCCCGCTGTTAATAAAATAAATACAAGCATCAACTGGACATATCGTATATTAATGCAGAATAATAGACTTAAATAAACACAGGAAGAGGTTGCATATTTTATTCATGAGCCGCCAGCTATCAGGCATGTCTAAAGTTTGAGTGCATCTAGCTTTATTTCCGTTTGACCTGTCTCGATCGAAACTGTTTTAGAAATACCACTACTAGACATGTTCAATTTGCCGACAGCCCAAATGCAACTCTTGACAGCACCGTCACAGTCAATATTAATCATGCAGTAGCTCAGTGGGCGTACAATAGAGGAATCCGATATCTGCGAGTTCTTATTTGCAAACGAGATACTCAATTAATATTTGTACTGTGGCGCTGTCTGCCATGCTACTGCAACGACATGGTTTTGCACTTTCATATCTGAATATTTAATTGCAATTATTTTGGCTACCGTCGTATTAATAAAACAACTTGACGTACCCATTTAAGCTTTCTACACTGGACTATAGAATGTATAGCTCAGAATGAAAATAGAATTTAAAATTCTAATGTATGCCTCAGTTTATAGAAGGGTATTTTACGATTGCAAACAGAGTTTTGTATTCTTTGTTTAGTGTTTTATTTCATGCATTTCTAAGGCTACGTGATACAAGCTACGCCATAGTGGTTCACATCTTATCCTATATTTTCTAGTTCACATTTTACTCTTTCAATACCACATTTTCATACTTTTGTATATTTATAATTTTTACTTTGAAAGTTTTTGAATAATATACATACAGCATAGAGCAATAAATTAGATTTTTTCGAGTAAAGGGAGAAGTTTTAGAGTAAAGCAGATAAATAAAATATTTACGTAGAAGCGTCAGTCAGGTATTCCTAAGATTCAAAATAGAGTTAGGAATGTGCCACTGGAGAGGCATCGCTTTCTCGGAGGCACTAACTTACACAACTTAAATGACATCGTCTCCCAGAGTTCTCGAATTCTGCATTACTTTTCTAGAGACTCATTTTAAAATTAGAATATAATTTATAAAAAAAAACAAATCTGTCTGTTATGTTTTTACTTACACCATTGGCAATCGCGTTCGTCAAATAAACCGCGCACGGGAAGTCTACCTCTGCGACTAGCATCGTCCAGTGGGCGCTGATGCCCATTTCTCAAAGTGGAGGCCGGCTGATATCGGTCCCCCTACGCAACGGCGGTCGCTGCAGGCAACCTCCCCCCCCCCCGGCAATGACAAGCCTAAGGGTAAAATTTGACCACGGAGGGGGTGCCATCAAACTAAACCAACCTAATTTAACTTTACGAAAGCCTTAATTTTAAAATAATGATTATTTCTATAACAAAAACTTAGTTTTTTATTTGTGATTATAAGAACGTCACAATAGGAATATTCTTCCAACAATATTCAAAAACAAGCTGGCAGGTGACCTACGCAATAGTAAATTCTAATATACCAAACCGCACTCCATTCATCGGAGACCAGTGTTGCGTAAAAAAGAGCCGAATGTTGGTACCGTGCGCTCGAATAACCACTGCCAATGAAAAACTCCCGATTGAAATGTTTATTCAAACACAATGGGATATATGGATTAAACCTCTCCTACAAAAATATACCGATTTCACTAAAACCCCTAACAATATTTTAGAATTCAATTTAAAAGGCTTTGAAATAAAACGGGCTAATGAAATACGATTAAATAATGCGACGTTCCATCGGTATTAATTTTTCAAACTGTTCAATACAGAAAAATACCTAGTCACATTATGTCAATTTTATTTAAATTCTCCGTTAATTCTAAAATAGTAAATGTAATTTATAGAAAAGAATTAACCGGAAGTTTAGTTTTAAGATTTTCCGGCAAATGAGAGTCACTACTAAATTGCTAGGAGCAAGCACTCCATTTATTTTCTGATTTCTCTGCTCTTCAGCTAATTAGCTAGCTTGTTGATTTCAAGTCGCATGGGATTAAGTCTTTAATAGCTTATATTATTTATATCTCTGATTTGAAATTGAGCTTTATTTAATAAGGCATAAAACAACGTCAACAATATGAAATGAAAAAATACCAAATTCTGTATTCAAAGTACAATTTTACACGAAGAGTATAATTCACGACGAAGGCATATTTAATCTCTGATACATTCGTATAAAAACAGTTAAAATGAAAATAATATTCCGAGGTCATAGTCCGGAAACGAAGTAGTAATGTATTTGATTGTCCTCGGCGTTTAAGAAAAGGAGGAAAAGTGTCAACAAAACCGCCATTACAAGTAACCTTTTTATAAATCGATTGGGAATTCTCTTTTCTTCAACAGGAAAATTCCATTTTGCAAACAGAAAACTGGGAACAAACGACAACAGGCCTAAATACCTTGTAAGTAAACGAAGCACAATAAGTAAATAGCGTCTTTGAGAAAATTTAACAACAACCATTTCTTTGAAAGTTTACACTTTTTCTAATATAATGTTTATACAATTCATAGATACAGGTATAGTAGAGTTAATATTTTCTTTTGTTAACGCGAGTATCATGCTTTTGAATAGAATACTTTACGGATTTAGACGCTAATTTATTTTTAATATTATTTATGCTGACGTTTCGGCGGCAAAACTGGCTACGGTTGCTGAAAGCATGCAAGAACTCTGCATAAATGATAGTAAAAATAAATCGCGATTTATCCATTACGTTAATCCGGGTTAATTCAATTGGTGGAGCCAATGTACTAAGAAGCTAATACTATCATTTCATTATCAGTTTTATGTATTCGGCTTGCTATAATAAGACCTATTAAGTACTTTTACCTTCAATAAGTGGTCACTTAATATAAAGAGTTCATACACTTGTTGTACTATTGGGTTTAGCCTCTGCTAATTACATGAATTCTAGTGTAAATGACTATAAATAAAAAACAATATATTAAAAATATAATTCAGTTTCAGTTCGTTTCGTTCAGTTTCGAATCTTTAAGCCCATAGGGCTATTCTCCTATTTTGATGTCGCTGGCGTGTCGTTGAAGTTTGGATATCGTTACGCTGAAGCGACGTTTTGAATTGGTATTCCACTGATACCTTGATAGAACGTTAGCGACTTGTCAAGTTCTTTATAATAACAATTGACAAAATATTCAGTGTTACCATTTTAAAAGCAATAAATTCCAATGTGAAGTTTAATTAAATAAGTATTCTAATGAATTATCACCGTCTAACAATTATTTAAGCGTATTTTTATGACTTAAAATATTTGCAAAAGGATAGTTTATTTATTCATTCTTTGTTAAGGTTCACTTCTCATGTAATTTTCTTATAGGCATCATAAGGAAAAATCAATTATAAAACAATAGAAGTTATTTTCCAGATATTTGCATTTCTAATTTAAGGGACGTTTTCTTCGACTTTCTTCATTTGTTAAGTAACATTTCAAAAGTTTCAAAAAACATTTTTAATTGGATTAGTTAATTATTAGTTCTTGAAGGTCAGTACAAAATTTATTAATAACAATAATTTAGTGTATTCTACAGTAATTAATAAGTTTAAAAAGATTAAAAAACATTTTAACTAAAAAATGTATGATAACTGTTTTCAAAAATGAATTTTTGCGGTTGTAATTTTGAAATTATATGGGGTATTGCTACTCTTGCAATCGGGCTGGCAGCACCACTCGTGACGTCAAACCGTTCTATTGAAGCTTTAACTTTACTAGTATTCTGCTGTTGAATTGTTGTGAAGCTCGTTCGTCTAAATGTCAAATTTACCGATTGAGATGCGATTTAAGTAAAGTTCGTTTTTCTTAGCTTTCAGCTAACTTTTACAACTCAGTCTTAGCAAACTGCGGAACATAGTTTGAAACCATTTAAGATGGTGTATAGAGGGACACAAAGTTTATTAAAACCTATGGTTTTAACAAGAAATGGTTTTAATAAAACACCAAAACTAAAGATACGATGTAGTGATGTACTGGAGAATATTATTAATTACTAATGGCCTTAACTTATACTATTTTATCTGCTTGTTAATTGATATTTACAATAAGTTTAATATAAGATGTGAGAAGTTTTATCAAGGACTATTATACATATAAAGATTCTTTATGTTTTATTATTATTTATGCTTTATGCTGTACATAATATGACAATTTCTTCAGTCAATAATAAAATATTTTTCCTATGAAGATAGATATTAATTTTATAATTTTAAATGATTTTTTTAAATGTGTGTAAATAAGTGTCTTATCTGTTGTTTTCTTTCAGGTAAGTTAATTAAATTTTTATTTACTGTAAATATATATAATTGTAAGTAATAAAATATTTTTATAATAAATTTACTTTCAGAAAAAAACGCACCTGTTATTTAAATATTCTAATATAATTATAAAATATATTATTTAAATTACTTTAATATATAGAAAAATAGAGATTTTATTAGAACAGAGCATACGGTAACAAAATTTGCGGCCAAGTATCTTTTGGAAGGTAATGATGTTAGCATCTTACATATGGAATTAAGACTTAATCATACAAAAGAAGATTGAGATAGAGATTCAAGAACTGCTCTAGAAAATACTATGAAATCACACAATTATAATAAAAGATTTGACACAAACAGAAGTCAGTATAACTACAAGATTGGAGACATGGTCTAAGTAGAGAATGGCAATAAATTAAATAGAAATAAGATGGATGAATTAAGAATTGGTCCATATACAATTATTCAGAAAATTTCTAATTCAATTTATAAAGTTAACATATACATAAGGACATAAGAAAGAGGAATCAAATTTATTTCACATCACTAAATTATATCCATATGGACTTTAACGATTACCTTTCAGATACTCTTCCAGATAATCGTTTCTGAGGGTGGGAGATATAAAGACTCTTTATGTATTTTTTTTATTTATGCTTTATGCTGTACATAATATGACTTTTCTTCTGTCAATAATACAATATTTTTCCTATGAAGATAGATATTAATTTTATAATTTTAAATATTTTTTAATGTATAAATAAGTGTCTTAAATGTTGTTTTTAGTATTTTAATTTAATTTTTAATTACTGTATATATAATTGTAAGTAATAAAATATGTTTATAATAAATTTACTTTCAGAAAAGAAACGCAACTGTTATTTTAATTATAATATTATATACATACTAAATTATGTATTTCACCCGACAGAAATAGTATATAGTAAAATTAATTAAAATGTTTCATAGATTTTGGCTTTTTTATCCAATATTAAAATCTCTGCTACTCTTTTTCCTATATAAAACCTCTTTACTACTAAAACTGTTTTTATGATCCGACTTAGCTGCGCTCGTGTGGAGGACAATCGTTTGTTCAACAGCTACATATCAATCCATAGATATCAGCTGAGGAACTAATTATATACAATAAAATAATATTGCGGCCATAAAGTAATCTAAGGAAAAATAATCGTCTTAAAAATGATTTTAATACATATTTTTAACAATTCTATAATTTCTTCCTCCGTTGTTTTGAAGTCATTACTGTTTAGTTCAACTTTTGATCCTATTACGCTAACATTCTATCGAACGAATAGTAGAATACCAAAATGTACCCTAGCTTCAATCGAACGACTTCAAAAGTCAATGATTGGAGACCCACAGACTACTATGAAAAGAAATTAATCCCGTTTTTTATGAAAACACATCATAAAAAATATTTTAGCACATTAGAATAATAATAAATACGCATATATAATAATACGTTATGTTGGGGCATGTTTGTTAATTTATGTAATTATTTCATCTTTAGATTCTTCCAAATGATAGTCTGTCAATAGGTATCATTTTTAAGTATTTATCTATTTTCATATATTTCTAATTTATTATTTTTAATTTTTTAATTAGTTATCCTTAGTAGTCTGTTGTTGTTATTCTAATCTATGTAACTAAAGGCGATAATTATTTATTTTACTGCGATATTAAATTTTATAGTTAAAATGTTACGACAAAAGAAAATTGTTTCTGTAAGACAGCTAGAAATTATATGGCTTAAAATTTTAAACCTCAAAAATTAAAAAACACTTGAAAATTTTGCATGACAGACATCAATAATCTCAATCATTATATTTGACATTTAAGCAAACGAACAACTATATCAATTTGTTGTCAACTTCAACCGAATTTCGATAGGATCGTAACTGAACGTTAATGGTTAGTAGAATACGAAACACGGATTTTGGCTCGGTTACGCTGCGATTACGTTGAAGTTTTGCGACGGGAATTAGGTACTGTAAAAGATTGTGGGCCAAGTCAAATAAGAGGCGGACAAATCTATATCTGCATTACTGATTGTCTGATCACCTTCGAATGATATATCTCTGGTCCATCTGTGCTACTTTCTTTTGTCTCATTAAGTTTACAATATGTTACTTAAAAATATATATGAGTCACGATGTAATTGAAACGATTTATTTTTTTATGAATAACAGTTTAAGGATTGTACATTTTAATCAGTGCGTGTACTTCCAAATAACTGAAATGACGCAAGTCATTTCGAGGAATAGATAAACAGATAAGGATAAAATAATCCATGATTATTATATATATTATATGACAACATTTAATCATTTTATTGTTACCCTGTTAGTAGGTTAGCACAGTGATCAAGCAGTGAACCAAGAAACAAGAGCTAAAGAGGTTTGTATTTATATTAATAAAGGTTGTTTAAACAAAAAATTGTATTTTAATAATATAGGTGTAGGCGCAAGTTTTACTGTATCAAAGGGGCTTGTGATTTGTTACCGTACCATAGGTTTGTTCCAAGACCTGTCGTTCGTATTAGTCACAAAGAAAGTGTTCATCTCTTGCGACATAATTTGTTTCTTTACTATTAGTGATTCCTTCATATATATTTATCAATGAATATAAACTAACAATTTAAGTACTGATTTGATATAAGCATACAAAAATCATTGGGCCATGGATACAATTCTAATTTAAACACAGTATTCGGCTCAATATATGTCTTTTAAAAATTAAATACAAGATCACATCTTTGTACAATTCTGTTGTATTCCAATGGAAGGAAAGAGGTAAATTTATTCAATCGCTTATTTATTTTAATTAGCTTACCACTTCGGTACAAATGTTCAGGAAACTTAATCAGAATCGACCTTCTCCAGGCAACACTCATTTGTTTTTCTTCGTCCTTTCAGATATGGCTCCACCTCACTCTCTCCCATGTGGACCTAACTGCAGGAACGGATTTTGTGCCCCATATTGTTACTATAGCAGCCAACCACCACTGCCTCCACATCTGCAGACATACCAACCACCTCCGTATTGCGAACCACCAGGGCAGCCATCCTTTATCTCCCCATGTCCTCCCCAGTACCCAACCTATCCCACGCACTCACCCACGCTCTCACCCACGCTCTCACCAAATTATTCGACTCATCCACCAAACAATCCACCGGAAAATCCGGCAGATTATCCACCTCATTCACCGAACTATATACCCGATGAATTCAGGAGGTGAACTACTCGATGGCTAACAGTATGATAGTGGTTTTAAACGGAATCACGATTTATGAAAACACCAAATATATATAATAAATAAATACATAAATAAAAAGCTTTTATTACTATTTACATATTTATACTAGAACAATGTTACTTATCCCTAAATTTATAAAATAATAAAATTAAACTCTACACACTATTGTTTTTTATTTGTTAACAGCTTGTCCTGCGACAAAGACCTCCTCCGAACTTTTCCAAGACTCGTTTTTAGGCGATACGTATTCACATTGGAACCGCCACCCGTTTCAAATCATCCTCCCATCTCCTCGTATGTCTTCCCCTGTTTCGTTTTCCATCTCGTGGCTCTTTTTTTTATATAACAGGGGGCAAATGAGCAGGAGGCTCACCTGATGTTACCGTCGCCCATGGACACTCGCGATGCCAGAGGCCTCACCAGTGCGTTGCCGGCCTCAAAGATGCTTATACGCTCTTTTCTTGAAGGTCCCTAAGTAGTAATTTGCTTCTTTTCCCTTATCATATGTCCCGTAAATCATTACCACCTTCACTTTAGTTTTCTGAAAGTGGTGTATGTGTTTATAAATTTTAGTTCCTACTTTATATTATTGTATCCTGTACTGGTGTTGTGTCGCCAAGTTTTTGTAATTCGTCTTTTAGTGATGTTTTAGATTATTTAACAGTAGCTCTGGATCACCTCTAAAATAAACACAACTATAATACTTATTTTCAATATAATTTGGTTACTGTCAATAATAATCATCTATGCGTATATAACGCCAGTGAAGTGAAATGATGCCAATTGACATGTAAAGAACTTATTTCCTTATAATTCCTAATAATTCGACTCGTATATTACACATAAAACAGTGATAATAAAGTAAGTAAATTAATGTTATTTCAGAACAATGTTGTATTTCATTTAACACGAGAAGATTGGAAGAGGATTTATACGTATGTATATTGCTCAGATAGGTCATGTCTTTTTGGAGCAAAACAGAAATCGCTGTAGTCCCCGCCAAGAGCGGGAATACAAGGTTGTGTAAATTCATTCATGACGTGTTTTTAGTTATTTTCATTAGCAACCTCGTCAACACTGAGATGTGTCAACTAATGTTAGTGACATAATTGTAATATTTCAATATAGATAAAATATTTGTGTCTCTAACTGCGCCTACTGGCCACTAAGCTTCAGTTGAAAAATAAGTAAGAGATTGCCTTCCTTTTTCATTCAATAATGAATTGTTATCATTTTAATTAAAGATTTAGTTTTGATTTTCCTCTAGTAGTACTGTATAATATAGGATCACGAAAGATCTATGTCACGTACTGAAAGAAAATCACTCAAAAAAAAAAGCTATCGCAACCTCGGGCGTTTCCAAAGTACCCTCTGTTGGAATTGGTCAGTTTCTACCCTTGGTGTACTCTTCTTTGCCTAGTCCTATTATTTAAAAAAAAATATCACTGATAATAATTGAACTAAGATTGAATAAAATCGTTTGGAATCGTACATAACTAATTATCGTAGCTCTCAAGAGAGGATTGGAACCCAACGTTCTTATTAAGAAAGTTTTTTCTCATAACAAGATAACGTACCAGATGTGTTTGATCGTATTGGGCAAGTATCATGAGAGGAGTGGTGTACAAGTCTCGTATACTAAGTAATTGATCTATATTGTTTGAGTTGTAACAACTTGGAATAGGTTAAAGATTTTGAAAATGAAACAACCGAAATATTTTATAATAAATCCCCCTATTTTATAATCAAAGCAAAATCGACAGTTAACGTCAATGTTATGAATTGGCAAGGTTATATCTCAATTATGAAAGTAAATAGTGATTGCTATTGTTATATATCGCATTGTACTATAACGTTTGCATAACTAAACAGATTCCTTTTATTGGCCTCTAAATCCTGTACATATAATATTTATTTAGGAAGAGCCACTTGTTTTAACAAGCAGGGTGTTTTAAATAATTTATATAAACTACATAGAGATGCTATCAATCTACCAGGGTTACATACACTCTGAATAGTAAGCAGTTTAACGCTTTAAGCGAATAATACTACGGGTTCATCCGGTCAGGTACACCGCTGCCCAATATCCGGCTTCAACCCTTCGCATATTTTTCAACCTTTTTGACCCAAAAATAAAATGATACAATCTTTTTTTGCGGTGTCCTCAATATTATATTTATACTTGCTGATTAATTTCGACACAGCGCCAAGTAACAATTGAAAAACTGAAAGTATTGTTCGCTGAAAACAATATGGATATTTTGGCGTTACACGTATAATAAGTCTTTATTTTTTGTTATTAAGCCTGAAATTATAGATCGCAAACAAGCCCTAGAAAATGCTGTAGATACACAAACGAATCGTCTAGTATCATGCACGAAGATACTATCGCGTGTTTCACTACGAAACAACATAAATTAGGGACTCGACCTACATATTTTTTATTCGACGTTCGTGACTGTAGGCATCTACGTGCTATGTATTTAACCGCTATACTAGTAAGGCATATCCTATAATTACAAGCTTTTATTAGTGACGGTTACTAGCATTTTAGTTTTGCTAAAGGTAAGCCCAGGGGAGATGGCATTATGTAGTAAAATTACTACATATTCGTACGAATTGATTACAACGCACCTTGGTAACAGGTCGTATCCCACACGTAACAATACTACCTATGGCCACCTCTGCCGATTGTCTGGGTCAAATGTGACCAACATTAGATAATTAAACCATGTCTCGAGTTGGTAGGTAATTTAGAGGGTAGAGCAATGGTGAAGTTTATTACTCGAAAATCTTTTCGTGACCAGTTATGCTAATGACTTTAATTACATCGCCGCGAGGAGTTTGTGGAGTCACAAACATGATAAAACAGAACGAAAATTTATATATATATATATATATATATATATATATATATATATTAACAATTAACTAAATAATAAATTCATTATCATAATTATTATTACTATCAGATTTTTACAACTATATAAAAGTTTACCTAAGTTTCAAATCTTTTTCTTGTAACTTAAACTTAATAACCGTTTCCAGTCCTTAGTTCATATTCCTTAGTTTATATATGTACTTATAAAATTTAATTTAAATATTGTCAAATAATAAATAAAGATTTAAATTAGACTGGTTTAATAATTTAACGATAATTCTGCAATTGGTTTGTGATAATTGTTTCAATATGAAAGGGTTTTGACTTCGTGTTACACATATTGTAACTATCGATTGATACTTAACTAATTTGTGTGTTGCTATTGAGTCTCGGTTTAGCTATTAATTTGTGTATTTCACTGTGATGTAACAATCCATACATATGATTCAATTTCCAAAAAATTCATAAAAACCCTTTATTATTTTTTTATAACATTCTTAGTCTCTTTATTATGAATTTTTCTATTGTTTTTTCCCTAATTATTTATTTTATTTTTTAATTTTTTATAAAGATAGATTTATATTTGCAAAATTAACTCGTTTTAATAAAAAAAATAGGTTACGTAGAGGTGGAAAGGGCCGAGAAGAGGTTTCTTTTATTCGGATCTTTGTGGACAACCGCATACATGCTGTAATACTCCACTTTGGTATCAAGTAACCTAATTCTTAGTTTGTACACCTTTTAATATACAATAAGATATGATTACTTAATCCGAAGACTTTCGACATAATATAAATTAGCGTGCAATAAATTAAAATTCTAATGTTAGTGAGGCATATCTCGGGTCACGACTCTGGCCCCAATCCTACGCCAAACTCATCTAGGTTACACCCGCAATCCAGTTAAACTGTTGGCTTTTTCACTTCAAGTGCTAATTGGCACGGTTTGAACATCCTACTAAGGCTATACTTTAATTATCTAAAACTGGAACTTCAAAGCTAAACATTACTTTAGTACACTACTACTAAAGTACAGCTAACAAACATAAATTTTTTTTTTTTTAATCTAATGTAAAATTAAATAATATTTTATTTTAATTTTTTTTTTTTTTTTTTTTTTTAAAGATCTCTTTTTTATTTTTTAAATTAATAACTTACATATTTACATTTAAATACTTAAGATTTATAACTTCTTTTATAAAGGATTATTTTTAAAACCAAATATGTAAAAAAATACACAAGAGAGGTCTGCCGCTTTTTCCTTTCCTACCTATTTGTATATTGTAAACAACAAAACATAGCAAAAAAAAAAAAAACGTGTAAATATTTTTATCTAAAATTGTAAATAAATATCTCAAGATAAAATAAATATCTCCGCTATAATTCATCGATTCCCTATAGGCTTAGAATACTTAAGAGACTCGGCTCCATTAAATTTAAATAGCTTACAAGGCTTTATTCGAAGACAATATTTTACCATTAAACCCGTGTATAACAGCTGTATAGCATGAAAACTAACCACTTTAACAATAAACGATCTGAGCAAAGCGACTTCCCTGCACTTAATTAAAAAATTTCACAACAGGTTGCTTGCCGCCACGTTCTAGAAAATGAGCAATACAATTTTTTACTAGCAGCACAAAGACTCTACAGACAATAATGAAATCAAAGATTTCTCTCAGCCATTATTACCTCAGGCTCCGCTGTAACTGGAACTTACAATATTGCTGTTTAATAACTTAAAAAGTATCAAAAAGAATTATTATCGAATACAGAAATTCTTTCAGTGGCCAAATTTAATTAGTGCGTTATATATGTGTTGGTACTCAGAATTTTATATGTACAATGCAACTTATCCCCCGTTGTTTTCTAAATTATGCTAAAAACTCTTAGGAATTGCATCTTATTAAAAATTTAATGAATCAATAACACTCAATCGTATCAACATATATGACTTATGAATAATTAACTAATATAATATCTTATTAACATAAATCGAAGTAGTGTAGCTGACGACATTTTACAATAACAGATAATTAAAAATTTTTAATGTTGAAAATACAATGTTATAACTTTTTCCATGAAAAATCTTCTCTGTATTCCTTTTAATTAAATTTTTAGTCGAAATCACTTCTTAGGGTAAATGTGAATCCTGTTTTAATAAAGTATCTTTAATATTTGTTACGAGGTAATAAACGTCGATTAGATTATTAAAAAATATACGACTACCACCTCCCTCTTCATTAGCTTAGTGGTTACCCCACATGGACGAAAAATTATTTCGGTTTGTATAAAGATGAAAATACCTTTACATATGACTTGCAAAAACATTGCATTTTCTTCGCATAAAAGAATAAATCGAAATTTTTGTCATTTAGTATTTCCTTTCCTGAATGCTTTAATTGATTTATAAAGCATCTAATTAAAAAACTACGATAGCCCAATGAAATACTGAACTGAAAGAGACGTCAACAACAAAAACATTTTGATTTCATTATTATATAAGTGTATGTAGTCTAGTCTATTAAATTAACCATTGATCATCATTACACATTAGAGATTAAAGGTGTTGATTTCTTCTAAAAGTTACTCAAAGACAAACGACCATGTGCATTAATTAGGTCGATAGGAAACGAGAAAATTTTATAGAATCGCAATTTCACCACACAAATTACGTAGCAATAGTTCACATTCTCATCACAGTGTTGAAAACTCGGCGCTAGACTTCGTCCTAATACCTAATTGCTTCTTATTACCCTTTATATTATTATATCCTTTGGCTACTTAACACAGAAGTTACACAATTAAGTTGAAAAGAAAATGGATAGAATTATTCAACTCGCACTACTAGTAAGCAGTTTATTTATGACGTTGTTGATGAGAATTACTAAATTTGAACTGAATTTGATGCTGCGGGTCTTACCCATGGAATCCGTATTCTCAATAAATAATATTTTATTAAAAATATCGGTGCAGGAGTTGTTCCTATTATTTAATATTTGGAAATCCAGTAACAGTGAATTCAATACTGCGGCCCGTTCCGATGCAAATGGCGCATCGTTGAAATATGCGACGCTAAATGAAATCATAAATTCCAGTAAATAGGACCAAGAAATAAGAACACTTTTGCGACATTTTCTATGATTGCGAATTCATACTTGTTTTTTGAATTAAAATAGATTACGATTAATCATATTTTTTATAAAAAAAGCCATATAAACGTTTTTTTAAAACCAGTTGTGATATAATAGTCGTCTTTGCGCCTGTTCCTTGTCAAAGTCTACGAGGAGCGACGTCTGAAGACCGTCCGTCAACGCCTACGTATCTAGTCTCGCGCGAGTCAAGGAGGACCGTCACAGCGATAGTAGTGCATACATATACTTTATGCTTAAACAAATACCGCGTACTAAGCCATAGCTTTGGCTTACGGGAGTTTTAAAAAAATTCTTGCTTAGGTAAAGTTACAAAACAGGGGGCAAACGAGCAGGAGGCTCAGATGCTAATGATACCGCCGCCCAGCCTCGCGAAGCCAGAGGGCTCACCAGTGCGTTGCCGGCCTCTTAAATTTTTTTTAGGCCTTTTTTTGGGGGGCCCTTTTTTTTTTTTTTGGGGAAAATCTCTTTTTAAAAAAAGCCCTTAGTCTATATTATGTTAGTCTATTACCAATGGAGAGACCTGAATCTGTATGCTACAACAAGAGGTAACAATAAACTATCGGTCTTTTCCATAGAACAGTATTCCATTTGGTTAGGATATACGTTTATAAGTTGCAACGGAGACCCGGTGTGAAATACCGTCTCGCCTTACTGAGCACACCAAGCTTCTTGGGGGAAATTTTTGCCCCCCCCCCCCTGATACTCGAACATGTGTGAGGAAGAACAATTTATCAATTTTCAACAATCAGGAAATAAACTATCGGTTTCCCTTTTCAAAGATGTTTACAAAACGGAGACCGGGTTTTTCGTAAAAAAAAATATCAAATTTCAACAAACCCCGAAAACCCCCAAATAATTGTTGCAGGCGTTAATAGCTCTTTGCACCTATTTACTCACCTAATTAATAAACGTTATAGTTCAGGTTGTTAGGTAGACCACAACATGTTGGCCGTCTTGTACATAGCGTAAGTAATGGCATAATATTGTTAATATGCCTGATTCATGCATCTTTTAATATTTTGCAAAAGTTCAACACATATTTATGAAAATGGTTTTACGCTTAAGTAAACATACACCTTCATAGTTTTATGAGTTTCGCTTTATGTTTGTTCCTAATAATGTATTCAGAATATTGCCGTCAGTGCGACGCGCGAAGTTATTTTATTAAATCTTCAATGGAATCTACGGGCCATAAAAGAAAATCTTAAAATGCTTATTAAATTCTTCGTAAGCTTCAGAGCTTACTTATCCGATCAAGATCATAATTTTTGACCAAAAACTTTAAGGTACATACATAATTTTAATTTTTCACGATCCCATAATCCCATTCGGTTTGGGGCAGACATATTTTAGGTCAATGTTATGATGATTTTTTGTCAGGGGGAAATGAGTACCTTAAAATTCTGAATATAATATTTACAGAGAACCGGATGAAAGAATTTACTCGAGAATTTATTCGCTTCAATGTGTTTGATAAATACGCGGTTCATTTAATGTTACCTTTAACTACGGAAATACTGAGCATCAATAAAAACAATATTTATACTATCAAAGTACAAAAAATATTCTCACCACTCGCAAAAAAAAATTAGATGCTCTTTATATATATTTAACTTCATATAAGTGTGTGTGTTTTAATGCAAATATGAGATTTTAGTGAAGGTTTCAAGAACTAGTGAACGCTTAAATCTTTGACGTCTCCTGATCATTAACCTGATGCACAAATAACTTTAAAACAAACAGAGTGTCGTACTAAAAGTTAAGTACTCATACGCCTATTAAATTGCTTAATTTTTACTATTAACGTCAACATTTATTACAAACTTAACGAATATACGTAAACTTCGTAGCACGTTGATTATTTTTATATGAATAAAATAACAACTTTAGCGTTAGATAATTTATTGAACGACTCGATACGGCCAATTAGTCTACTAATACTGATGTTACTAAGCACCAGTATTCCTTAAGGATAAACAGTCTTTATTGGATATCCAGCTAAGTCACCTAACTGAAGTACAAATGTGAATCTAATGCTAATATAAATTCTGCCTCCCTTTCACCGTCTACTTGAAGTAACGTGCGAATTAGTATCGATTAGAAGGTATTACAGTATCACCACCTCTTTTTAAGCTATACATGTGATGAAATTTACTAAGCGTAATTTACTTGACTAAATTAAACGAGGTTGCCATGCACAGAAGGATCACCTACGTGTCTGTAGAAAATTAAAAATGAAACAAAAATTTACCAACAAGATAATAAGATTTAGACAGGGTTATAGTGCGCTCGTGTAAATTTAATCCTTAATTTTAATATCTAACAAAGAAATGTATCTTTTCGTGTTTTATTTGGAAAAAGAATGAATGTGAAAGTTAGTATGTAGTAAGATTTTCAATACCATTCAATAATATTTACAGATACAATCTACAACTACAAAACATATTAAGTTTAATTAAATATTACGTAAATAAATCGTCATAAAATATTTTAAAAAAGGTAAATTATAGAAAAGATACAATGTAAGATATCTCCGTGTTCCGCAGTCGGCATACATTACTCACGGAGTGCGCTCTTGTCTAAATTAAATTTTGATGGCTATTTGGATAATGTGAGGAATGAGATTTTTTGCAATAATTTATGGAAATTCTAATATTGCTAAGTTTTACCATTTATGAAGATAATAAATCATATATAAGATACCTTAAATGGATATTTTTCATTTACTCTTACCTACTTATGATTATCCTTTCTCAGTTTCTTTTTAGAAATTTATTTTCTTTGTTTAAAATTAAGGCTCACTTAGATGCACTAAACTCAAACATTTGTTTTAAAACTGAATATTTACTTAATTATATTAAGTCTAATCACAAAATCTTACTATTAAGTACGAAATCTTAACGTTCAATTCGAAACAATAGTTGTATTGCAATGCAGTACATGGAACGCGCGTGCTTACTACTTCTACCGTAGTATGACAACACAAACAGTCTTATAATATAACTTATATTTATGTTCTGTTTTTCCATAAGCATCGTTGGCAAAAATAGGACAGCCAAAAGTTAATTTCGCTAAAGGCAATCCCTAAGGTTTGTTGCCAATTTATCACGAATCCTAAAGACTTTGTTAATCTTTTGTCGAACAATGGAGGCCATATAAAGGGTAAGGTTAACAAAAACATATACAACGACTTTCTGAAGATTGATGGCGTTGTCGCATGACGGGTATTAATATTATTAATTGGTTAAAACAAAATTATTCAACCTAGAACAAAGTGAACGATTTATTGTGTTTATCAGATAAACCACGACACTAGCATTAAATATATTTGTATAGCTAATACCAGATTGACTACATTTTGTAGCTTGGACCAAAAAATGTATTCATATTCCATTAAAGTCATTGAAAACAATTGAATGATTGATTCCTTATTTAAAATCCCATTTCCATTAAGGTGATTAATTTAAGCAGGCGGCCATTTCCAAAAAGTTGGCCCTGTTTATAAATTGTATGGCTAATGAGAGTTCGTGAGTTTATTGTGTAACTGAGCGAGAGAATATTCGAAACTTCTGAACTTATTCGAAGTAAATCACGTTGAAATTTACACCGTCATTTATTTATAATGAAAACCTGCTGAAGCTTTAGGCATGGCGTGTTTCATGGAACAGTTTGGAACGAGAATGTGAGGTTAATTATTGTTTGCCGCGGAATACCGTTCGAACATAAAACATTATTAATTCGAGAGAAAAATAAGCAAGTGTCACAAATATTTTACTTTCAAAACAATCCTCGTAAGCTGTTGTTACCGACTAAATAAATTGCCGGATTTTTTAAAGGCTTTACGCGTTACTGTGATCAATGGGGGAGCTATTCAGGTTGTAATGGAGGATTTTCAACGTCCTTTTCTCTATCTTAAACTTTAGATATTGCTGCCTGGGTTTCAAGTTTTCGAGTTATTTTCAAAGTAACCAACTCGCCAATTCTTTATACTGGATTTGGTTGAAATAAATTTGTTTCAATTTTTTATGGTAGTATTGATGTATTCATCAAACTACATAATGTCTTACACGTCGTTTTCTTTTATATATTACGATAAGTTATCAATAAATTATTATAATTTTTTATCTTATTATTTATTCGATACAACTATATTTATTCTGCTTTTCAGCAGCACTAAATATAGATGTTTGTTTATTTTAGTACAAATATTGTTTATAATATACATGTATGTGAAGTTATACTAACATACTCATACATACCACGTCTATAGAAAGTGTATGAACTGTACAGTGTTAAAAAGCCACGTCATCAATTTACGTCGCTTTGCCACAAAGATGAATAGCTTAAGCTCATTCTTTTCATCTAGGCTTTTGAACGGCGTATATAACTCGGCTATAGAAAACTTATGTTAAACTAAAAATACATTTTTATATAATGCATATGTGAGACATATTCACACAAAAAATTTAACCGTGCAAGTAGCAGTTATTAAAGATAAATTATTGGCCAAAAATTTACTTATGAATATTTATTTATCTTTATAATAATTTTATTTATCTTTTCTATCGATTTATCTATATCATTCTTTAAAATAAACCAGAACCGTACTTTTTGTGTTAAAAGCCTTTACAATTCTTCCTCAGATGACAAATTAGTAGAACTGTAATTACCGTAATTAAATGTCTTCAAAGGTACACCAGGAAGCGGGAATGAAATCAGCGCTGAAGGCTGAAAAGCTTATTCATGAAGCGGTATTTTGAATAGTGTTTTAATTACTTACTCTATATCGATTGAGGTTAATAAAACGCGGCAACTGTCAGTAATGGACCGTTTGCGAGGTGAACAGAAAAGCAGCAATTCATAAGTAAAAATAACAAAATTATATATTTGCTTTGCTTGCGTGCTTTAGCTTGAGGGCAAAAAACTTACTTTAAATTAATTCATTAGCAAGTTAAGAGCAAAGTTCGGCAAGAAGAATGCTTCACAAGGCTTTGTCATTCAATGAAAATTATATGCTAGATGACATTTGTTAACACGAATTTCTTAACGATTAGATACTTGAATTTAATTAAGTCTGATTTAAGTTTTCATGAATCTAGCTTTCAACATAAAGCCAACAAAAAAGAGGTCAATACAACAATAGGTATAATTTTTTAACATTTTACCAATAGAATCGTCACAAATATGTAACGTTGAGTGTGGGCTTGAAAACAAACTCTAGCCTAATCATTTCCTTAACTCATAATTATATATGTTAATAGCTACGGATTGTAACAGTCCAATCAAACTTAAATTTATTTATAAAAGCTAGACAATATTTAATTCACAAATGCTTTATCTAGCCCGCAGACGCCGTTAAGCTAATTAGCCAGCTCTCGCCGAAATAACCGGGCCTATTAAAAATTCAGTTTGTTAAGTGCAGATCGTTGTCGCTGCATTTAGCTGCGACTGGTCTGCATTGCCTGCCCTGTCAGCCTGTCGCTCCTTAAATAGACCTTTGCACATAGAACAAGAGATCAACAATAGGAAAAATTGTTAGTACATTCATTTTTAGATACAATAGCCTCCATTAGCCCTGAAATGGCTGTATGGTCTACCAATGGGAACTATGAAAACAAATAAGCCAGGTAAAACCTACATTAACTATATGATAAAATAAACCATATAACGGTGTTGAAGTGGAGGCAAGAGGAGGGTTTTTATAATTTTTTCACTATGCTATATGAATCGTCTATATTAAAACCATTAAATTAAAAGTCGGAGGTCGCAATCGCCAAAGGTTTCGGTTCTAAAAGTAAATTTATTAAGGTATAAACTCGACACCCTAATGTTAAAAAATCGATGAAAAATCTAGAACACTGAGGCGATTTTATCGTAAGTTCCACCGGCTTAAGCGTGATTGCGAAAAAAAAATAAATCCACCTTTAGCGCGACACTGGCAACACCGGCTGGTCTAATCAAAGCCTTTTATTTTTAAAAAAAACTCCACGATTTGCTTTATTTCACATAGGAATTTCAGCATTACTCAAATACGAGAGATTTTCAGAAACGTTGCTAAAAAAAATATGTGATGCTTTGTTAAAGTAAATTTGTATAATCCTTTCAGCATTTTGAGTAAACTCTATAATATTGCAATAAGGATTATTAAAAATCAGGACCCCCATGACACGTGAGTATTTGGTTCCTCCATCACGGAATGAATGTGCTCCGTTTACGACCGCACGAGTGGGCTGGTCTAAAGCCGAACTACTCTTCGGCAATGAGGCCCTTGTCTAGGCCAAAATCTAGGAAGCGCTTAGTTAACTTTTTCGTATAGCTCGCTCAGCGTATTAGCAAAGTTCAACATTAAAAACAATCATTCAGCGCACGTTCCACTAGCGCCATCTGGTCGCTGTCTCCCGAAGTACAGGCAGAAACAACACGGCTGCCGACATATAAAATATAACAACTGTTAGCTTTATCTCTTTTAAAAATAAAACTCTCATCTTAAACAGAACGAGAAAAACCACAAAAAGATAGACACCACATAAACTACTGAAGATTTTAAAATGTACTTGTAATGGATAATATAAATGTTTGAGAACTTATTTATCTCTTAGGGCACAAGAGATGGCTAGACTTCTGAAAATAGCTGTCTGTAAATGTGAAAATTGATTTTGACACCGCGCTCTATCTGAGCCGGTGTATTGTAAAAGCTTTTGTTAATGCAAGATCCATTCCGGGCTCGTCCCGTCAGGCACAACTCTTCTCAAAATAATATGACATTTGAAAAATTACTTCGCTAAAGTAGCTTCACGTTGACTTTTGTAATCTTTACAATATTTTACCTTACCGTATTGAAATATGTTTTACATAGTGAAAAAGGTTATATTAATAGAGTATTTATGTTTATATATTGCATTTTACATACCATGTTTATTAATGCTATGATAATGTGTGTACTGGGTAGCACAGCTTATGCAGGCTCATGGTATGTAATTATGTATTCTACACAATAGTTCAAATTTTAGGCAATAAACACTTATCCGGTAATGATATACTCCTATAAACTATATTTAACTTTGTTAATTGAAATTTAACTTGAAAAGTTATTTATTTTCCAATACACATACCTCTGCTTTCTTATGTTTACTTCGACTACGTTGTTTGTTAGTGAAATAGACGCCAAACTAAGTGCTTCAAAACGAGCGAGCTACGAACTTACCCTTAAACTTGTAACAAGTGTTTCGTCTCACATTAAGACGTTTACCTCGTTCAATTCCTTCAACATGCCACATTTTCTTTACTACAAATATATATACCTATATTAATTAAGGTATATTTACATACTCATGATATTCGTATATATTGTAATAATATTGTAAACATTAATTAAGATAAAATTTGCGCCCTTACAAACCATTAATTGATTACGATAGATTATAGAACTACTCGTATCAGCTTAGCTAGCCAAAATTCGTTAATGTTGTTACGAAAACAGCTTTCCTTGAACCTACGTTCCAAAATAATAAACGGTGATATTTAAAAGGCCACCAAAAGTTGTTTTCTTTGTTTTGTAAAGGCTGTACTAAAACTTCTACCAAAGTTTTGACCGAGCGATATTTATTTAATGACCTTACTTTTATTTTCAGCGCCTTTATTCCTCAAACTTGAAATTTGGAAGTCATGGAGAAGTTTGTAATGAGAGGGAACGGCGTCACTTGCCATGTTGGTCATTTATCACGACTTATTATAAAAACTTTTTAGCGAACTCTATCCCTCTTGACTGGATGGATTTTAGAAGTGGTTTAGTTTACATTATAGAACAATTTTGGTGATAAAAATATATTTCTTGTACTACGTAGAATTGATTACATTAAAATTTAGTTACTACGTTAGTAATTTATTATTGTTTAACAGTTCTTGTGTATGATAACAATCGAAAACTTTTTACGAGTATGTAAAACAAGAAGTGAATGTTCTGGCATTTCTGTTGAAATACAACAAACTATTGAAAACAAGTCTGGTTCGCTTTGCGGCTGAACTCGTAAAAGTAGGAAGCATTCAATGATTCCCGCATGTGGCTCCTTGTTCTCGTTTCAAGACATTTTCTCGATTTATTCCGTAAAGTTTCTTTAGCACTTGCAATCCTTGTTTTACAACCATTTATAAAACCGGTAAATATTGGTGTTTACGTTTGATATTTGAGTGTAAGCCGCCAACGAGACAGACTCGAAGCTTGTGCTCATTGGTCCCGTGTTCGATTCGATTCTTAAATCAACTAAATCGAAAAGGAGTTTACCCACTCTGGGATACTTCAAACATATATTCGACAATAACCAAGTCATGTACTGTAATATATTAAAACATGTCTCGTTAAATATCAAGTACGATCCGTTATATGGGTAATTCTGAAACATATTAGGCAAATTCAATGGGGCATGTATTAGAGACGTTCGGTTACGACGCTCTTGGGCAATATAACGTATTCGTGCGAGATGTAATTAATTATATCTATATCACAGTATGCAAGCATAATTTTAAACTATAAAAATCGACTGGTACTGCATATTTTTATGTTAAATATTGATCACAAAATTAAGTATTTGAAATAAGATTTTCAAAATGATGGCCAGTTTTCAAAAAAAAAATGTATGTAGTAATGTAATGGCATTTGGTTTTTGACTGTCTTCGGGGCATTCAGTGCTCCCCGAAGAAAAAAAGGGTGAAAAAGATATTTATACTACTTTCGTTATTTTAATACACCTTGAATATTTAGAACTAAATATTCTATAAGGGGATTCCGGATAGTTGCTTATGGGATATTTCAGCACAGTTATCCGACAACCAATCGTCAAAATTAATGCGTAATTTTTTTCTCAAAATCATCGTCCAACAATAACATTACTGTAGGTATATTATACTCGAGGCGTTTCACTTAAATTGTAATATTAAAGTCAAATCAATCAATCAATGTGAAGATTAAGAGCGCGAAGCAAATTTAAATTCAAGTAGCTTCAAGAAAAATAATTAACTTAAAATATTCAATTATTGTTAGGCATATCTATCAGGTTTTAATAGATTTTTTGTCATCATCACACGGTTCACTTTTACGAGCCAAAATGTTTCAGGTCTGCACATTAGAAAACACCTAACATCTACCTCTCAAGCGGTTTTTTTAGTGAGATATCATTCAATGAAATAAAAAAAATCAGCTCAATTTAAGATAACAATTTTAGTGCCCGTATACATTCAAAGAGAAATTATAAAGGCGACAAAGGAAGTCGGGGCAAATGGCAACGTGTTCTATCTACATCGTAACGAAATTAACTATCCCTGTAGCCCGGAGGTACTTAGCAATATAAGCGTTATTACGCGGTAGATTTAATTTTTTTTACGACACAGACTAATAAGGACAAGTACCTGATTATTTACCAGAGAAAATAATTTTGTATTTTTTTGTTTACTCCCACCCAATTAAGCACTACGGTACAGGTTTTACTTCTTTTTATTATATTGTTAACTTTATTGCACGTGTAAAACGTATAAGACAGCTGAAAATTAAAACCAATAATTTATATAGCGCCAAGAGTGGATCTCTTTCAGAGATTTAGATTGTTTAACAAAATGAATTCCGCATTCAAACAAAACTAATAAATATGTATAATTACGAAACCTCCTTACATCTAGTAGATTTTTTAAGTATCATTTATTTTAAGTACCACTACTAACTTCTTTTGAATAAAACAAAAGAAATATGTTACATATTCCATCAGAGGGATCAGATTATACCACTAAACTTTTTAGCAAATTATATTATTAATTTATCTTCAATTATTATTACAAGCTACGTTTTTGTATCAATTTATTACCAGTATTTCTTACTTAACAAGTAGACTTACTTTCTAATATATTCCCACTTTGGAATGGTGTAATAAGCGCTAAGTGAATTAAAATATTTCATCAAGATAGTAAAAACAGTGCGCACCGGAAATCTTCTGGGAAATCAGTAGAGGGAGCCTAGATATTTTGTGTCCTAGCCTGGGTAAACACGTCTTCCAAATTAGTATGCCCACTTGATGAATTTTGTAATATTTGAAATGTACAATTTAAGCGAATTCTTTAATTAGTGTTTGGTAACGCTAAAGATTGTCTGAATTAATTAAGGTACTATGCTTTAATTAATACTTATGATAGTGGGTGTAATTCGAATTTATATTCTAAACTAATAAATGTGAAAGCGAAATAGTTTATTCTAAATACATCAGTAAAAGAATTGACAATGTTTAAAAGTCTGAAATTATAAAATACGATATTAAATCCACAGAAAGAGGAACTGCAGCAAGTTGAAAAGATTTCACATCCATTTTCCTCTGGCATCGACAATGTTTCCCCAACTGCGTTTACTTTGAGTTTGTTGGATGAATAACGACTAACTTCCCTTATTAAGGGTACTTAATGGGTGGTAACCCAAAAAGATATATTATCAACTCCGGTATTTCAAGTAAAACTATAATAAGAAGTGATTATTAGTTAATTATTTGACGCCATTTATTTCTTATAGGACTTGAAATATAAACAAAACAAAAGCCATCGTATCATCACGTTTGTTGAATTCACTAAAATTTATAGGGCATATATTCTTATGGCATTTCTGGGATGAAAAGGCATTCCAAAATTTTTTTTTTAAAAAAAGGGCGTTTCCCTCGGGGGGGCCCCCCCCCCCAAAAGGATTTAACCCCCCCCCCCCCCAAAATATACTAGCAATACTCTCCCGAGTCAACCTACAACCACTCAGCCAAGCCCTTTTTCGACTCATCAAGATATTGCCTCTAGAGCGTTCGAAGCTATTGGGGTATGTATTACGAAATTGGAATGATTAGTTGAAAAGCATATTAAATCATCAAAACTCATAAACTAAAATGTCCTGTTAGTATATTAGCGTACTGTTTATACTATTAATAGCTATCAATTATACTGGGATTGTCAATTAAATCAGAGAGAAGCGGCTTAATCCGGGTCGGACGCAGGACACAATTATTCATCAGCAATATAAAGCCGGTTAATCCGACAATATTGACCGGTGTCGAGGCATCACTGCTAGGCCCTAGGCGTGCTCTTCATGCCATATTTATATGTCATAATAGTCAAGGAAGTATATATCCAGACCAAGACTATATTCTTATCAAATTTATACGGGTTAGCCGACTAAAGAAATATTTTTTAAATAAATTCATAGAACTATCGATACGTTCCATGTATTGTAAAGTTATAAAAATAAGTCAAGTATATATATTATATAGTATTTTATTATTATTTACTATTATTTTATATTAGTTGTACTTTATTTGATTGTGAATAAAACAACGTCACGTAAAAGTTTTAAAACCATCTCTTTGGAGACGCCGGTGATGACAAACCGGTATTTAACATTTGATTGAATTTTGTTATAAAGAATCTGACGGTCACATTTATGGTTAACAAAGGGTAACTGGTATAAATTACTTTTATATATCTATGTTATAATATTATGCAGCATGCTAAATAGTTATGATAAATAAAACAAACAAAAATCGTGGCATTCTTGCAAGAAATGAACAAAGGCCGTCGAACATAAGGTACTGTATAAGACGATGTAACCCGCTACTTAACATATGGAGAAGCATAAGAGCTTCCTCAGAGTGTACTTTGTTTCCTATATTCCACTATTTACTTTCACATTTAATATTTCTTGTTTTAAATATACTGAATATAAAGTATATAGTTATATGCCTTATAATATCCTAAAAATCCTCTCGTTAAGTGAAAATTTTATTACAATTCTCATAATCATTAATATCAGACAACTCTCTCAGTTCACTGGAGTTTCATACTGATAAATAAAAGATTACTTAAAGTCTAGACCAAGGCTTTCTAGCTAATGGCTTTAAAAATATTTCATTTCTGGAATAGTTTCGAGTCAGAAATGCGCCAAGTGACAGTTAAACTGATGTGTTCTGTTGTGGGAAAGGCAAGTGTACAATTATTAAATGTCTTCTTTAAAAGTGAATGAGTAGTTTTGTAAACTAGATTACTATTGTCGAGTCAAATTTCCAGGAACGAAATGTGACATAATATGTTCTCTGAATCGCCTTGTTTAGTAATAAGATATGTCAGCGATTTTTTAACTTCAACTGATAAATTGTATATGTATATGTATATTGTGTGTATGTACAGACACATACATATATTTATTTTGATCTTTTTATGTATACTATAAGTTCCTTTCTATGTTTTATGTGTGCAATAAAGTTTATTTATTATTATTATTATGTATATCGGCGATGAATTTCGGGACGTTTTGTTAAACCAAAGACTCTACTTTGTCAACTTTTAATCTTAATATATATATAAATCTCCTGTCATTAGTGTTTGTCTACATAACCGATTTTAAATTAAATAGTCACACCGTAAGCAGTCTGGTAAAACTTAAGAGATAGGATAGCTTAGATCTTGAATTATAGTTTGCAATTTTATTTTATTGAAAATTATTTGTTTTTTACAATTTCTGTTAACTCCTAAAGATTCTAAGAGATGTCGATACTTTTCGACTGGATAGAGTAAGTAATCAATAGATGGCACTGCTATGGTAAACCGACTAACGTGTCATATAAGCTACAATTCAATATCATGATTAGCACGTGTTATTGAGGGTAAAGTAAAAAATAAATTTATTTTTAGTAAAGAAATACTGTGAAATACAATTATTTATAATTTTTGGTGTTAGCATAGCAAACCACGTGTTACTTAGACCGAAGTGTAACTCAAAGTCCTACGCAGACGAAGTCGCGGGCACCAGCTGGTGTTCACATAAAAAATATCTACGTCAAATATTTGTATGAAAATTGTAAGTGTTGTGCATAATGGTGTACGATTCTTGCTATGAGTAATCTTTAATATTATTAACCATGTAATGTATATGGAGTAAAACAACAATAATTGAAGAGAAAAAATTTATTTAACCTAGAAATACATTTCTTATTATTTCTTAAATAAACTATCTGCTCACAATAATACACACATACACCAAAGTTAAATATGATCCAATTCAGAACTAAAGATTCAAAGACAAAACAAAGCCTTTATTGATCTGTCATTGAATGTTCCATTGTCTCTGGATCTTCAGACTAAATTCATGTCATTCTAGATGTTTTAAATTCTGTCAAAGGCGGTTCAATTACTGAGATTATCTCCATTTACCAGTCGATTTTCGAGCGGACAATCCTTCAAAATATCATAAGTATTTTCATACAAAAATAGATACCTTAATGATCACAGTCTCAACATACTGCCTATATGTAAACTTAAGGTGTAATTTTAATGGATTACGATGAATACAATGATGAAAACGTTACATGGAAATGATTTTAATCCTTAGATTAATGGAATTCATGGAATTAACATATTCCAGTCAATAAACTATTTTAATGTAAACTTATGTAATACATTATTATATTTAAACTATTAATACGTTATAAGAAATTCATTTAAATAAACAGTGTATTGAAGGTTTTTAGACTTTATGTTGAACATTAATTTATTTAGATACGAAAATAACATGAAGTGAATTCAATAAATTTTTAATTACTCCTTACAAATTGTCAATTTGAAAGTCTTATATAATAGAATCAGAAAACAGTATTAAAGAACGAGGTATACATAATTTCTTACATAAGCAGACACAAAAACTACCGATTGGAAACTTATTCCACAATCAGGTCAATTTATTCAATCATTATATTTCAAATCATTAAAATTAGTACATTTCGAATAATTAATGTAAGCTTACATGGATGTCGGGGACCAAAAATTCATTTCACGTAGCTCTGAAGGCTTAGCTCTGAACGCTTGGGTTGATTTAGGGGATTTCGGAGGGTTAGACGGTTCATTAAGGATCTTCGTCTCTTTAGTTTTTGGTGAAGGACCAAGATTTTCAACTGATTCTGCGAGTGTGATAGCTGCAACAATGGAAAAAACATTACTTTAACAACGCCATATTTAATATATCTATCTATATTTAAACATGTTTTTACGAGAATTATCCTAACCAATATGATTTTTTAAAGAAATAAATAATACAAATATATAATCCAATCCAATCATGTAATCCTGCATCTTTCATGGTGGAAGATACAGGCTAACTAAGTAACTGACGGATTCGAAAATAAATAACGATATTAATATTCTCTTTATACAGAGTTTATTTTTAAATTTATATTTTAATAACTAAAAACATAAATAAGTATAAATTTCATATTCTGCTGTGTTATCCTTTTCTACATAATACTCAATAATATTGATTCTATATTTAAATTCAAAAACAATTCTAATATTAGACATGAGTCAGTGTTCAATTGTCTGTTAAGATATCAGGTATCAGCAAATTGATTGATAATCCAGTCTAATGTTTGTTATCAAAATCTAGAACAAGTTTCATTTATTTTCCACTATTTTCATGGAAAATTTTATTACTCTATTTTCACTGAAATATAACCAAGGTAAGGTGTCCAGTGGCCTTATCCCATATACAACACTTTTATACATAGGTGCTCAGTTAAAATATTATTTTATAGTACAACCGGTCGGGAGTATCGTTAGATTGAATAATTGATAAGTTTAGTTTGATAACTCACTCTGTAATCTATTTTCCACAATTTCCTCTTCAGCGAGTGTTGAAGTGGACGTGGTGAGGTCTTTCTTATAGCCCAGAAGTGCCATCGTAAGCCATGATCGACCATGGGCATCTTCTACGGGTTCAAAAGGAGAAGTGAAATATCTGAAAACGTTTATAACCTATTAAATATGAAACATAAAAAATATAAATTAGTGTTAATATGATATTTGCTTTAAGTAACGGAAAGACCATAATCAGCCACGTTGAAATAAAATATGTATGTTTAATGCTTGTTTGTTTGGTAAATATCTATAATCTTTTTGTGGTGAACAAACCTTTTATCGAGGCATCCTTATAGACTATATACTTTCTGGACACTAACAATAAGGTGTGCATTAAAATCACCAATTGTCGGGTGCATAAAGGTCAAACACCCCTGTATTTCGAAAACATTAAAACATCACAAAGATGAAAAGTGTAATTTAACTTAATAATTGTTTAAACCTCATTTCGATCACCATTAACATCATGTTAAATTTTGTTACAATACAAAAAAGTATATTTAAAATATTTGATTAATAACAAAACTGATACATATAGTTCAATAGTCTGTCTACTTGAAAGTTCGATTCTACGATAGCTATTATGCTCTGTCATTTTATAAACAAAAACAAATGACAACGGTGAGATAAACGTGGCTTTGTTTTTGAGGTGTCATAATAAGTCAATGGTCTAAATAGAAAATTAAAATATATAGATGACCGCAAGTTGATATATTTTTGTTTTGAATTATATTTTAATAATGATTGGGTTATTTTGAGGAATAAACACTATAAAGCCTAATCACTATACTTTGTGATTCATCTTGGTCTTGGTCATTCAGTCAACAAACTCAGGCTACTTCTTAGATAAAGATCACAAAAAACATTAACATTATCCTTACAATTGTATAGGAAGACCAAAATTGTAACAAGAATTACTCTTCTATGCAGACCTGTTGTGCCTATTGCATATTAACTTACTACTAATTACTATTGTATATTAAATTATATATTAATAATAAATTAGTCTTAATTATATCACGATTTGCAGCGACAATTAGCGACAATGCGAGCAATTCCTAGCATTCAATCATTAAAAACCTGTCTTGTTTACATCCAATTGGGTGTATAGATAAACTATTTCAAATAAACAAAATATTTATCATTTATAATTACTGAACTGAACCAAGTTAAATTTATTATTTGTGACCTAGACGTAAGTGATTCAATGATGAACGAATTTTAACATAAATTACCCCCATTATTTCAAATGTCTGACTACTATAGAAGATCTTTATGTCCCTGCATGACCAGTGGGTTTGCCTCATACCTGTTGTTATGCATCTTGCGACGGCTATTCGGGCTAGAAGGCGGAGAGTGCAGAGGCGTGGTTGGAAGGCTTTTGCTGCCACGACGGGCCAACAAATTGTACCCTGATGTGTCTTGTCCATCATCAGTTGGAGACGCTACTGTGAAGCCCCGCGGCGCCCGAGTCGATATCATTTGATTCGCGACCTACAACCATGGCATCATTTTTAAAACCACACTTCTCATATTACTTGACTTCGAATACGAATCATTCGTATTCAAATCATTTCTATAAATTAACATAGCTGTTGTTATGTTTCTCTGTCATATGTTTACGCCGTATTGAGAGAAGACATATAGGTACTTTAGTTATTTTGATTCAGGGTCAAGAACACACTGGGTTATCAAACTTATATATACCATTTTAATTGTGCTCTTCCCGCTGTATCGTCTATATCAAATGGCGCACTAGTATTAGAAATAGAGCAATGCGCGGAAGTACCGTGAGTGCTATAATTGACTATGTACATTCACAATTGCATTCAGGTCGTCTGACGTGATTGCAATCCACTATCGCCGAGCGTGAACCATTCATTTATCACAACTTTTAATAATTTATTTGGTTATAGACACGATCGGGTCAAATTGACTGATGCAAGAATTCAGACAAATTTCATTTATCATAAAAGAAAAGTATAGAGCGTTGACATAATTTAGTTATATATCAACAATTTATCAATGTATTTATTAATAATTGTCAGTGTTACATTTAAAATTATCTAAAAAGAACGATTTCTACACGCGACATTTCCATGACAATCAACTAACCTTGGCCATATTGATTGCGTCATCTTGTACTTAGATAAAACGTAGATTACAAATGCATTCCGACGGACATAAAAAATATAATATTCTATTATTTTTACCAACCCTTTTGTTAAAATACGTTAAAGCCTACATTTACTAATCCTTTATATAAAAAATTTTAAAAATCTTCACTTTAAAGTGTAGATTTATGGGTATTATGTTAATCAATAAGCAATAATACTGTCTTTGTAGTGTCGACAAAGAAAATAGCTAATTGTTGCATCGAATTAAAATAAATTAAATCATCCATTTCTAATAGATTATGACGTTTTCTTTCGATTCTCATTTATATTAAAAGAAATTTCTCACGTTATCTCTTCGTAATACAAAAATTTGTTAGACGTACGCTCATGATACGATTGCAACACATTGAAGGTAGCGCATAAATTAACCGCATTTCTCACCTTGAGAACTGACGTACCGCAAGCCGCTCCTTCGCCTTTGAAACCATCGTCTGTGCCTGCCGGTTTGGGCTTTAAATTTAGTGGATTTGCTGCAATAGAGGAAAATGAATTTTATTTCAGAATTATAGTAGATAACATTTAGTTGCAAATATGTATTTCCGAGATTAGGTAATATAATAAAAATAACAATAGAATATTGTACGTAAATATTTTATTAACGTTTATATTACGTTAATTAATGGATTAACGTAAAATAAATGGATTCCTCAAGATGTGATGTGAATGTCGTATTATAAACAAAGTAAGAATATATATCGTTCGGTAGAATTGGATCGGTGTTGTAAACTCAATAAATTGCGTGCTAAATAGATGTTTTCGCGCTGCCATAATATCGTATACGAAGATACGTGATTAAGCCACAGACGATATGCGAAAAAAAGACAAAAAGCTATTTAAAAAAATATTTTCTTTGGAAAAGGTGAGATTTCATATAGGTAGTAGATTATAGATTAAATCGAAAATTACTTATATATAGACTTTCGATTCCCACATCACATAGACATAATAAACACACGATTTTTTAATCAGCTTTCTATTTAAGTATATTTAAGAATATTAAACTTATGGTCAGTCATTTATTTTTAAATTATGTTTTTTTTATATATTTATTAATACTGATGGATACGGATATAGTCT
This sequence comes from Pontia daplidice, assembly GCA_963693355.1. Taxonomy (NCBI): domain Eukaryota; kingdom Metazoa; phylum Arthropoda; class Insecta; order Lepidoptera; family Pieridae; genus Pontia; species Pontia daplidice. The sequence goes on along the minus strand of CAVNZL010000139.1, from coordinate 2,491,786 downwards.
TTCCATGGCTGACAATCATTTACAAAGCCTGTTTGCAACAGGTGTCAATAATCTTATGACCGATTTTACGAACCGGATAAAACTGGAATACAAAATGTCACGGAAGACAAGCATACAAAGAGGCGAATACAGGTAGCATTATAGATTTTTTTCAATATATATGAAAAAAAAAATCCGCAATATAAATTCATGAATTTATACGTTATAAACTGAAACACATTACTACTTTCGTGTTGCTACTAAAATAACACGACACATTATGTCATGCAAATATTATTGATCACAAAAGTCCCAGCTCGTCAGGAGATTACAGTTTGCTAATATGATTTATTTTTGTTTACACTTCACACATTGCATTTGTTATTCTATTAGAGTGAAAACATACTATTGTGACGTAGCAACATCAATCTACATGAAGCATACAATGATAATTATTATTTTTGTTTAATTCAACGTAACGGATATCAAAAACATTAACCGATAACGCTATCACCAGTAAGTAAAACTGACTTTAGATAGTGAATTCATTACCTGCTGTATTTATGGGGGCAATTCCGTGCAGAACTTTTTGGCACGGCTTGGTATGTTTCGACCAGTCCTTCTCCTTAACATTGTTGTATGCTGCCGCACCATCCTTTTGCTGTTCTTGAACGAGCTTTGGGAGTTCATTGTTAAGTTTTGGCTGACCAAACAATGCCTCTGTTTTTGGGTATCGGATGTAGAAAAATGAATCCTCAGGCGCTGGTGGTGAGATAGAAAAAGGCTCAAATTCTCTGAAAGCAAAATAATTTAGTCAATATCTTGTGGCTTTAATTGTGTAAGAAGAATTTTATATTCATACCTATACCAATATTATAAAACTGAACAGTTTCTAACATCTAACTATCTACTATAAAAATTATTTTTTTTGTAGAAACGAGGAAAATAGTTCCCTTTCGCGTTACGAAGTGTATGGAACTTAAGGAATGCGAGAGAAACATTAAAAATTAGAAAGCAACAGATTTTTTTTTCAATGGTTATTTAAAAAATTAAATGGACAAAGATTATGTAAATTATGATCGTTGGAACAGCCAACCCAATTAGATAAGTAATTACTGACGTAACAATGATTGGTTGTTCCATTTTCCTAAATTGTTAATTAACTGACTAAATCGTTTAATATAATAATATTTTTACTTTAAATTATAATGTCTGAACTGCATAGTACGATATTTATATCTTATATTGAGAATTAGTGATTATTTGCACTACGTATGATTTTATCAGTTTAAGTCAATAAAACAAAAATAAAGTATGACGTCACAATGAGTCGAAGCGGCTAGTCGTATTATTTGAGAAGCGCAATCCCCCGAAAGAGAAAGTACCAACGTACGACGTCACTGCTAAGGTCAGGATTCTTTTAGCTATAGCAGTTTATGAAGTACAAATATCCAACAATCAACAATTTATTGAAGCACACCTTGGTACAAGGGACTTAATTTTTTGTAAAAGTGCCAAGAAACGGGACGCTCTGACCGACTATTAATAGTAGATATACCTACCTACGAATAACCTCTAAGACTTTGAGATGTTTCTTTATGACATTGTAGTCGAATATTTTACTATAAAATGGATTATAAATGTATAAAGCTTTTCATTCCCATTATAAAAATTAACTAGTTTTACTTTAATACGAAACTAATTCTTGTGAGTAGGTATCTATTTCTACTACGGTGTAATCGCGTTGTAATGTACTATACATACATACAAATTACATATATATAGAGATTATCAGTAATAATATTCTGAATAATATTTACATTTTCGTTTTTTATGACATCTGTTACATAGTACTGTAAAAATAAAACGTCACTAATGCCACAGTATATATAGCATTAGGAAAGCTTGTTATTGTATATTTTGCTGACATAAATAAATCAATATATTTAATCATGAAAATTCAATAATTCAAATCACTGATAATATAAAAAATAGTGAACCTAAGTGATAAAAAGAAAACACTTGATACCCCAGGTCTTATCAAGAAATGATATTGTTCAAGTTTTGATCTCATATATTTGTTTTTTAATTAAGTTAGTTAGCCTTTTTGACAAAATTGTTTTGTAATATCTTAAAAGTGCATGTACTAAGTTATTATTACTTACTACTACAAATTCTCTCTCTATTGTTACATTAAAAACATTCTTATAAATATACTAGCTGATATGGCAAACATTGTTTTGCCATGAGTGTGATTTCTAGCAATAAATTTTTTAGTTGAATAAAAATAATTATCAGCTTTAAGAGTGCTTATATGTTTATAATCGAAAGTGTTTTAAACAATAAAAGTATGCTTTATTTAATTTTTCTTCATTCTTAATAAATTAATATTTATATAACACATTTATCAGTTTACTATGGTAATAGATATAAATAGATGTCAATACATGGCACACGGATACACATGGTATTAATAATATTGAATAGTAGCTTATATGACATGTTTGTTGGTTTACCATAGCAGTGCCATCTATTGATTACTTATTTAATTCAGTCGAAAAGTATCAACATCTGTTAGAATCTTATGGAGTTAACATCTGTTAAACACAAGTATCTTTTCAATTATCACAGTTAACAGTCACAATTATCTAATTGTGACTGTCAATTAATTATAGACAAATAATTCACAATAAATTTTTTATTTTATTGGGAAATATTTGCCTACAATTAATTGATCTAAGTTATCCTATCTCTTAAGTTGGACTAGACTACTCACTGTGTGAGAATTTAATTTAAAATTGGTTAAGTAGCTTAGGAGTCCATCACGGACAAACATTGTGACAGGAGATTTATATATTATGAATATATATCTGTAATGAGACACAGGGTCTGTTTTCTTTGTAGTATTAAAAAAAAATGCTTCTGCTACTATTTTATTTTTAAATATACAACTAAAGTAATTCTGAGTAATTCATTGGAGCTCTAAATGAAATTTAAGGAATTTGCAAGAAGTAAACACCAAGAAAGACCCTAAAGATAGTTTTAAGGAGTTATTACTATATATTTTTTGTTAACAACCACAACAGATTTGTTTTTGAAAAATGATTGTGTGTTTTTTATATATTCTTTATTTTATTAAAATAAAATTAATAACAAACATTAGTTTACTTACTTGGCTGGTTTTGATTTCATCCAGACTGGTAATGTAAAGCCATCTCTAATTTCTGGGTCACTTGAAGCCATTTTTAATATAAAAGATATAAGTATTGTAATATAATACAATAACTTTACACAGGCAAAAATCAACTGATATAAACAATATGTCTATGTGTGTTTTATCTTGAGCAGAAGTGATAAGACTGATTTAAGTGTGACATTAAAATGATATAATAAGAAATATATGTGATTGTAAAATATCATATACTAAAAAGATTATACAAGAGCACTCAAGAAACCCTTTGGGATGCACTAGATTTCAAAGAAAGAGTTGAAGATTGCATCTGAAACAAAAATAAACAATAAATGTCACCATTGATAATGTGACCAAACTTTTTGTTTTGAGAGGTTACTTTATTTTAGTTACCTAGCTACTAGCTAGTGTGCTAGCATTGTAAGCCATACTACAAAAACTTATAAATGTTTTTTAAAACTTATGATTAAAACTCAATTGCTAATTATTATGTTACATTGCTCTTTTTATGTGAATATCAAAAAATTATGACAACTTATATCAATTTCTATATTTAATGCTTTAATTTCCTGTTTTTACCCAAAAATAAGAGGTTAACAAAGCTGCAAAATTTATTATTATTGATTTAAGACTTAATTATTAATCAGAGGTAATTTTAATAAATTTAATTATTCAATAACTTTGTAGACATGGAGTGTGTTCACCCGTAAAATGAAATTCTATGTATGCATAATATCTATATCTCATAAGTTGTTATATTAGTCATACTGCAATTTCTCACGTTACACACAATATTTAGTCTTAAAACTCTTTACGGTATAATTTGGCTTGATATAATACTTGTATCCCGTGACCTTAAAATTAGGCTTTAATTTATAACGAAAATTTGCTCCAGTTTCACTCAATTTAATATTAATATAAATACATCGAACAGATTATAACATTTACTTACGTTTACGATTGTATTAGCACAAAAAAACATTTTTTTTAAATACTACAACGTGCAAACAACGAACAATCGAAATATTTAGAAGTTCTGAGAATTGCACCGATTATAGATCGTCGATGTCGGCTGTCGAAAGTAGATTTGTCATTTGAATTATTTACTACAGAGTACAGATGAATTTACTATAACCACAGAGTAAGCGGTTGTATTACTAACTCTTAACTAGCGCAACATCTGAAAAAAAAAATGTTTATAAAAGTTGATGATTGCCGCTCATGATGTTCGTATTTATTTGTAAATTATAACAGAAAAACAATTTTTTTTAGCAAAAGTACTCTATATGGTATAAGAACTTAAACAAAACAAGTAAAAATGTATTATTTTAATTCCTAGAGTTAATTAATTTATTATTATTGTTACTATAATTAATAATATGTAATTATTGAATACACAGTATTTGAATAAAAGTATTAAAACAAATTCTGCTACAAGAAATATACCAACACCAACAGTGTGTTTTATAGGTAATATGATTTACTCCTTAATTTTAGTTATCTAGATTATATTTTTATGAACTTGTCTGGAAACGCTACACTATGTAAGTATGTGGTTCCAAAACTATACTCAGTTTATATCAGCCGTTGTAGTTATTTTATATTTTCCTACAATTGTAGTAAAATTTAAGTTAGACATGCAGCAATAAAATTATTTAATCGTAGTCATAGGTCGACAGTTGTATTATATTCTATAATCACTAACTGTCACTAAGTATTGTAAACTGTGGTTAAAATTCCCAGTTTGACTAATATACGCTTTGAATAAACGTAATTGAATTAATTGTTTATGTCACTTGTCTCTATTTCAGATCTCTAATTTTTCCGTGAGTGTAGTACAATTAATAAAAAATATTTAGGAAGTTATAAAGTATAATAGTAAGCGTACTCTTTTTGCAAAATTATTTTGTATTTAAAATATAAGCAGTTTTTTTTTAAATAAATTTGTGGGGATTTTTTCTAAATATCACAGTTTTGTTTCGATTCATGTTTTTAGATATATTAAATATTATTTTCCTTTATAGGTTTCAGAAAACTTTTTGTTGTGATGGCTAACGCAGAGCCGACGGATCTAGATTGGGTGCAACTGCGCCGTGACATGGGAGTAGTAGCTGAGGCAGAAACCACAAAAGAAAAATTTTCTAGGAAGTTTAAAGAAAACCCTTTCGTTCCCATAGGTAAATGAGAGAATGAAAAATCTATGTAAACTAAACATGGCTTTATTTAATCACTAACAAGATATTTGATAATATTCTTAACAAACTGAAATTATAACTTAACTAAACTTAAATTATCATAGGTTGTGCTGCAACAGCTGGTGCTCTGACATACGGACTGTGGTGTTTTAGAACTGGCAGAACAAAAATGTCGCAAACAATGATGCGTGCTCGAATAGTCGCTCAGGGATTTACTATTGCAGCATTAGTTGTTGGAGTTATAATGACTACTGGGAAAACGTTGAAATAGTCACTTTGCACTCTAAATATTATGTAATGTTAAGAAGGTTATATTGTTGTGAGGAAAATTATATTACTTTATAGAGTAGAGTAGGACATATTTTTTTATTTATTAAAGTAGTCACATAATATATATCTGAAGTATTTAAGTAATTTTGGAATCTGAAATTTATTATTTGTCTTACTCCAGTGAAATAAAACTTAGCTAAATTATAACATATTTAAAGAGAAACTATAGGACACAAGTAATACTGTAAACCAAATTTGATTTCATTTTATTAAACAATTTTATAAATTGTGAAAGGGTAGCTTAACAATGTGGCTTAAATACAATACTTCATGATAATATTGGTAACATGATATTATGTCTGACAAGCTTTATTTAACAAAACCATAAATGATTATTTTAAATTATGTTATGTTTATTTATTTAAACACAGTTCCGTGGGAAACCATCTATGAAGACACAGAATTGTTAATGCCTGCTTTATTTTCCCTGTTTTACCCAATAGTATTGTTGTAGTATTGATAAACATCTATATATAAACTTAAAATAAAACTGTAGACATTTCTATTTTTGAAAAAGATGCTAAATATCCAGTCATGGGTATATAAGAGGAATAAAACATATCCATATTATTTTGATATTGATTCAAATGATTTTTTTGTTAGTTTGTTCACACACCTCTAAAGTGTAGGCCAGATTTAATTAAAACTGCATGATGGTACACAAGTACCTGGTCTTATCTTATAAACTTTGAAAGCACTAATTTAAAATTCTTTTTTTTTTACCTAGAGTGAACTCCATGATGACAAGTGGGCACCAGCTTGTCAGTATTTGCTTTGTAAAGCTACTACTATTAGTTGTTAGGAACAAGGTGTCTTTAATAACATTGGGCAGGGGACCAGATCCTAAGTTTGTCATATTTTGTTAAAATTGTGGGAAGTTTTAAAATCAACATGGTAACACCGGCAATGTGCTGCCTAGCTGACGTCGCGCCCCCCCCATATTCAGTGGGAGTTTAGTGGGGATTAGTCGAGGACCCTATCCCGCGGGGACATTCATTCTGGTGCGAGACCTGGTGAAGATAGATGCTATCTAAGATCTATGACGGTTTGCTGTGTGATGTAGATAAGTGTAATAACCAAGGTGTACTTGTAAAAGTTTAATAATGGTTAAATGATAAAGTGATTGCTGTATCCTGATTTTCGTTATATGATACAGCCGCCCATTGACACTCAAAATGCTGGAGGCCTTGCTAGTGCCTTGACAACCTTTATATTATGGACGATAATCTATGTTCTTGAAGGTCCTCGGAAGTAGTATTGATTCGGAAATGCCTCTATGTCCACAGCAGTGGTGTGCAGCAAAATGTGCCTTCTAAATTTCGTATCGATGTCCGATAATGACGGACGGATTAAATACAGGCGAAGGTATCAATGGTAAAATAACAAATCCGATAGAATATGTACGGATGTAGATGTGGCTCTGAAAGTGACTGGTCGTCGATGATTTGAACCGCTCTTCGTTGGATGGGAAGAGGAAGGAGATGAGAACAGTGTTCCATTTGGGGCCGAAGTTGCGATTCGTAAAGATGCAAGTGGTGACCAGGAGTGAAATAACGTTTCGCCACCAAGCAGACACAGCTTGTAGACTATTTTAGCCTTACCTTACCGAATGATCGCGGAATGCTGACAATGCTAAGGCTTTAAGGGAGGTGTATGGGCTGAGAAGAAACCCCCACAAACTTTTTTTGGAAAAAAAAAATTTTTTTTTTTGGAAAATTTTTTTTTTTTTAATTTGTTTTTTTGCGGCCCCCCCCCCCCCCCCCCCCCCCCCCCCCCCCCCCCCCCCCCCCGGGGGGGGGGTTTCCCCCCACCCAGTAGGAGTAGCGGCAAAGGAAGTTTAGCGGAAATCGCGCAGACCTATGTCCGAGAAATATTCGCTCGGTCGGTGTATACCAAGTGCTAATATTTGCTTAACAATGAATGCTGTCAAGTTGCAACATATCTTTGATGTGCAGAAGAAATAGGGTCGGGAAAAGGACACCCCTTGGGGGGAACCCGTTTGGTTGGAGCTCTCTGGACCCTGTACAGGCACACGTAGAATCACGGATGACTAACGCGCTAAAGGTTGGGTAGGTACCGATGCCTTTAAGCGTCTCGACAGCGACAAAAAAAGACATCCTCCCTGACGTACCTACACGTAATCTCCCGCCCACGTTACGAGGGAATGTCTAATCTATAAATCACAAAGGAAATTGAATTTGTACCTCAAAGTATCAGCCGAGGAACAGATCCGAGTCTTGGAAAGAAAGACTAAGGCCGCCTTCATAGTCTCCAGGTGGTAATGCATAATGTTACGCATGTTAGAATTGAGCCCCCTTTGTTATATGTTTCACCCCGAGAATGAATACTTGTTAAAGTAAGCCCAGTACTGTTTATATTAGTTACCATCAGATTTTATAATGTTTGTTCAAATAAAAATTATACAAAAAAAATTGGCCGTTCACAATAACTCTTGAAATCGAGAATAGCAAGCAGTCTAGTCAGGGGATATGCAACGCTCAGAGAAAGGTGTTCACATCACGGGATTAATTTAATATTAATATTGTGTTGTCTTAAACTTATAAATTAAACTAATAAGTAACTCGCATAGCTATGTAATTATATTAGTAGCAAGTTATTTATAGTAAAATATCAATTTCTGAAAAGACAATATACCTTATATCGATTAGTAAGAGCCGCGGAATTCGGATTGTCTGTCTGTCTGACTGTCCAATTTCGATCGATCGATTTTTCGAAGATGGGATCTAAGGCCAGGCGCGCACTACGAGTTTTTCGCCGCGTGGCAGAAAAGAGCAGCGGCATAATGCCGCACTATAATTCTGTACCAAACAGTTTTAAATTGTATTGCGCGCACTTGACGGCAGAGTCCACCGCAGCGGCGAAAGGTCTGTGACAAGTTACAACTTATTTGCGGCGCGGTAGTTCATCATATTTTTGTAGCATATTTGAATAGCTTTGAATGCACGCATTACACGAAGTTTTCATATGAAATATAAGGTCCAACTAAATTTAAAAGTTCGTAAAAACTCTATTTATACATTCTATAATATTTGAAGAACTTGTCGTTGTAATCATTAAGTTCGGCAAATATTTTAGAAAACTGTCCGGTGTTTAAACGATTACGAATAAGAGGATGAATCCAAAATCGTTTATTCTTTTTGTCGAGCCCTTATTATCAGAGTTGTTTCTATTAAATCCATTTTAATACTGTAGTGCGCGCGTTTACGTAGTTTGTTGTTGTTTTGCCGCACGGTACAATGTCGCAAATTTCTGCCGCGCGGCAAAAAATTTGTGGGGGGCCCCCCCCCCCAAAAAGAATTTTTTAAAAGGGGAAAAAATTTAAAAAAATTTTAAAAAAGGGAAAAAAAAAAAAAAAAAAAAAATTTTTTTAAAAAAAAAAAAAAAAAAAGGAAAAAAAAAAAAATTTTTTTTTTTTTTTTTTTCCCCCCCCCCCCAAAACCTTTGTTCCATTTTAAAACAAATAATTTTACGCGCCAGTAAACCTGCGCGCGTAGTTTGCGTTGTTTTGCCGCACGGTAAAAGAATTTTTCTGCCCGCAAAAAGTGCGCGCCTGGCCTAACAGTAAATTTATAATAAACATTAATTTGGGGGGTTTTTAAGAGCTGGCATCCCTGTCGATATTTTATTGTCTGTGTGTGTTTACGTGAAAAGATTTTGTCGTAATTTCAATTTTCACTTTTTTTACCTTCTATATTTTAATTATGAATAGAGAATAAATGAAGAGTCTTTAGATTCTGTTACTGATAACCGGGTGCAGCGAAAAATACATTTGCTCGGCACCCTTAATTTTTTCCTTACATTTAATAAATATGAATGGCTTTATTGCTGTACATTGTGGTAAATATTAAATTTGATCCTGATTGGTAAAAGTTTTTATGCCATATAAAAAGTATTTAATAATAAATAAATATTATATGCTTTTAGGGGCAGGCTACCACAGTGATACTCTAAGAAAAGATTATCAAAAGACCTGTTATGTTGCATGCAAAAAAGCAGCCCAAACACTTAATCAAGGGGGTACTGCTGTAGATGCAGTAGAAAAAGCGATAATTGGTAAACCAAGATACAAAACTTGCTCACTGAATTTTAATTTTGTTAAATAATCTTTATTTTATGAACATATCTTCATTTCCAGAACTAGAAAATAGTGCACTCACAAATGCTGGCTATGGATCAAATTTAAGCTGGGATGGTATTGTAGAATGTGATGCATCCATAATGAATGGGCAGACACTTCATTTTGGTGCCTGTGGGGCAGTTGCAAATGTATGGAACCCAATTACTCTAGCAAAACAGCTTTGTTTAAAACAATGCGATAATCTTTCACTAGGTCGAGTACCACCTTGTATTTTGACAGGGAAAGGTGCAAAGACATGGGCTGAAAGAATGGGGTTAGAGATTGTCGATGATAAGAAAATGATTTCACCAAGAGCATTCCGGAATTATAAACATTGCAAGAGAAAGTTAAAAAGATATTCTTTACAAAATGATGTAAGATTTAGTCCTTTAGACACAGTGGGAGCCATATGTGTTGACTCATATGGAGTTGTAGCAGCTGGAGCAAGTTCTGGTGGGGTTTCTTTAAAACATGAAGGGAGGGTAGGGCAGGCTGCCTCATTTGGTAGTGGAGTTTGGGCAGCTATGAGTAGGGATGGTACTACACCTTCTGTAGCCTCTTGCACATCAGGATGTGGAGAACATTTGATCCGTACACAATTAGCAAAAAATACTGCTGAATGCTTGGTGGAATCATCACCAGTAATGAGTTTGGACAAATGTTTAAAAGAAAAGTTTTTGGAATCTCCATTTCTTTGGGATGTACCAGAAAGATTAGGAGGTGCTTTATCTTTAATGTTTAATCCTCAAACTGGAGAAGGTGAACTATTATGGGGTCACACTACTAAAACAATGTGTATTGGATACATGTCATCACAGACTGCAAAGCCAAAGGTAAGAAATTAAACTTATCTATAAATAATATTGATTTTTTGCTCATTATTTTTAATTGCTAAAGAGTTTGCTGTTTGGTAGAACATACTTGTCTCAGGAATTAATTAATTTTCCTTTGAACAATACATTTATCAATCTCATGAAGTAAATTTGTCTCCTTAAAAAAAGCAGGGGAAACACCAGGGAACAGATAGTTTTTTATAAGTTATATACCTTTTATTAACACAAAATTATTCTTTTTTTAGTGTATCATTTCATACTTACCACCAAAAGTGGTTGCTGGACACAAAGCTGTTGTTTCTGGAGTCCCATTTAATGTTCCTATACAACCATATCCTGAATTTCAATGGGAAATTAAAACTGAACACATGTTGAATGGATCTCTGTGATATTCTTTTAATTACATATTTTGTTCTCATTAGCTTTACTAATTATATATAAGGATTATTGCTGCCATACTTATTAAGTCTTTTAGAATATGATCTCTTAAGTAGTGGCCATTATTTATACTTAATTTTGCAATTTTAACAGCAAAATGATTTAGAGTATTTTGTAGTAATGTTTATCATGACAGTTTGCATACAATTGCAACAAGCAGAACAATACATGTATCTATATCTTGATTGTTTATATAGAGATAGGTTATGATGATAAATAATACAATAATTTTGAAGTTTTATTTTATAAAATGTGCTATCAGTACATTAATTCGGTGAGTGATCAGTATTAAGTACAATTGAATTATTATAGTTTTACTAGACAAAGTTCAAAATTATTTATTGCGCATACAACAGGTAACGATATAACAATTACTTCTTAAAAATAAGCGGCACCATATAGTTATGATACATAGAGTCAAATTAATTGTACAAGGAAAACCAGATAATAAAAGAGTTAACTGATACCTTGCTATTTGACATAAATTGTAGTCATCCTCTTTTATGTTATTCTTATGTAAATAAAGTGGCAGCACATCTACCAAATAAAAATTGAGTAGTTAATCACATTAATTTTGTCATGAATTAGCTAGTTACACTTTTAGTTTTTGTTACACCACAAGAATATAGATGTGGTATCATGATACAAAGATTTGACTGAAGCTATAATTATGTTTTACAATATGATATTTAAAAAAAACATCAGAACAGCTTATAATTAAAAATATCTCTCTTTAAAGAATCTTTGTTTGTACAATAACTAAATCAGAAACTTATTGACTAACATTAAAATACTAAAAAAATCATGTAAGTTAGGTTATTAATATCATATATTTGTACTTGGCTGTATTTTTTAATTCTGTGTAATTTACAAATTACATATGAAAGATGAAAAGATTAACACTATCTTTTAGTGTTGTAGGTGTTTCATAGTATAAGGGTGGAGGGAGGAAATTATCAGAGCTCAACATAAAGAAAATTATTGGCAGAATAAGTTGTGTCATTGTGTATGAACTGATAATTACCGAAGTATCAATCTTTTCTATTATAACAATAGGCGGGAGTCAAATATAAAATGCAACAAAAGTTACGTTTACCTTATTAGAATAAATAAAAATTCATTTCTAGTAAATAGTTAATGAGAATAATATATACATATTGTAAAACTAAGAAGTTATTTGTATCACAAGTAAGACCGATTTTATCATAAGAACATTATTTCAAGATGTAACACCATACTTAATAAAACAGTTGATCTACACATCCATTACCAGATTATACCAGAATCTTAGTACTCATTCTAACAAGCCTGGCTTTGCAAATATCATTGTCATGTTTTAATTTAACATAAAAAAGAATGAACACCTAAACTTACTATCTAATTTAAGTATTATAAATATATTTTTATTATATTTTCACAGTCACTGGGCAAGGGCGATTGTATTGTTTGATTAAACAATCATGCTCCACTTTCACATTAAATGTACATGGAAATAATTTATAAAATATTGAGCCTCAAAAGCATTATAAATCATAATTTTGTATGAAAAAAATAAATGCTCATTTAATACTGTATTTTTTATCATTGGGGGTTAATCTCAAGACAATCATTTCACATTCAAATACATTTAAAAAATGCAAGGCAACCTTTCAGTCTCACTGCTCACACTATCAAAATTATACACAACCATATTCATACCAGATAGCAGTTTCCTTTGAGTTTTCTTGTTTTTCATTACGCTTCTCCTGGTATCTCAAATCATTGCTACCCTCATCTGGCCGATTTTGATCATGAATCAATGATTGATGGTCACTGGACTTCTCATGGTTGCTTTGACATGCACCATCACCAATTATTGTTGATATTCTATTATATACCAAATATGTGGGATTATCTTTTATTGGTGTGCTTTGAGGTTTGGAGTTAATAGTAGCATCAGGATTATCATCTGCTAAGTATACAGTTCGTCGAGTGCCTGCAGCTCCAAAAACTGGTGAGGGTGTTGAAGCTATAACATTAAAAAGTATGTGTAAATAAGTCTAACTTTACATATTATATTATCTTACCACATATATAACAAAATTATAAAGGCCAAAGTATATAATCCCCAAGAATTAAACGGGAAGGACGCTCACTTTCATCTTAAGTGATACCATCCATATGCACTCACAATGCGTTGCCGGCCCTTTAGATGATGATATGATTTTTTGTTGATAAAAAATCATATCATCATGATAAGTACGATAGAAGATCAATCTCTGAAAGTAACGGTGGTCGTCATTCGAGTTGCACATTGTATGGGATAATGAGGGAAGACCTGGTATTGCGGAGCTGAGAACAGACGTCCAGACACCGTCTCGCCTTGAAGCGTCGATATGTCAACGTCAAGGATTCGGTTGCTGGCTAAGGCTTTGAGGGGAGGGTCCTCAAAGAGAGCAGTAACAAAAAAGGGGTTGTTTTTTGTTTTTTGGGATGTTATTCAACAAGATTTATATATAGGCCGTAGTTCCTAGTGCTAACATCTGCAATGTATGCTATCAAGTCGCAGCAATATCAGGCGGGTGGGTTGACAGGTGAGAGGAAGTGACAATTGTTAGGCTCAATTTTTTGACACGCCTTGATTTCACGTGCGAGGTAATTCAGAAAAGGACGTGATAAGGAAATCGCAACTTTCTCCGACATTCCTCCTGCGATCCTTCGCACCGCGCAATTTTAATATAGATATTTGAAATTTTACAATTATTCTCACATTTTACACATAATATTAACTTCACTCAATGCACTCAGGAGCAGAGGACGATTCAAGTTTATTGCTAGTAAGGATTGAGTTTGTTAAATTACCATTTATTTCACGTTGCTGTCCGAAAAGCAAAATACCGAACATGGGAAATCTGATTCAGTGATATAGCTTCCGAATCCCCAGGCCCATACAGCCTATAATGAAACGGTATTTTAGCAGTTCGGGACAATACAACTTAGTATTGCATTTTCAACCTCTCTTACACAAGTGTGTAAGGACCGGAGCCAACTCAGGAGTACATGTATGGAGCACTATTAGAGAGGAGAAGCGGGATTGACGTTGGTGCCTTACCCTGGTCATCTAATGGTGGTAATAGTGTTTTTAAGTGGACAGTTAAGTAGTTTACGCGAGAGTGACCGTAAAATCTATACTTAAACTATACCTATCTTTATTATAAGTTTAGTATTACCTGCTGGCAGTCCATTATCTCCATCTAGACCTTGAAAACTGTTTCGATGTGAAGATGGAATTTTGTGGGGCCTTCGTCGCAGTGACGCTCTTATTAATGCATCATCTCCACCACCACTTTGTATGGATGCAGCAGAAAGTCTTCTAACAAACGTGTTTTCATTTCCTAGTCTTGTAGGCTCTAAGCTGTGAAATGATGCTGACATATCAACACTTTCAGATTTTCGGGAATGTGTTTCCTCCAATCTTCTATTAAAGGTAGATTCAATACTAAGATGTCGAGGTGATTCCACACTCAAAGAGGAGGATCCTTGATCAGGATCAGAAGTTTTAAACATCTTCTCTAATTCTTGTCCTGGGTCAGATTCACCAGATTCTGATCCCGCTAATGTTAGTTGTGATTTCGATCGATTGGCATCATCTATTCTTTTGTTTCTCGATGGTACTTTATTAATTAAATCAGTTCCCGCCTTTCGAACTTTCTTTACAAAGGATGCTCCGAACCCGCGTCGTTTTGGTGTACAATTATCAAGCTTCTTGTAATGTTCCATAATTTTTTCCTCTAACTTTTCTTTTTGTCGGCACAAAGCATTAACTTTGTCTGCAAACATTTTTTCTTCTTCATGATAATGTTGTTTATCCTTGAGTGAATGTGCTAATAGTTCATGATACTGGGTTAAAAGTTGTGAAACGTGATCCATTAAAGAACGTCTGTCAGCATCTAAACTTTTATTCATTTGAATAAGCATTTCACAATGCTGATTCGTTTTGCTAATTTCCAATTCCATACTCGTTATTACTTCTGATTTTGTGTTCAAGTCACCTGACATTTCAGTATTTTTAAGCTTTAATTGTGATACCTCACTCCGTAGGTTTCTATATTCTTCTTGCATATGCCGGTATTCATTCTTTAATCTATCACTTGCTGTAAAAAGATTTCTAAAATCTTCTTTTAGCTTAGAATGTTCAGCCCTCAGATTTATTAAGTTTCTTGATTCTACTTTAAAATTTTCTTTTTCTAATTCAAATTCTGTTATTGTTTTTTCATAAGCAGCAAGTTTCTCTTTGAGATCTCTGTTTTCTATTTTTAAATCTTTAATAGCAACCTTCACAGGTTCTTTTTCACTTAAAAGCATTTCATATTCCATATTTAATTGTTCATGAATTGTTTGAAGAGCTACTTGATCACGTAAAAGATTATCTTGTTTATCTTTAAGCACTTCTAGTTGTTTTGAAATCTCATCTTTTTCAGCAGCTAATTGACTATTTGCTAGTTGTAATGTCATTTGTTGTGATGTTAGAGAACCATTTTGAGAACTCAGTGTAGATATATTTACTTGAAGTTTGGCATTTTCAGCCTTACTGTTTTCTAAAGCTGCTTGTAAAGCTATCAAATCTGATGTGAGCTGCTCTATTTGAGGGTTTATAATAGATTCAGCATCTTTGATTTTGTGGTCACATTCACAAGGTACTATTTTAGTTAGGTTGGCCTTGGCTGCTATATCTGATATTAATGATTCATTCTCCGAGTTTAAGATTATTTTTTCTAGTAAATACTCTACACTCAAATCTTGAGATATAACATCAGATATATTTACACCAAGCTTTTCTAAATAGTTTCTCATTTTGTCAAAATTAACTTTTTCTGATATCAGGTCTTTCTGCAGTGTATGTATTGTTTCTGTATCAACTTTCTTTTGTGATTTTAATTCTTGTGTTTTTTGTTCTAAGTCTTGGAGTCTACTGCTAAGAGTGTGATTGTTTTCTAGTTGGCGAGTCAGTCTTTCAATTTCTTTATTTTTAAGTTCTATATCAGTTGTGGTAGTATCTAATTTAACATCTTTTTCTTCTACTGCTTCTCGTAATTTTAATACTTCTCTTTGTAAGTTATGTGTTTCTTTCTCACTATAAGTTAGTTTAGTTTTGAGTTCTTCTGTCTGTATGATAAGCCTCGTCACTTTGTCTGCTTCTGGTTTGATAATATTAAGTTCTTTAGTTCTAGCATCTAATGTTTTTTCTAATTCATCCGCTCTTCTTTGAATTGAGTCACATAACATTTGTATTCTTTGTTTATCTTTAGTGAGAGATTCTAGATGTTTTTCAAATTCTTGCAATTTATTTTTCTCAGATTCTCTGTCGATTGCTTGACGGTCAATGAATGATTTTTGTTTATCCAATGAATCTTGCAATTTTCTATTTTCTTCTAGTGCATTCTTAAAAACCTCTTCCAACTCCGTGTTTTGCTGTTTTAACCTGTTACAATTTTCTGTTAGCTGCTCACATTTTAAAGTAAGCCTTTTCTTTTCCTTTTCTAAATCTAACATTTTATCACTGCTTTCTAATAATGATTGCTCTCTTAGACTGTCAATAGTAGAGAGAAGACGCTTATTTTCCAACTCTAATTTCAAAGCTCTTGCTTGAGCATTACTTGTTAATTGCTCAGATAGACTATTTTCTCCTGATTCTAAAGCATCACCTTCATTATCTGTATCTAAATTACTATTGTTTGTTTCATTCAAAACAGATCTTGTTATATATTGTAAATGGTTGTTTTCTTCTATCAATTCTTGTATTTTTTGTTGATCTGCATCTCTTTCCTGAAAATCAATTATTTTAATTGAATTAAAATTACTGCTGTTAATTAAAAAGAAAAAAAAAGATATAAATCTTACCAAGGCAATATCATTTGCTTCCCTTTTCAGTTTAATCATTGCTGCTTCTAAAGTTAAACATTGTTCTGCTCTCTTTCGGGCTCTTTGTAGTTGCTCTTCTAAAGCATCTCTTGTTTCCATTAATGCTTTATTATCCTCCCTTAATTCAGCAACTCGAGTTTTATAGTATTCTGCATCAGCTAATCTATCCCTGTATCTTTGTATTTCTTGCTCAAGCCTGAAACATTAAAAATATAACTTAACATGGTTAAATTATTTAAATAATATTATTTAATATTCATTAACTATTACACTAATATTTCCATTTGTTGCTTTTTATAATACTTATTCTAAGGTAAGGTTTTCTTTCAAAACAAACAAAATAATCATTTTGCCTGAATAATGTTATTAATCTCATTTTATGCGTCTTTGTACTTGATAATTGTTTTTCAAATTGTTTAAGATTATTTTGAAATAAGCAGTAACAAACACACAAAGAGACATACTAAAAATTTTCTTAGGTTTTTATTACAACTATTGTATTTTTACTATTAAGTAATAAAGCAATCTGTAATAGTTTTGTCATGTTCTTCTTCCATTCACAGACACTGACAAATTACATTTAAATACTCACCGATCACACCTTTCTGCTTTTTCCCTTAGGGCATCAACTTCGTCTCTATAACCTGCAGCTTTTCTAGCTTCATTGAACCATTCTTGACTGTCTGCACGCAACTTTCCAAGAACAAGTTTAGTATGTTCAAGTTCTTCTCTACATTCTGATAGATGTTCAGACTTTTCTTCTCTAGAATTAACACATTGTTATGATAAAGAGAGTGCAATAGGTGCTCCAGCATTAAAAAGAAAAGAAATACACTTACAATTCTTGTCTTTGCTTTCTCAATCTTGCCTTCCAATCAGCCAATTCAACTGCCAAATGTTGGCTTTCACCATTTGTTTGGTTAACATTTTGTAAAGATTTGTTTTTGCTATTCTTATTTTCTGTTTCATTTTCACATAAGCCTTCACTAAGAACTAAAGATGCCCAATTTTGCAAATAATGATCTCTTTCCTTTGCCAAGCGCCTCATATGATTAAACATTGTTGGAGATTGGAAAAGATCAATAGCATCTGGAGTCAATACTACTGTCTGCATATCAGTAACCTAAAATGTTAAGGTCATAAGTATGGGTCTTAAAAATACAATCCATTAGTATTAATATATATAATGTTACCTGCTTTATACATTCTACAATATTATGTTGCAGATCAACTTCTAGCTCTTTAATTCTAGTAATGAATATTTCTTTGTTGGGACATTGAACAGCTGCTCCAAGTAGCAATAACACAAGAAGTTTCATGTTTTCTAAGCCTTCTCTAGACTTTGGTGCCTTACCCAGGCAAATGCACTCTGGCACAACCAATAAAGTCATACCTAATTCATCATCATATAAATTTTTCACATTCTTAACTATTGCATCAAAGTTTTTGACTCTTCCTAGTATTAAAGCCTGATCTTCTAATCCTGTTAACTTTGTGATGTGAAAAGATGGCTCTGGATCTATTTGTAAGTAAATTTGATGCAGAATATCGCCATTGAAAAGAGAAGCATAATCTCCAATACTCCCTGGGTCTCCAAGACATGATTTCACCTGAAATAATAAATGTTACATAAATAACATGGTGATGATCTTGAATGTCTTTCTTACTTAAATGAAATGAAATCAAAAAAGTCACTCATAATATTTTACAATCCCAAAGCTTTCACTTTTTATGTATGCATATTTTTGCAATAAAAGTGTTAATCCTTGTTTTATAAAATAAATATCTCTCCACAGCTTGATTTAGTAAGAAGTCATTACTAAAAAGGTTTACTTATAAATTATTTGAAGAGAGTTTCAACAAAAGTTATTGTAATGTATTCAATTTGGATATGGAAACAAAATGTGAGAATGTAGTCCAGATTTGTTCAGATGTCAGGCATCTACAATAGTCATACTACTATGAAGATACACAGATTCAATACATTTTAAAAATGATTAATATAATCCTGTAAATATAGGTATGTAGTTTATTATAATAAACCTATTTGCTTCCTATTAATATTCTGGTCAGGTGACCAAATATTAAGTTAGAAGCAAATAGGCTTGATAACAAAAAAACCGTGAGACATCTATTAAATCAAACAATAAATTGGGCAAGGACAATAAGTGCTTCAGAATAGTTTGTTTCCAAAAATAGACCATCAACTAAGTACATCATTGTAACGTAAAGAATCTATACTTCTTCTGGTTTAAGATACGAAGGTTTTAAATACAATGACTTAGAGACACGTTGTTAAATCGTCTCATGGTTCATTCACGTCTAGATATACGGATCGCTGAACACTCACCCACGAAATTAATGGTCCACTCAAAAAGTCTTCAATCTCACTACTCGAGGCAGCCATAGTCGTTAAACGTTAGGATAAAATTTGCCTGTGCCTTTTAATATTTGGAGCACTCATTTCACCACAAAAACTTTTTGAACTCACGGTAGGGCTATATAAACCAAACATCTGCAAAATGTTAAAACAAAATCTCCCGTGGTGATAAATTAAGTGCAGATACCGTAACCAACCGTAATACGATATTGCTAGATCTAAATCGTAAATTTACAACAAAAAATGAATAATATATTGTAAATCTTATATTATTTTTTAACGAGTCAATTTGTTTAATATTATAAAATTAAATAATAACAAATTAAAAACGTACTTTATGAAGACCTTAAGAACTAGCAATAAACTCTTCGCTACTCTTTTCACCAAGTATATTTATTTATCTTTTATTGTATAATTTTTTGACGGTTGTAGGAGACTTATCACATAGTGGTTTCACTTAATGAGGAAATAGTCTGTATGCAAGCGAGGCAGACAGTACTACCCAGACCATGAATAAATATTTTATTAAACACATAGCAATATCCATATTCATTTCCTAGCGATCTTTCACACTATGTGTATTTGACACAAACTGATATAAAACATTGTAGTGTTTAAAGATTAAGAAGAAGTTTCAACTATATTCGGGTAAACTAAGAAGGCTGGCAATTTATTATTGGTATATCTTTTAATAATTCGTTGACAAATACTGTCATGACTATTGAAATTCATAGATTAAAATATTTTCGCCAAGTTATGGAAGAAGAAAAATATCTGAAGTAGTAAATGTTTGTTTTTTAATTGACTTATTGAACTAATAGAAATTTTTGTAAAGCTAGATCTTGAGTCAGGAGATTTTTGAATTGAAAAAGAGATTGCTCACTAATAACAACTGTCAATTGTCATATATTTTTCGTAAACATAAAAAAATCTAATCTGTCTTTGTTGTTCTAAGATGTTATACTAGATATTGATTTTCGGTGTTGAATTTGAAAATACATTATAACTTTGTTATTTTTCAGTTCCTTTAAATATTGGAATTGCCATTATAATTGTATTTAACTATTATCTATCTATACTTTCTGGATTTAATGTAAATGTATATTCATGATAAGTTTAGGAAATATTATTAATCTTTTTTTTTAATTTGAAAAGTAACATTACATTTTATTCACAGGATACAATATATTTTAATGAAACGAAATTCAAATAAGAAGACATGAAAAGTTCGCGTTATATTATCAATCTATAGTTTATTATATATTCTCGACGAAATAGGGTTCATTATTGTAATATAAATATAAATTTTTATGTTTAAATAATGTTTGTAAACAAAATATCCAGAGTACAGTTTTCATCTGATCAACAATTAGATGACTATGTTTTAGAAGTAAGTATAAATATATTATGTAGTTTACCTTTCCTATGTACCCTCAGCATACCTTTCCTATACACATACATAGTACACACACATTAAATCAAATACTACACCATGAGGTGTAATTGACATTTATAGCATAAGCATAAGTTTACTTTCCTTTACAGAATTCTGTTCTTAAGAGTAAGCTACAAAGTAAGAATGATGCATTAACCATTATGAGTAAGGAATTGGATAAATGTTGTATGGAACGAGACAGGTTTAAAACATTAGTTGAGCAATTAAATTGCAGCAAGAGTATAACCGATGATACTATGAAAACTATGAATAAATATGCACCTACTAATACAATCAGTGGTGGAGAAATTCTTGCTAAAACAAAAGAACATAATAACATGTTAAAGTTAGAGGTATATAATATATTCTGACAAGTTTATTTCTACATACTAAACCTGTGTTGGTTTTTGTAAATGCCTTTGTATTATGTTTAATTTAAAATGGAGACCCATATTATACAGAGATCGTTTTTGTAAATTATGCTTTAAAGTCATCATAGAGATAAATGTTATAGAATCAATCCTTTCACTATAGTGTTAAAACATCAATGCCTCTGTTATCAGGTGGAAACCTTAAGAAGTAAACTTGATGAGGCTAATGGTGACATATTAGCATTGAGGAAGCAGCTGCAAAAGAATAGGTCTTTAGACAATATAAGTGAAGGCAAATCTTCATCGCCAATAGAGAGCATATGCTCAGTATTTGAATATGAACAACTAGTACAAGAGCTAGAAAAAGTACAGAAAAAGGTAATAACTTGTATTTTGTGAAATAATTGTATGCCATTGTTGGTTTTCTTTAAGAGTATACACATAGTTTATTGTATTTGGTAGTTAATGATTTATAATTGTTACAGTGTAGACAAATGCAAATGGATTATAGAGCCACCCTCGATGAAAAAGAGGAGTTAGTGTCGGATCGTGACTATTACAAAAACAAAGTGCAACGGTTGAACCATCAAATTAGCTTTTTGTTGACTAATAGAATGAATCAATCCTTAGATGTGAATGTGACAAAACCAATGGTTGATATTGATGCAATTGTTATGGAAAATAAATATCTTCATGAGAGTATTACACAGTTACAAGTAGAGAAAGAAATAATGAAACGAACACTTAATAAATACAAGGTAATAATTATAACTGAGAATTAAAATATTAAATGATTATATCCTAACCACATTGACATTTTTCAGACATTGCTTGATAGTAGAAGCAAGAATGATCGAAAAGGTTTTGCAGATGTTATGACTCAACAACAAGGTACCAGAATGATGATTGTTAATTATAAACTATATAGTATATAACACATAGTCCATAATTTACTTTAATCATCAATAGATGGTTGGAAAAGAAAAAGTAAAGGTGTAGGTGCCAAAAATCTATTGTTGCAAAGACAGGGTTGTGAATTTTACTAGGCAAAAACTACTGCTTGGTTAAATTGTCTTGTGATCCACTTTTTTATTATCATTCATTCATTAGTCGTGGCTGTTATATTATGATAGAGCAGACACAGTAATTTATACATACATATCACAATTAAATTTGAATAGATACATACCTTTTGTACCGACTGAATTGTTAATATGTGGCTTTAATTTTTATGTCCTATATGAATTACAATTTTCAGTTCGAGAGTA
Source organism: Pontia daplidice (assembly GCA_963693355.1). Classification (NCBI taxonomy): domain Eukaryota; kingdom Metazoa; phylum Arthropoda; class Insecta; order Lepidoptera; family Pieridae; genus Pontia; species Pontia daplidice. Next base: position 2,469,328 of record CAVNZL010000139.1, on the reverse strand, counting down.
TTTAAACTCTTCTTCTAAAAGCACAATAAAGAAGTCTTCAGTGACAGAATTGAAATCGCTTTGTTTGGGATTATTTGAAGCATTGAATGATAAATCAATAGCTCTGCAACATCAACGAAAGACAAATCAGTAAGTAATTTTATTTAAGATGAATATGTAAATTGCAAATGTTCAAAATTATAATATTTATAATTATTGTACTGATTCAGGATTTTAGCAAATAGAATATCCGAACTGGAAAAAACAATGGAGAGTTGGTGTAATGGACAAAAGTGTGTACCAATATTCCCCTCACAAATGATAATGGAAGAATTTTTAAATGATTCCGGATCTGTAAAATCCAATGACAAAGAAAAAACTCCACAAGAAGCATCTGACAATTGTTTAGATAGTGAAGAGAAGAATATCACAAATGGTGACAATTTTCATAGCAATATGTGTCTATCAAAAATAGTACTTCCAGAAGATCTTCAGGAACTAGTTAAGGAAGCTCTTGCTGAATTGAATGCATAATTTTTCCTTTTGATATTGAACCAAAAATGGGTATTGTTCATTCAAAAAGATTTGTAAAAAATAGCTCATGTTTATTGTTATAGCCATGATTTACATTGTTTTTTACCACAAGCCGTGTTAAGATATGGAAGAACTAAGCTATGTTAATTAGATTTTTGTTGATTCATACTATAATGTTCATATAAATTATACTAATAATTAACTATTAGAAAATCATGTGATGTTAAACAAATTTACACATTTTGTATCTTCAGATTTGATTTATCAAATATTTAGTAATCTAATTTAGTTACCTGTTACCAAATGTCTATCTAGTCAATGTTCCAAAGAATTTATTTTTTTCCAAATATTACCTTATTTTGATATATTTTTTAATAATTTAGTTATTCTATATTAAGATCTAAAATAAATAATAATTCAATACATTCAGTCTTTTATTCATAACAAAATATATGTTTGAAATACATTTATTAATATATTATTTGCCTTATATTATACATCAAATATCTGATTGATATATATCTTTATTACATTATAAACATAAAATAATGAATTTTCATTTACTTCAATAATATTGACGACATGCATGATTTAAAGAAGTTATTACTGATATTCACCATCATTACTATTTGTTAATACCAACATCCTTCCTACCGCTATGCTACGAAATTTCAGGAAATCAGAAATTATTATGGAGACATGATTGTAAAGGCAGGCTGCTACAACGTAATTTGTGGTGCATGCTCTTAGCATCTTAACACAAAGTACTAAGACAATTCAAAGTATATCACTAACATAATGTTGGCACTGCCAGAGTTGTATAATGCGATACTAGCGCAGCCGAGTGATGTCCAAGGGCCGCCGCGTCGCTTCTTTGCCGCGCAAACGCTGTTGCACCCTTAACCAACTTTGAAAGTAAAGTGCGGTAACTTTTTTCCGAATATCGCTCATATGACTCCAACCCCTCTTGTAATTTTAATATTAAGCTATCGTAATTTTTTCGCACGACTTCAAGAATCTAAAAGGAATTAAATATTAATTAAAAAACTTTGTAAATTATGATTATCTTATTATAATTTATACTTTCCAATAAAAATGATTAAAATCAAAGGATACACGTTTGTAAAGCAGATTAAATAGATTTTGATAAAATGCGACATTATAACTGATACACTTCAATCAATATAAACTTCTCGAAATTTCATACACTCAAATAATTATGACGTTTAGTTAATAAGGATTACATTCGCTCATTAAATTATGTGAAATTACCTGATCCTCCGTCGGCGTAGAAAGGTTTTGTGACGCGAGCCACGCGTCAATCTTTGGCGAGAAGTGCTGTGTGATGGCTCGTACATTTACTAGGCAATTCGCCAGTCGGAGAGCTTCAGCTTTGAACTCTCCATCTCCAGTTGAGTACCGTAATGCTAAAAATATTATGTATTGACATAAACTGTTGCCTATCGCCTCGATAGCATAATTTGGTATATGTATAAAGCTAAATATTATTACAGTTTAAAGTAAAAATCTTTAAATATAAAATAACGAAATAAATAAATATTAATCATCTTAGCGACAATGTAACATTTAAAGAAGACTCTGGAATATTTTTAAAAGTATTTATCAATACGTATATAACTTAACTTTACTATAATAAGTATATAACTTAACGGTAAGGACGAAATTATACCATTATTTACATAATGTTTCGAGAACTTTGGGGGTGGGCAGCGAAAAATTTACCTGTCTTTGATAACATCGCATACTGAACAGCCTATTACAAAGACAATATTATATATTCTATATGAAATTGAAATACTCACCCATGAAGAAGAGGTTGTCAAACACCTGATTCATCCTGATAAGTTCGTAGTATAATTGATCGTATGAAGCCGGCGTAGGTAGAAAAGTGTCACCGAATGTGATGAAAAGGTTGAAAATGTTCACTACCTATAAAATACCAACCTATTTGATTCAAAACTTCCTCTCATATTTCATTTAAAAGATGTTTATTGTAAGTCATTACTATTTGCATCATAAAAATATTTGCGGCAGAGCCATTTTCATCGTGTATTGTGATGAAATACAGCGATACGTGAAGTTGACTGATTTAAAAAAATGTAAGTAATGTTTAGTATTAGCAGACACACCTGTTGCGCCATCACGAAGATATTGTGTCTTCTCAATAGTGTAGTTTCATTTGTCACTAAAAACTTGAGTAGTGCAATAAGCGCCGCCCATAGAGGGCGCCAGTCTCTTGCAAGTCTCACTCGACATCGCTTTTGATAACTCAGTACTCTTTGTAAAACCCCAACGCAAACTTCATATAATTCGCCGGGGAATTTTTTGAGGAGGTGACACATCATGAATTCGACTAGTAAATCTGAAAAGTAGGGGTAATTTCAGTCCAGTCTCAGTCTAAACATGCTATGCATGCATTAATGCGTGCATGCATCTAGTCTACGCTTTCTGATTTGTGTTGAGACAATAAGAAAAAGGTGGTTCACTATTGCCACTAACACAACTAAACTAGGTACGTTTAATTATTTAAGTTGTCGTCACCTGAAATTCAAGACAATATTATGTGCATTTTGAAAACTCACCAATTAAAGTAGAAGCGAGGGGCTGCGATGGAGGCTCTTCGGGAACTATCTTTCGGTGACGCATTGGAAGTCTATACAGTTGAACCTGATAACATTCTCTGACTATTATCAAACTTAGGGTTCAGCAATAAAATAAAACTTACAAGAGAACATAGCTTTTAAGCACTCATACATAGTTACGTGACTTCACAAAATTGTAATGTATAATTAAAGTATTAATTAGTTATCTTATAATCGTTCATTTTATTTTGGGTATAATTAGTGAGTTTTGGGGATATAATTTAAGAATAATGAAAAGAAATCATTTTGTCTAACGGTAATGGATAAACTTACTTTAAAAGTAAGATTTTGGTCGTGCATGATAGAGTTGGCGAACTGTTCCTCCACTATACACGTTAACGTGATGAAGCAGAGACTGCATTTGTTGATACTAGCCTCCGTTCGCGTGTCCGCCATTACTATTGAACTAGAATAAACACTTTCTATATATTTATGAATATTTAAAAACCATTAAAACGAATAGACTAACGAACTTACCAATACTGAAAGAAAGTGACAAGAAGATTTGTCGGCTGCTCATTATCAATTAATGCTTGAATCTGTGCTAAATTAGGTGGACCCTGAAAAATAATACATAATAATTCATAAAGTAATAAATATCCAAAAACAGCAAGCATTTTTTATAATTGTTTTTACAATTTCCAATATGTTTCGAAAGGATTCCATGACTGTTAGCATGGAGGCAAACAAAAAAACTAATTTTTTAGCGCGTAAGGCGATAATGTTACAGTAATATGAATGGCGTACTCGAAAAGTGGTCTTCTCGAGTATTGCTAACAGTTGCTCAGGAACACAATGGAATACCTGATGTGGAGGTAATGTAGCTGGAGGCGATGGTGGTGCAGAAGCCGTGGCAGAGGAGTGGGCTAAAGTTGTCATGAAGTTGCGATTGAGGTGCGCCGCTTCGTACAAGGCTAGTAACATACCTTCCTCACCGCCACTGTATCAAATATCACAATTACTCATATTACTACGTCTACATTTACTGGCCTTTACAAGTTGGCTTAGGTAGTCAGTAAGATATAGGCTCATTATGTGAAATGTCTATCAGACATAAAAGAGCTCAGAGAAAATATTACCTTTTATTTATTTAATAACTTGGATAATTTATAATGTCATAAATAACTTAAGAGACCTTATAGACGATTCGTGTAATAAAGGAATTGTGATAGATTGGTGAAAGATGCAGAAGCCATGCGGAAATGGCAAGGATTGTAGGACGCCTACACTCATAGAGAGGTTCAAATCAAGATCTAAGTTTTGAATAAAAACGTTAAATCAAAAAATTGAAATAAAGCAGTTAGTTTTAAAAAGGATTTTTCATTGCCAACAAATAGTTCCTGATATTAGCAAATTCATGCAAACAAAATAAAAACAAAGTCTTCAACTTTATCATATTAATAGATTACATGATGTCAGTTTGTTTGTAATTTTTAATTAGGTTTTTTTTAATTTTGTACTACAGTATAACATACATGTTGGCATAAAATTATTATTGAAGAAAGATTTAAAAGTATTTGAAGACCCAGAGTAGTATCAAGCCAGATTTATATGAATAATAATATAATAAGTAAACTAACCTACTCCTGTGTCCTCTTATCACAGGTTGTGTTTCATCATTCGTTAGAAATATACCTCCAACCATACTAGTCAGTGAACTTAACCAACCACCTGTGTTTGCCTGCATCCCACCAAATGTAGTCATTACGTAGTCATTCAGCGCTGCTGTTATGACTTGGCCATATCTATAAATATATAACATATTTAGCAATAGCTAAATTAATATTGTAGATAAATTTATCTTATAAATTCTCCTGAAATATATTTTGTCCTTTGACTTGTATTACACACACAAATTGTATGAACATGAAAAATAAAAAATTATACCCATTCAAAGCAAGCTCATCATCAAGGATTGACAGTTTCACCACATATGGATTGGCTGATTCATGTTTTTTATAATTCACAAGGAACATTAGTAGAAGTACTACATCATAACCTGTAAAAGTTTTAAATTCATTTCTATTTTTACAATCCTAAAAGATACAAAATTTGGTATAATAATATCTTAAATAAAGCTTATATAAATGTAACATAAATATTATTATCACTATTAGCGTCTGAGAAATATGTCTCCATGCTAGATGCACATAAATGTGTGGTATCCTTTCTATTAAAAACAATTTGTTGATAGATTAAATATAATATCAGGTCATATTTCTAAGACAAATAATCTACACTTGTAAATTTTTTAATATTAAACCTTAATCATTTTTTTGTTTGGTTCATTGAACTAGAATAACTCATTGGGAAAGGGATTCTTTGTGTTATATAATTAATTTGTTAAGAAAACTATATCAAATAAAATACAATTGAGTTATTAGAAAATATTAAGAAACCTAACAACCTAACCTAAGCTTTAAACCAAAAAATTTATAAATTCTGATACATACCATGTTGTTGCCTTTCAGTAGATGTACATAGAAGATGAATCAAAGGTTCAAATAATGAGTGCATCATTAAAAATTCAACTAGAGGATTGTCATCAATATTATCCACACCAGTCGCAATAATTAATAGTAACTTAAGGACCATTGATTTTAAACTTTCAGGAACATCACCTAGGAAATTTGTACAGTTAAAAAACACACTGTGTAATAATAATGTTAATAAAATGTTATATCTATAATCAGTGTATATATTATTTAATAATAAATATATTAATAAAAATAAAGATTACCTGACAGTACAGAATTGCAATGTTCTAATAATTTTTGCATTTTACAACCTGGATTTTCTGTACCAAGAAGAACCGTTTTTATATTCACATTAGAATCCTGCCCATATCTTTGGTACATTGTAGTTAATAATGCACTAAAAGTTTGAAGTGCATAAACTAATCTGTAATGATTTTTTAAAATATAAGTTATTAAGTGATAATTTAAAGAATTATAACGGTGAACATTTAACAGTAGATGATCACAAAACTTTGTATACCTTATATGATGCTCTTGTCCCAACATTTCAATGCACTGAATAACAAGTAAATTGATATTATCTTTCATGTTCAAAAGTTGATCTGGAGTAAGTTTTTGTAGTTCAGCTTCAAGTTGGGGAATCTTTGGTTTTAACAAAAAGAATTCATCCCAAAAAGTGGGGTTATCACTAGTTAAATCCTCTCCCCTGAAGAAGGACTCATAAATCTGGACAACCTTTTCCTTTAAATGTCTTTTAGACCCTGAACCACTTCTCTTTCTAGTAGCCATCATGTAGTTTAAGATAAAAATAAATTTAATTATGTACAATTTATTTTTGGTTAAATTAACATCACATTCCTAAATATTAATTAAACTTCTTTAAAAACTTATATGGAAATTGTTTTTGATACGTAGAAATATCTTTTTGGAAGTACTACAAAAATAAAAATATTTTTAAGGGCTTGTCCAAATCTCAGTTTTACTTTTTAAAATCAGTCCATAATCCATTGTAAATACAGATTAGAAGGTACTAGGTACACCGTAGAAAAACTACTCATTTATGTATAATTATCAATGTCAATACATCAAAAGCTTATGACAGCATACATTGTGACGTTATCATAAAACACAAGTGAAGATACTCTATAGTTATTAATTATTCTGTCTTTCTAAAATGGCGACAGTCTACAAGTACTAGCTACTGAGTAGAATAAACTACCAATTACCTACGACAAATGCACTGATAAGCTTAAAAGACTCACTTATGTGAAGTTTTGTTATGAAAATAAACTGAATTATGATATAAATAGTATTTTATAAAAATAGTGTCAATATAAAAGTGTTATCGAAAACTTATCTAAATAAACGTGGGAGTTGTTTGTATTACATCGTGGATTGGTGAAACTAATATCTAACCATGAAGTCTAAGAGGCGTCATCACGATTCCTCTGAAGAGTCTGTAGAATCTGAAGAAAGCGAAAAATCCAGTAGTTCATCGGACAGTGAAAGCGATGTTTCATCTCAGTCTGATCATCGGCATAAAAAGAAAAAAAAGCGGGCCAACTCATCCAACTCAGAGAGTGATTCTGAGGATCAAAGACGAGCCAAGAAACGTAAGCATAAGAAGAAAAAGAAAAAACACGGTAAGAAGAAGCGGCGATCAGAATCTGAGGATAATTCTAATGACCATGTATCCCTGAGTGAGGGTGAAATATCCGTAAAGAAAAAGCGAAAACATAAACAAAAGCATTCCAAACATGCACAAGACTCACCTGGCAGTGAAGGTAAAATGTTGGATTGAACTTTGCTTAATCTGTATTACATGGTAATATTATAGGTTGTTGTTTAATCATTCCTGTATTATTTTTGTAGAAGCAAGACATCATTTAGAACGACGTATGCACAGTGTGGTTAAGGAGCGCCGTGCTGATTCAGAAGAACATAGACCTATTAGAACTTACTACCAGTGAGTTTTCACATTTAAATTATCATCTAATATCTGTACCAAAAGTGTACCTTGTGTAGATTACACATAACTTTTATGGGACCACCTAATATTTTCTTTGCATATCATAATAAATAAATACCTTGGAATCAACAAATCCCTTAATTTCTGCTTTATCTAATTTTACAGTAGGCTTTCAAGTCAACAAAATTTTGTTTGCAGTTTCATATTTTCATTTTGTAGGAGGATAAATAGAACTTCCAATTGATTAGTGAATGGAATTGATTTTTCAAAAACACTGATAATTTAAGTTACTGTTTCAAAAGAAAAATGAATAGTTAAGTTGTTATGATATCTATGTCTACAGGAAAGAATATCACTCAACTTCTAATGAATATGATAGAGAAGCAGAAGTTGAACGATTTTACAGAGGTTCCAGTAAGGATCGTAGAGCCCAATATCAAGAAAATTACTATTTTGAGCAGAATCGGCCTGACAGGTTACTACTTAATGTTAACATTCTTAATGTTATTATGACCAGTTAACTAAAGCAAACTTTTTGCCAAGTTTATGTTGAATTTTTTGGATTCTAAACAAATTAATTTCATGAATGTTATTTTAACAGATATGGACATCAAGACCGGACTAGAGAACAACATGGACAAGGGAGCCACTACCAAGAATATAGCCAAAGACCAAGAGAATATGACCATTACAAGAAGTATGTATGAATTCAACATTCACTTTTCTTTTGGGGAATTGCTCCTGCCCTTATTTTACGTTCAATTTGTTTTCAGTTATAATACTAATTATACTTACAGTCAGTATGCATACATCTTCTGTGTATATTTAAGATAATATGTAGTTCAATAATTTTTTGAAATTATAAGATAATAATTGAAAAATTGTTTTAATTATATACTTTACTAATAGTTTCTGCTCTCTACTCTTCTTGATTAACATACAATTTCTTTTAAGGAATCAAAGAATGAATGAACAAAGGCCAGATGACGAATATTATCCCAAAAGAAGGAATGAACCATATCCCAGAGATGAGATGAGAGGTACATTATACATAATTATAAAAAATTAGTTTTGAATTAGCTCAATTAAATAATTTCAAAATTTTTATTTAAACAGGTAACAAATACAATCAGTATGCTGAGCGAGGACCAAGAAGAAATGAGCATTCTGATGAAAGAGAATATCATCATCACAGGTAATGTTATATTAATTGAATTCATAACTGCTATATATTTAAAAATTATATTCATAGACTGAAAACAGGAATACAATTATTTTTTTTTTTTATTTCTTGCAGACGTGGTCCACCCGAACCTGAGCTGTACAAAGAGAGGCCGTATCCAGTGAAGCATGAGAAATACATTGAAGATGAACGTTCCATAGATAGGTGAGTAGTATTATAATGAGTATTAAAAACGCCAAGTTTGTTCAAAATAATTGTATCAAATTCTTCTCAATAATATTGCTTTGACCGAAACAATTAGGTTTGATCATATTTCTTGGAGTTAACGTGTAAATTCCTTATGCCTTGATCTAATGTATCGCATGCGGCGTTTATTTCGCGAAGTTAAACAAGTGTATTTATTTTTACAGTGACATCTCTACAGAAAATTATTATGAGTGCCGTCAGAATGTACTGTTGCAAAGATTATTTAAAATTTTGACATTAAATATTAATAACTCTAGGCGAGTATGAATATTTCCAGCTTGAACATAAAGCAATGGATATGAAAATGGAAATACTACAATTTTTCAATCATTGAAATAACTTCAGACTTTTAATTACTAAAGGATCTGGAATTTTCTATTTATGCGAAACAGAGCTTTGTTTCAATAACATACATATAGAAAATAGATAGATAAAGATTTTATCTTTGCAAAGGATTTTGTAAGGAAAGAATTTTGTAACAGAAACAAGATTTGCAACCATCAAATTGAGGATGTTACATTAGATGTGTTCGACAGAAAGATATGAGAAAACAGAGATTTTGTTGATTAATTGGAAGTTGATACATATTATCACTATAATATCAATTATCATGAGTTTCTGCAAACAGGATACTTAACAGAGATGTAAAATAAGGATAACCCGGAGAATTACTTTTGATCAATTATTTTTGATGATTAATTTGACAGCAATCTAAATCTATTTACTAAGGTTGTATTCATACTATACCACAGTATTGGCAAGAATGATTTCAATAAAAAATATATTAAAAAAATCACTTTAAAAGAAATCGATGAAATGGAATTCAAAAAAGGAAGAAAGCAGAGAAGGATTGTAAATTAGAAATCTAAGATTTTACACAGAAAACCTGAGAAGAGTTTTATATATAAATTTTTTTACTGGAAGTAATATGTTAGAACTTACTTTATGAAACAAGATATTTTCAAAGACGATTTGACATTAAAATTAACAGGAAATAAGTTTGTTGATGTTTCTAAGATACAAAATAAAGTACCTAAATTATAAATAAAGGACCAAAATTCAGAATGGTTATGCTAAGGTATCAGAAAAAGAGAAATTTACCAGAGTGGAGGAGTTGTACAAACTTTGATACATAGAGATACACAGATACATTTACAAATTGAAAAGAAAAATCCACGAATGGATCGATTTCGTAGGTATATGAACCCCAAACATCGTTTTTTAATTTAATGAACGGTAAGTGAAAGGAGTGTACCTCGCGTGAAGATTTTAGATGTTACCGCTAAATGTTAACGTATAAAAGTAAGAAATATAAATTTCCGTCCAAAAATCAATCGCTATATTGTAAATTTACGATTAAATAATTAAACAGTTATTTATTTTGTATATCTGTGTGTCTTAAATACCTATTAAACTTTACATGATCGTAAAGTTCGTAGGATACAAACTCTTGACCCAATCTTATGTAACCTACACCTAAAAAAAATTGGATATTTCATTCGTAGAAACGATTACTTTTATTACATTTTAATTGCGACAAAAGTCTTTTACCTGCTTAAATGTTATTAAAATACATTAAAAGTGACGAGTTTCAAAACACATTCAGAACGATAAAGATATTTTACATCACGTACATTGTACATATACTCTGAGATAAAAACATCAACCAACGTGGGTTTATCTGTAGTAGTTTTCTTCATTGTAAAATAAAGTTCAAATGCAACTAATTTATATTAGGGATTGGTATTTTATTATCTAATTTGCTTTATTTCAATGACAGGAGCAGAGATGGACGTCGGGAACGTTCCAGTAGACCAGAGAAACCTCTTCCGCTGCGCAGGTAATGAAAACAAATCATTTAAATAATAAAAGTCATACCTTTGTTTTTGCTGCCTTAAAAATATTATATTTTTTTATATTAGTCACGCCTGTTTCCCATTGGGGTAGGCAGAGACCACAGACTTGCTTGCATACCTCTTGTTTCTTCCACACTCGTTAAATTCATCATACATTCTGGTCGGTGCTTTTGACCTGGGGTTTTCCAGAAAATTCAAAACAAAAATACATAACCAACTTTAATTAAAACATTTATTTAGATGCATTTGTAGTCACTTGAAATATTAAGTTATATTTTACTCAGGGAGTATTCGAGAAGTCCTGAAGAGCGGCCCAGAGAGAAGAGAAGGCCAGAGGTGAAAGAAGAAAGACAGAGTAGTTACCGTGAGCGAGATGAGAAGAGACGCGACGATCGTATTGGGGATAGGAATGACAGGGGCAGAGACAGGAAGACCAGGTTAGTTAACGGTTATAATTTTTTCTCGGTTTTGGTCTGCCGTTTACTTGACGACAATCACATACGATTTCTTCGTAATATGGTCAAATATTTGTACGTAATAATTTGCGCGTGACCAAGATAGGGGCTACAATTTTTTCACAAATGGCCTAAACATTACGTATAGTTTAACATTGACATAATATTTATCAAAACAATATTACAACTGAACGATGTCGCAATGGTACAAAAATAAATGAAACAATGGGCTTCTATTAAGAATACAATAATTAAATATATAAAAAGTGAACCTTTGAAGAAAGTTTTAATTGGATTCATTAAATTTAACAGATTTACCGATGCCGGCGAAGAAAAAGACTACAGCTGGGGCAAAACCGAAGCTAAAACCGAGGGCGATGTACCAGCTGACAAGGAGAAACCGAACTTTGGTCTGTCAGGCAAACTGACAGCTGACGTCAATACCGTGAATGGCGTAGTTATTAAGTACACTGAGCCAGATGACGCTAAACAACCTAAACGACGCTGGAGGTAAATAATTGTTTGAAATATGTACCACAAGTAATTATCTTGCCAAAGTAATTATATAAAAAGTCTTCGAACAAGTTTTAGGTAAAAAAAATCCTAGTACATTGCACGCACGACCAGAGTGATCGCACAATGAAGATACTATTTTTATAAACAATATTTTATTTATCTATACAATATGATTCTTAAAAGATTGCTTTTTTTAGATTCTACCCATTTAAAGGAGATAAAGCTCTTCCAATACTATACATACACCGACAGTCGGCCTTTTTGATTGGTCGCGATAAGAAAGTGTGTGATATTCCTCTCGAGCACCCATCTATAAGCAAGCAGCACGCTGCGTTGCAGTACCGAGCCACGCCTTTTACAAGGGCTGATGGTACTACGGGACGCCGAGTTAGGCCTTATGTCATTGATCTAGGTAAGTTATATTAAACAATTTAATACCTACCATAATTCATTTGGTTTCAATACATACTGGATCCATTACCGGAGTAAAAAAAAGTAAAAAATATATTGCATTGAAAGCTGATCTAAAAATAAATATTGTTGTGTCCACCTAATTTTATCAAACAATATCTTTCATATCTAGGGGAGTTAAAACAATCACTTAATGGTAACCATACAATGTATTGCTGTGTTACGTTATAAACAATCACCAAGTTACACCATACTTATCCTCCAATATATTTTGAACTCCAGGCTTAGCTTTTAAGTTATAACACTAACACACAAATAAGTCTTATTCCTTCATGAATACAGAACTTTTTACTATGTTGTATATGTTGAAATATTTTTATATTTCAACATTCTGTATTAATTGTATTTTAGCATAATTTGAATGATCGACAATGATCATTAATAACAATTAATACAGCATTGATTATTTTATTATATTTTTTTCTTCCTTTTGAACTTGCAATGTACTTTGAGGGCTCTGATCTTACTATTTAAAAAGAAATTCATAACTTAGTGCTCATAACACATTTCAGACTCTGCGAACGGCACATTCGTGAATAACAAGAAAATAGAGGGCCGTCGGTACGTGGAACTGTTAGAGCGTGATGTGGTCAAGTTTGGGTTCTCTCAACGGGAGTACGTGCTCCTCCACGAGAACAGCAAGGATGAAGGCCAGGATGACGACCAGGACGCGCCTGTCACCACCGAGCATATTAAAAGGGAGAAGCGAGCCAAGGAGGAAGTGGCAGCCGACGGATAGACAAGGTAAATTTCAGCCCTTTTAGGGTTCCTTTAAATAAGGTAGCCTGATGTGTAAGATTACATTGTTCTATTTAAATCAATTGCTTTTGTTTGAAAGAATGACGAAACATCTATGCATACATTCAGGTTTATAATATAATTTGATGTTTAGTGCCAGCTATTTGGTTTCATGCAGTTTGTATTTTATTCCAGATGCAAAAAATACAAGACAAAAGCCAATGCGTTTCGTGCTGATTCACCAATTATCAGTATTTTTTTTTTGTTTAATTTTATTTTGACAGAACATACATTATTATATACGGTGTATATAATATGTAAATGTAGTTCATATTTTTTATCATCATTATTTCCGTTTCTCTTAACTGTACTGAAAAAATGTTAGTAGTAATTTAAATAAGACAAATTTAAAAGAATTTTTTTTTTCTTTACATAAGCAGAATGTTTTCAATTTATTTTGCACAGATAGATTTTTGTACTTGAAGACAACTTTCTAATACGGATAAATTATCATTTACTCTTACAAAGTTTAATAATGACGATCACCTCGTGGATATCATATTATCTAATATAATTTTTTTCAAAGCATAGTATAATCTTATTTGATTGCCTTTAGAAACACTACAAACTGTAATTTCCAGGTGCCACCTTGTATTCTGTTATCTTTTTTACGAAATATTCTGTAGGTATACCCTATAATCTTTGGTTGTATCAAAATTTAAGTTTTGAAAATAAAATGTACTTTTTATTTCATAGATCTATAATAGCCATTAGTTTACAAATAAATGCATTACTATAAAACATCTTTATTTTTGTACTAGCCCGCTTAAATTATATTTACAACATTTACAGATTAAATAAATAAATAAACTACGAATAGGTCGGTGGAATATAATTGCCTAATATCACAGTCTAGAGTGGAGTCTTAATTTGTTTGAAATCTTGGCGAGATCGAGACGAGCTCGGCTCTCTTAGGAATGTGCTTTGAACGCCTTCACAGAGCGAAGCTCGTTTAACAATACCATTTCGAAGTGGTATTATCGTCGCGTTTGGTGGTCTCATATTAGTTCTAAGGGAATGTGTTCTATACAAGGGAGGTTTTATGAGTCTATTTGGTGCGACCCCGACTATGCTATGTCGAGAAAAGGGTGCGTAAGTAAGAGGAGATCGTGGCACTTCATAACCGTCACAAATTGTGCCCGGCGGTGAATCGCTGTCGTACATAAGCTCCAGGTATTTGGGAGTCCGCTGCGGCAACAGGTGGGATGGCTCCATTTGTTGCTCAGGTAAATCCTCATCTGAAATTTGTACAGATTATGTAAATGATTGTTCACATAAAATACATAATATTTCGTGAAAATCTTTGATAGGCTTATCCGTTTAAGCCCGGAATGATATTAGTGGTTTATGAGAGTGCATAAATTGTCCCCTGCATGAAATCAAAAGACATCTTGACATAATCAGTAAATGTTTGGAAGTGGGTAATGCGCATGACATCATGCTGTAATGAATAAAAGCGGACATACCCAATGCGTTGTCATTCTCGTCGAGCAGGTAGGTGCGGTTGTCGACTGCATCTAAACGTGCACATGCCCTTCTTAATATTAACATTTCTAATAGAGCCTATCAAGACCGTTATGAGCACAAAACTTATTTAATTTTCGTAAATATATTGAGTTGAAGGTGTTACAATACACCGTGCTCAAAATGCACTTAAATTTAATCATAAGCCTTATTATGACGGTAATGGTAACTTTCCAGTTTCAGATGTTCGATAAAACCGTACAATCAATACATTCTGATTTTTATTTAATTTTATTTAATTTAAACAAGTAAAAATGCATCTTACGAAAAAAATCGATTAAAAGATATGAAGTTTCCCAGAACATTTGAAACCGGACACGAAAGTAAGCGTTAGAATAATTCAGCCTTTTTGCGGTGATAATTCGAATCAGCTTAAAATTAATGAAGTGAAGATACGTTTTGAATATAATTTATGTAGATATTGAAGTAATACGTACCATCACCAAGTAATTGGAGGTAATGGTGCGTCGTCTCCGGAGGGGAAACGGGCAAGGGATCAGGTGGAGTGACGTCACGCAAAGACGTCACTATGCGTAAACACTGACGAAATGACGGCCGCGATTCTGCTGCGTAACTCCAACATTTTTGTAGTAACTCGTAACTATCGGAGTGGAGAACAAAAGAATTATTTATAGAATAATATATCGAAATTTATTTTGAAGTACGAGAACGATTTTCACTATACGCAAGCCTATAAGAGGGAATCATTTAGTTAAAACGTAATTTTTGTCTGAAATTTTTTTTCAAATAAACAAAAAATTAAGCGACTGTATACAAGTTAAACTTACAGTGCGTGGGGGCAGTTAGGCGGTCTATCGGGAGTGCCCCCAGCTCGTACGTAACCCAGCACTTGTCGGTTGGTTCGACCCGGATATGGCTGCTGGCCTAGAGATAGAACCTGTAAAATATCACTCTCAATTAGCCTTAGGTTTAGAATTACACTCGAGCTGCCACACTGGTACCACCTTTACTAGCTAAACTGCAATTTAAGTGAAGGTACAATTCATTATTCTGATTTGTTCTTCTAGTTGGGACTAGTTAATAACGTACTGTTTAATGAGGGTTCGACTTACCTCCCAACAAAGTACTCCCCAAGCCCAAACATCGGATTGGCATGAGAACACGCCGTCTACCAAGCATTCTACTGCCATCCAGCGAACAGGTAGCAACCCTGTATATACAAAAGTGCTATGTAAAATCTATAAACCTTTACTTGTTTTAAATTTAGTTTTGAAATAAGTCTAAAAATCGCAATTGTTTTTACTACATCGTATTCATACAAAATTCTTTCGACTTCGTACGTTAGGACACTTCAATTAATAGAGATGACAAAGTATGATGATATAATTTTTGTAGCTTAAAAGTATTTTTCACCATTAACATAGAAGGACACAAAAATATATTAATTAGAACTATTCGTTTCCGTGACAAGAACTTTTAAATACCCTACGGCTTTATATTTGTAACTATTTTAAGGCGTAGATAGATAATAATAGTAAATACAAAGTAATTTTGAAGAATATTAAATTAACAGTTTGATAAACTTCTCTTACCTTCTCCCTCTTTCCTATAGTAGTCGTTTTTATAAATATCCCTGGCTAGGCCAAAGTCTCCTATTTTGACGATGCGTCGTCCATCACGGACCGCGACTAAGCAATTGCGGCACGCCAAGTCTCGATGTACAAAATGCATTTCTTCTAAATACCGACAGCCTTTTGTAACGTCGACGCACATGTTGAGAAGATCCAGTAATGTTAGGGATTCTGGGGTACCCTAAACAAATATTTTTCATATACTATTTGTCAATTATACCTTTGAGATTTTTTATTTGGAGTTTACGTGATATGACTTAACACGCATGGTATTGTAAAAGTTTGACACCAATGGTCGAGAAATTAATTTAATACATTATAAAAGTGGATAAAATCTTACCAAAGAGGATCGTTTAGCTCTTAGATAGCTTAGTAGATCTCCTCCTTCCATAAGTTCCATGATGATGTAATTGGGGTCATTATCGAGACAAACACCAAGTAGCCGTAATATGTGCTCGTGTTTGAAGTTAGACATTAAAGCGGCTTCTTTAAGAAATTCAGTCTTTTCCTGCTCAGTGGCGCCTTTTCGGAGTGTCTAAAATTGAAAAATTCTAGTGCTTAAACTTTATTATTTTTTCATTCTTTCACTAGGTACTAATCAAATAATTTACGTTAAAAAACTTTACCTCTTTGTAATGCACGTCAGTAACGAGAAAATACATTTTAATTTATTTTGGTAAATTAAAGTTGAAAGTCTTTGGTAAAATCTCCGCTTACCTTGACAGCAACTTTAGTGTTGGGAGTGTTGCTATCGATTTGCCTCGCATGACCCTCAAACACTTCACCAAACGCCCCCGAACCGAGGAACTTGGTTAATGTGATTTGCTCTCGCCGTATATGAGGTAATGCGGCCAGTTCTGCGTCCGACGGACAATATACACCCTGTAAACAAATATTGATCAATATACAATACGTTCACTTTTCAGAATATTGTTTAATCTAAAAATACTAAGACAGTAATGACCGTAACTTCCACAATGGAATGCAATGCCAACAAATAAAAAAAAATCTATTGCTTTTCCTTTCTCACTTTACCTGGTTGTAGAGAATATTTGTAGAATGCCTAATAGGTAATTGACGCAAAGTCGCAAGTTCTACGTCTGGGCCTCGCCGTATTACCCGCGATGTGACCTGATTTTCTAATGCCGCTTTTTTCTTACTTCTTTTATTGTAACCTGAAATAAATAAATAATATATTTATCCCTAATACGTTTATTTTTAAACACATTACAATGGCTATAACAACAGTTATAAATATATTATGAGTAACATAATATAAACAAGAATGACAAATGAAAAATATAAGTGTAATAAAAATTATTAGTTAACTTACTGTAAAACAAGACCAAGGCAACCACCAGGACAATAACGGCTAGCGTGAATATAGCTAAAGCTAAAGCAGCCGGGTGGGGCCTTGCAGGGTGTATTAGGGGCGCTGCATGCAATTCGCCTGCTGGGGACAGGTCACCCCACCCGTACGAGTTCCGAGCCTGTACACGGGCGATATACCCTGCACCTATTTCTCCCGACCCGATTAACCAGTAGCTTTCTGGGAAATAAGTAGAAATATAAATTAAATATTTTTCAATTCAAGAACACAAAAAAATTTGTAATGCAAAAGTTATAAGACCTCGATCAACCGTTGTTTGATCATGATAAAATTATCATTCGGATTCGCCTAAGTTAGCGGTTGTAATTCGAGTTTCAAATACATCGAGGAATCGCTAATCACATTGTAAGGCAATAATCTCACCAGTTCCGTTATGTAATAGTTCCATTCCATCACGTATAATACGCAGTTTCATTTCATCATCTATATCAGAGGGAAGATCAGCACGTAGTAGTTCGCTTACGTTGCTCAGCGAGTTATCATCAATATGCTCGATCCTATAAATTATATAATATATAGTATAACATATTTTTATCAAACCCTTAAGTGCTACCATATATGAGTATGTATAACATAATACCGTTTATAGATAGAGACTATATAATTGCAAACCTGTTTCTGGGTGTGCCCCAAATCCGGTAGTGCGTAACAGGATCTCCGCGTGGGTCTGGTTCTGCCCACCAGGCCCGAACCATCTTTTCTCCCACCGCTTCTACGCGAAGCACACCGGGAGGCCCAGGAACGTCACCTGGACATAATTATCTAGTTCTAATTCTCATTACACGCAGTGTAGAATTACAGTTTACGATAATAATTTACTAAATTACATTTTTTTCAATAAACAAATAAAACAATTAATGTTGTATTACCGTAAGTTTCAAATACGAAATTGTCATCACGCGGCCAGAAATACGGCTGTGTATTATTGATGTACTGCAAACGCAATCGAAATCGATATCGTGTTTTCGGACGCAAATCTGTGGCAGACCACTCCGCATTGCCACTTTGTACACAAGGTAACCAAAGGTCAGTCGTACCGCCCGTCTCACTATACTCAACTTGGTATCTGGAACAAATTATTTGAATGAGGTATTTATTCAGACTTCAATATAATTATTCCAGAGCGAAGGAAGGTTTTTAAAAAAAATGACGTTTTTCATTCTCCTTCAAAAATTCCATTACTTGAGAACACACACACAATAAAATACACTTCCTTTATCAAATTATCACTTTTACTACGTAAAGCGTAACACAATAATAGTTGTTTACTGTCCGAGCGCAAATAAGCGAATCAAATCTTCTGATGTAGCGTTCGTCATTTTATTACAACTGTAGTGAGGTAGTAGTAGTAGAGAGTCGACCGAATACGCGCAGCAATGTTGCCGATTTTCGCCGATATACTGTTTTTGCGCCGATATATATAAGGCTAATTTATAATATATGAGGTATATTTTTTAACATTACGTAAACTTACTGGTTCAGTGTATAGCTGGTCGGTGCTGGCCACAATACCGTTAATGTATATGCCGTAGCGTTGGTAAGAGATATGGGCGCGGGGGGTGGAAACGTTCGCAAATGCAACGGCAAAGAGTCCGCTGAAACGGCAGAGTGACGAGAACGAGCGCGCACCCAAACTGTATATAACGTACTTGGAGATAGAGGCGTCATTATCGCGCTTCCTCCTTCTGACACTTCAAACGTGTTGTGCTCTGTAAATGAATCGATTAAAATTCAATTACCATATAAACAAATGAGTTTGGATTAAAAATATGTATATAAATTTGCGTTAAAGTTTTATTTTTATTGTGCGTTCGAAAATACAGTATATGTGTTACCTGTTTGTAAAGATTGTAGTCTTTTTAGGATATGTACATCTACTGTTCGATTCTAATACTACCAGAATCTATAATAAGATTATATAATAAATTTACCAGCTACACTTTTTACAATTTCATTACAATATGGTTTGTACTTAAAGACGATATTTATTGTAGACCCTCTTACATTCAACTACGTTTTTACCTTTACGATGTGGCAATGAAGGTGAGTCGTCAGTTCGCCAATGAAGTTCGTACCATAGACCAGGCTCAGGGGTCCACTCAACTCGTGCTAATACTGGGCTTAAAACTATACCCGTTACGTTCTTAGGTGCTGTAGGCGCTGAAATTTATAAATTCCACAATGAATACAACGTATAATTAATGGAATCAGGTGTTACTTTGCGGAAATCCATAGTACAGAATTCTAATAGATCAATTTATCATCAATACTCCGTGAAAAACACTCGACGCACGGTTTGCCCCGACACCATAGCGTCGTCAAGATGTTGCCTCTACGAACGCTTGCGTTTGTTGAAGAGGAAGAGTATTGCTGGTAAATTAATCTAGTAGAATTTTAGAATTCCACCTAATCGTAAGATTCATAAAACGAAATTAATGTTTTAACTAAAGTTCTCTTTTGATTCATTTCATCGTAGAGTAAACAAACCCAATTTAACGTAAAAGAATAAAATAGTAATACGAGTAGCTAAAATCTATTTATATGAATAATGACGAGAGAATATCTTAAGATCGCAAACCTATTATGAAATAAGACATTCAGTAAATGTACCTTCAGCTGCCGTCTGCAATAAGCACATCGGACCAATGATGGGTTTCATTTCATGTAGTTTCGCGTAGTAGTTGGTGACTTCAATCCTGACTGTATAATTTGTAAATGGTTTTAGATCATTCAATACAATTTCTGTATTTGTTGTTGTTATATAGAAACAGGAATCTTTATCACAAGGTGTTGTGTCATTGCCGTGCAGGCGGTATAGTACCGTGTATTCTGTTAACGTCATCTCATATTCTAAATGGCTGCAGTTAGTTGGTTTTATCGTTTTTGGCATTTGCATTTTGATGCTATTCGCCGAATTTGCTAGTACTCGCGGTATTAGCTTCTCGGCGTTCGGGAATAAGCAGTGCTTCGGCGGGTACGGCTGATTAGAAACGTCCAACGCCATTATTTTATAGCCGAAAGATGACTTTACTTGCTCTATTTTATTCTTCTTGAATTTGTTTGTGTAGAATATTGACCTTTCTGATGAGTTGTACCAGTAAATGTATTTACTGTCAACGGTTAGGGACATCGGTATGAAATCATATTTCTTTTTCTCAGTCGCATCGACTACTACTCTACAATGACATCCCGTTATATCGGTCGCCACAATTCTATACATCCAGGGATCAATAAAAAAAATTTCAACATCGTTGGTGAGATCGATTACAAATGACTTTGCGATTTGAGGATTTTCAGGGCAGTTACAGTCGTCTCTAAAGTCCAGCTCTGAACTATCCTCGGAGTAATTGAAGAATGGTCTCACATTCGAGCCATTTACCTTAGACGTCATAAGAGTACCAAACCCTGTGTGATTACTTTCTTCATACCAGAATAGAGACCTAAAAATACACATTACAAATTATATAGCGCACTATTTTGACTAATTCCTAGTTTCGGGAACGATCGATATTTAGTTACTTTGAAGGGACAACAAAAATAAGCACTTTTGATCTAGTTAAAAGTGGTTTTAGAACACCTTATACCGAAAAATCAACGGCGTGAATGAAGAGAATCTCGTTCATCATCAACTTAAATAAAATGATCCACTAAGAATAAGTAGAAATATCAGAAGCAGACCAATGGTTGTGGTTTTTTCTCAACTGGAATAATTACAAATTTTATAAGATTTACCTCATTAAGGGTATAACTTGCAAGCTCAGTATACGTTTTCGTCTCTCCAATACTCTCGTAACACGCGGGCGCGTATTAGGCAAGCCCAAATCTGCTCGGTACACAACAAATGACTCTATGGATGCTCGCTCTAACTGGGACCAGTAGACAGACCGACTGACCCAGTCAACGCATATACTTGTTGCTGTATCGTTGATAGAGGTTAACTGTAAAAATATACATGTATGAAAGTATTGCTCTATACATTTCTTTTCATTTCCTTTTTAGTAGATGATACTCATTTTAATTGCTATTTACATCTAACACTCACGCGCTTAACTAATTAAAAAATTTGTGAGTGGTTCGTAAACGGAAGAGCTTTTGGAGAGTATATTTCTTTCTTTTTATGTATCATTGTCTGTGGTTGGAGTATGACACAAAATTTCAAAAAAGCTTAATAAATATTTATGGTTACCTACTGAACATGTTGTAACGTTCATTCTTTTACTACCCACCTTATAATGACCACTGCCATTGATTCGTGACGCAAATATTTCTTCAAGATCATTTAGCCAATACGCAACATTTTCTTCAATAGCGATTGCAAAGTCTAAGGGTATGCCAGTACTCTTGGGTATTATTTCACTATCACCAGTACCTAGATCTATTATTTTTATTGATTCTTGTGAAGATATCATAACTTTTGGAATCGGATTAATTTCATCTGAGAACGCAGAAACGATTTCGCTGTATTGACCATAACCTGCGTCGGTGAAGGCCCGAACCTAAAAGCACAACACTTATATTATAAATTATACTCAGACACACAAAGTGTGGCCATTTTAAACAAAGATAATATAATAGTTTTGGTATTAGAAGTTCTTTCGATAGAAAAACATTTATCAAATATACCTGGAAGTAATAAGTAGTATTGTGCTGTAAATTTGTAAGAACAAGCTGCGTGTGGTGCGGTGCTAGTCGAGCCGGCGCACACGCGGAGGGGCTAGCGGGGCTGGGGGCTCGCGGGACAGCCCAACATTGCGCCTCGTAACCTCGTATTAACCCATTACTGCGGCGGGGTGAGCCCCAGCGAAATATCGCACGCATAGTACCATCGCTGAAATATCGTCAGTACTATTTCATTAACTGCTAAATTTTTTATATAAAATTAATTAAGACAATTGGTGTAACAAAGTCATGTTAATTAAAACCTATGCTGAAAAATAGAATACCGGATTTGTAAAAGCTATAAGGAACAGAAAAAAATGCGATGTACCTGTGCCTGTGAACGTAGAGTCTCGGCATAGCAGGAGCGGAAGGCGGGGCTTGTGGCGTACGTAGCCTCGCACGTGCGGCAGCACCGCCGCCCCACTGCGTGTGCGCACGTACTGATACGTCGACTGCGCTGTATGGATCTATGCTTCGCTCTGCTACCTCTACCCATGACGTTACTACAGTTTTCTAAAAATATATGCACAAGTTTTTTATAATTTTCAATTAATATTTTTATTCAATTATTTTCACTAAAACTGATATAAATGCGGCATTATTATAAAATACATAATTGTAAAAACTTATATATTTATTGTGTGTCAAGAATTGTATATCCCCCGCTAAAACAAAGTAGTTTCTTGAAAATGATGGTAAACATTATTATCTTCTATTATAGTCTTACCTCTATTTTATGATGAGTTGGAAATAACAGACTGACATCATAATACACTCTACTGCTGTTAACATTAACATTGGTAGCGGGCACCCAAGTCACATTGAATTTATCCCATGTACCTTCCACAGCTATGGTTAAAGCATTTATGGTTTCTGGTATTGCGATTATAGATTCTGAAAAACGTAAAACGTAGTGTTAAACTTATTTTTAAAGGTAATAATTTCGGATACAAGGACTTGTGTGGGCAATAAATTATTACCGTGAAGTGAAATGTCTTGAATATAAAATAATTGTCTTATAATATCAATTTATAGAAATATTAATGAAGTATCCTGTTTATGGTTTTTGGTTTAATGTGTGAATATATACGTACCACTATTAGCATGTAAAGTAGGATCCCTGACAGCGATAACATGCACCCTTGGTATGAGTTCTGCTGTGTACTTCCCTGCGAGGTCTGACACAACCGCCCTTGACGCATCTTGGACCCAAACCAGCCGCTCACTGAAGTAGCACAATGGACCCAGAGTGGCTGTGCCGGAGAGGCGGCTAATTAGAGTTCTAGATACCTGCCATGCGAGATTTGATCCTATTATTTTGCTATAGGTGATATAGATTGTATTCATACCAAAGGAATTGACAACAAATTTTATGTAATGTACTGATATTAAGTATAACAGTATTAGGTATGTGTTTTAAAAACTGTCAGAAAAGTTTACAGTGTACATGTTAATTATATATCACTGCTCATTCAAAGACTATCCACAAAAATATATAATTACTTTTTGTTCAAGCAACAAAATTGGATTCAATTGATTATGGATTTGCTTTAAAAATATTTTTAAGAAACAGACGCAGAACACATTGCAGGGTAGAAACGATAATTTCCTAACTGCAGCAGAATATGACATAAAAAATAAAAGAAAAGATAAAAAATAAAAGAAAATCGAACTTTTGTAACTTATTCATACCTCATTAGATCCAAGAGACATCTTATCAGCGGTGACTGCTCTGTGAAGTTCTGAACCATCATAGCTTCGTACAAGCCAATAGAGCCACTTATTTTCTAAATCAGCTGTTAACCCCATTACTAAAAAAACAATTTCTCCATTATAATGATGTAACCTACCAATTCTATTTCAACTGAGTTGATAACGCGCGAAAAGTTTTCAAACATGATTAATTTATGCTTCCATAAATACACTAATCTAATGCAAACATAATTTCTCAATTCGCAACAATAGTTCCTGAGATTAGCACCTTTAACCAAATAATGAAATCAAGAAACTCTTCAGCTTTATACTATATGTGGATAAGAGAATGGCTTGAACATAGATCAATTCAACAAACCTTGTTTTCCACTAAAAAGCTGAGCAGGATAGTAGATGATTTTATTTTCGCCGTTTAGCCTGGCCGCTTCAACGGCGTGGCCTGTGTTCCAATAAATGTAGGCTCCTAGAGAATCGATAGTCAGCTCTTTAGCGACCGTCACTATTGGCACTGGTTCTTTGTTACTGCCATCGAAATTACTGCGAGAAATCTAGAAGTTTAACGTGATAGTTAATAGTGGTCCAATCGACTAAAACATATATAGAGGTTTATTTTGTATTAAGAAAATCGATCGTTTCTGGTGGTAGGAAAAGACAGACGAAGGTGTTTTTACCACGATGTATTTATTGTTCATTATTCGTATACAATGTGGAGAGGACAATGCGACAATAAATGAAAACACAAACAGTAATAGTCCCTAGTATAATTTTGAAACTATGAAATGAACCCTAACAGCAAAATAAAAAAAATAAAAATTTCTAACAAACTAAATACAATATAAATCGAAACAAAATGTAACACCATTTGGAAATATAGGTTCACTAACCTGTGGTAAGAAGAGCGGCAACAGCGCGGCGCGCTTTTACAATCGCCCGACGAATAAACACAATTAGATACCTAAACCTACACTGAATACGATCGTCATTCACCTCGAGTAGTTCAGTCAATCCCATGAATCAAATTTTTAAATTTTTAATGTGCTCCCCATTCATACGGACACATAGTTCGCATCGCCTTATAAATTCCGTAAATTAAAATCATGTCCGTGTACTCTGATACTGTATATCGGTAATGAGGCATTGTAAATAAAAAAACAAAACAAACTTAAATCTAACACAAATAATAAGCGTCTATTTTCGCACAATTCACCAAGTCACTAAATAGGTACTTAATTTATTACGTGTCCTATCACTAAATTAAATAACCGTCCAATTTCACGGATAAAATAAAACAAACGTAAGGCTAATACTAATAATAAATAAGCGTCCAATTTCGCACGATTCATACACAAAACAAAAGAGCGGCCGCTCTTCAAAGGCGGCGCTTCAAAGGCGGCGCGAACGCAAACGAAATTATTAGCAGTGACGCAAGCGACGTCACAGGATAACGGCGAGACCTTGACACACTGACACACTGTCGCAAACATGAAATAGAAACAATCAAACCTTCATTTCTCCCTTTCCCACATTGTTTATTTTCTGTTTAACTGAGTGTGTAGAACTATCTACTTTTTAATTTTTGGTAATATGCTTTATGACTTACGTAATGGGCATAAGGTATAAAATGAATTTGGACTAATTTGATTAAGATTTTTGACATGGCGAGTTGAGAACATGTGATTTGTAAGCGGTCATTAACCTGATAGTGATGGCGTAGTAAACAAATACGGCATGTTGTAAATGTTCAAAACAAAAAATGATGTCCAATGACTAAACTGTTAGATTATTTGTAATGAATATTTGTATACTGGCTAGGGACATGATGAGCTATACGGTGTTTAATTTATTGTCGCATTGTCCTCTCCACATTGTATACTAAATACATAACGCAAAAACATATATTATTTGTACACTTACCAATTGCTGTTTAGGGTTCGACCAATACATTTTCTTTCCGACCCAATCAACCGCTAGACTGCCTACATTATCCATATTAGGCATGAAACCTTTGTTATGAGTTGTGGTATTGTACCACATTACTGTTGATGCATTGGTCACTAAATATAGCTGATCTCGGTACCAAGATATATCAGTTATGTAAAGGTGCTGCATCTCCAGATAATTACTGTTAAGAAAATAACCATTCATTCTTCTAATTGTTTAAACATATCAAGTAGATTTGTATACCGCAATATAATTATTTCTAAAAAATTATCTTCTTATTTTTTATTATGACATTAATCGAGCACTGGATATGTCGACTAATTACATCATAAAAAAGCTTTTAATAGCACTATTAAAACGGTCGTAGGTTTTAAAGATTTAGACCCCTAAAGATTTTTGAATATATATTAACTCAAATAATACATGAGGAAATTACCGATCAATCAGAGTGTGCAAATTATCTCCTGTTAAGTCAGTTTGGAGAAGCCCATCTGGACCAGACCACAACAACGTGCTCTGTAAAGTAGTTGGAGAGGATTTCAATGTTTTACCGATGAATTCTGATGACCACGGACCTGGAAATATTTTTATTTATTATATAGATTTTGGTTACAAAAATAATTCTTAAAAAGATCATAACTGTCGACTCCTTGAGGTCCTTATTCTCCTTTATTACCAAGAACGGGGGGGGAGGGGGCGGATTCCCGCATCCTTATAAAAAAAAAATATATAAAAAATTCTTGTAACCTTGAAAAACTTACCTGAACCAGATTGTGTGACGGCTGCGATCCTTA
Source organism: Pontia daplidice (assembly GCA_963693355.1). NCBI lineage: Eukaryota > Metazoa > Arthropoda > Insecta > Lepidoptera > Pieridae > Pontia > Pontia daplidice. Next base: position 2,442,568 of record CAVNZL010000139.1, on the reverse strand, counting down.
TAACGTATTCAGTATCTTGCTCGATATTGTCAACTATATGCGTTGTTTCGTTTATATTTTTTCTAAAAGAAAATTTGTATACAATTATATAAACAAACGTAGATAACTTATAGACCGTAAGAGTTTCATAGCCGGCGAAATATTGTAAGGCAATACGAAGTACTAGATTTATCTTTCACGAATTCTCAATGAAACTTATTAAAAAAATGTAATTCCTCTATATCATAGACTCACTATATACTTTAAACAATCGTTAAGTAACTTTACAAAATTAACTACTGACAATTAAAGAAAATTAATATATAAAATAAATAAAAATATATTAATACATGCCTTAAACGAAACTTACATTCCAATAGTGTCGCCGGTATTAACATTCGTCAATTGCAAATAAAAAGTCCAGTGTTGCCAAGCACCTGTACCCTGATGTCCTAGGAGATGTGGAGCGGACCAGGAGACTTTTGCCCGGTTAATCCCCATCACAGCCTGAACCCCTAATGGTGGATTAACAGGAACTGGGATCGGCTGACAACTCCTCAACGCCACCAGGACTTCTCTCATTGCAATGGTTTTAGTATTGTAAGTTACGGGATACTCATTGTGGAAGTAACTATCTCGTTTTGGATGATATTCTTCCATTAGAATTTCTTTTCCATTTGTCCAGTAGAAGAGACCGTTGGCATATGCAATAGATCGTGGCGAGAAGAACATTGGTCGTTGAGTGTTGCTACGGAAGTCTGATACTTCGCGTCTATAAAGCAAGAAGAGTTGAAATATGAGGATCACTACTGTTATAAGGCATAAATAGCCCCCCATTAGAACTTCAAACCTCAACAGCCCTATAAAACTAAAACATATGTGCTCACATAATATATATTTGAACTTAAATTTATATTTGTTAAAATATACTGCCCCAAATTAATGAAGTCTATTACTGTTAAAATATTTATTACATTCCAACACACATCTAATAAACATTTAATTTTAATTCAGTAATTAAATTTTATAATAATGGAATAAAATATGAAATAGCATATTCAGAATATTAATAATCTTACCCATCCAAAGAAACCGCAAGCACAGTATTCCGTCTTATGTGAGTAACGAGGAGTCTAAAGTCAGCGTGATCTACGGTAAAGGCTCCAAGGTTGGCGTCGTGTACTATTTGTTCTGGTCGGCAATCGTGTTTGACGCCGTTGGAGATGTTAGCCAGATCTAGTCGATACAATCCCCCACGCTCAATACCTCTTAGAGCCCAAAATAAATAACTGAAAAACAAATGACAATCAGTTAGGCTTGTTAGAATATTCTGTGCTGTTTTTAAATTGAGAATTAATTTTCGCTACATTTTTATTAGTATGTTTGAATAAAATTTTAGAATTAGCATTTTGTTTTATAATATACATAGTAATTTTTTAAAAAACATATTATCCTTAAAATTATTCAGTAGTATTACAATTAGTCATCAACGACTGTTGGTCAAATATGGTACCCGTAAAATCAGTTATCGAAACAATGTTATAATAAATAATCAAACAATTCAAATTCAAGCTGTCTTACCCATTATAAGCATCAACCTCAAAATGTATGGGTCTCGAATTAAATCCAGATGACGCTACAATACCATTTTTACCATCAAAATCACATCTCGATATCACCCAACTGGGGTATAGGCTAGAATTCGTTCTGTTTGAACCTTTATAGTAGTAGACTTCACCAAGAATATATAAGTGCTGGTTTAGCCAATCTACTGAAAGATCTAAAGGTTTATAATCTATGGTCTTAGGGGATAAAATTGCTTCTGGCGGAGACTTTTTTGATAAAGAACTTCTGTAAACGTATCCATTGGATACCGATATGAATAGATTGTCACTGGATATATCAACGCCCACTCCTGCAAAAAAATGCTTACTTAAAATCGGAAGGTGCTAAAAAGATTTCGTATTCATGCCAATTCAATATAATCACATAATTTTTAAATTAATAAACAAACTTTTCGTTTTTAATCTGAATGAAACTAAATGTTTAATAATCAAGTAAAAGTGTATTTTGTACAGTTAGTTTAGGGATAATATATAATAATCAAAATTACCATAACACTTAGTCTCTGTAATTAATAGCGAAAAAATTTTCAAACTTATAAGAAATGATTATTACCTGTAATAGTATGTTCAGTACTAAATAACTCTTCTACGGGATCTGACAACATATCATTAGCGGATGCTGCTAGGATATTATGCTCTCCACCCAAAATTAGGATTGGTTGTTGTGATGGAATTACTGAAATTACCGAAATACATAGACTATATAGTTTATGTTTAGGGTACTAACGCCACAGCTATCTTTCTATTTGTATATGTTAAAAAAATATATTTTTTTATTAATACTTATCAACCAGAGAAACACACTACTGTTGACTATACTGGGAATGGAACATGGATCGTTATTTGATGGATAATGGTTTGTGCATCTAATATAAGTGAATTTTGATAAAACTTTGATTGATTTTCCAATAATAATCATGTGGAATAACACTTACAAGTGGGCAAAGAGGGCGTTGCAATAAGCACATAGGCTCTCGGTCCCTCTCCTACAGCATTCCGCATTGCAACAGAGACATTATACTGTCGAGCTGGTGCCAAATTTTGGAACATGTAGAACAAGGTTTTGTTTGAAGCTGGCATATCCTAGAATAATACTAATTCTAAAGACCTTGTAACAACTAGCGAAAAGATTATTATTAAGCGGTAAATAAATAATAAGGACTGTCAGTAAACAAGATTTTGTGAGTCAGCAATAAGCATATTCTCATGCTAATAAGCAGGAGAGTTTCAAGGAAGTTGTATAAACACCTACCTCTAAAACATCTATAGTGTTGGGTTGTGTATCAGCCAATCGTAGAACATATGATATTATTTGGCCATTGGGAAATGGTCCTGGCTCCCAGGAAATAGCAACTCTGCTTGAATCTGGTGCAGCTGCTCTTAAAGCAGCGGGCGGAGAGCTTGGTTTACCACTGTCTGACGTTAATATGACAACAGATGGCGCTGAATAAACGGGCTCGCCAGCGCCATTTCGACCTGACAGGAATATAGCGACACGGAACTGGAATGTAATACATATATATAATAAAAAATTCAATTCTACTACAGCAATAACTTTTACCTACATGAGTCGCGTAAAATGTAAGAATCATAGAAATTCTAAATCAAAACTTTTGATTACATTATAACTTTTTCCATTATAACATAAGAACAGGTTATGCCATTTTTCACCCTCACTACGCCAGTTTTCATAACTTTAGATTTGGGAGAGAATGTAAGTTGTAAGTATATGTAAGAAATTAAGTAGTCGTTAGCTTAGCTTTCCACCCAGTTCAAGGAAAAGCTTAAACTTACTCGATATTTCGTATATGGCCTCAAATTCCCAACGTGTATAATCGATCTATCCGAATGACTAGCATTGGAGTAGTATTGCCAGCTACCGGGTAACTCCTCGTATCTCCACTGAACAAGGTAAGTGAGATTCCCTAAGTTTGGAGCTTCCCAAACCAAAGACAGTGAGGTCGCCGTTAAACTGTCTGCTACTAGTGCTGGTGCGGCAGGCGTTCCAATTAAGTCTGAGGACACGGAATAACAGTTTTTTAAATGTAATACGAAGTATTCAATATTGTTTAAAAATACATTAACGTAGAAGTCTGGTAAGGAAGACGACACATTTAATATTTGTTTATTTTTTTTATTAAATACAGTAATTAAATTATCCCTGTTTATATTTCTATTCATGCTAATTCGAAAAAAATGTGATTTTGACGAGTGAAATTCAGGAACTCCATGTTTTGTCCAAACAGTGAGAACTAAGCCTCGGAGGCGGCGACTAATGTCTGACAATTAATTATAAATCAATTTTGTAAAGGCAAAAACGACCGAGTAATAATGATATACTATTTTGCTTCCACGTTTCAAATTTCAAACAGAAATAATCAGAATCAGAATATTATATTACATACCTCTTATCATTTGAAAATAAGTGTTAAGAGCTTCGTTGCATCCCATCACGCAGTACAACTCACGCGAGAGTGCGGCTTCTGAAGTAGCATTCTGAAAATAAAAAGTATCCAAAGAAGTTTTATTGATTTATTTAATAAAAGCCTAATGCCAAACGTCATGCACACTTCCTATGATAAAGTTTCTTTATAAAATGAAAAAACCATTTTTATTATATGCATGTTTTATGATATTGCATATTTTGCATGGTACGGGAGGTACGAAAACTAGCAATAAAACCTCAGCAACCAAACGTACTATTTGTACGTTTGGTTTTTTCAACATAGATAATGTTTGATACTCACACAAGCCGTTTGACAAGATATATCCAAGCCTTCTGACCACAGACTGCACCCCATTCTGCACTGTAGAAAAAAGTCTATATTAATTTAACTTATGATGTGGAAAATGATATGGGTTAAGTGGTGTGAAATGAGGGATAGAGAATAGATTATCAGGTAAAAAGTTAACGAAGAAAGTCGTATAACAAATTCATTATTTCCCTTTGTAAATTTAATATTTGAATGTATCTTTTATATAAGCTATGATGTTGCAGATGATTTCCTTTATTTGTGTATGTCGTTTTTTTTCACTTCAATACCTATTGGTAGGGCAGGCTGGAAAACATCGCTTGCATCTAAGATGTTTGACCGAATCAAATGGTGTGGACCAAATCTTATTGCATACATGTTGAAGAAAACATTCATTTCGGTCCATGATTCTGATTGTTAAAGTTGAACTCAATTCAATTTTAATCCTGACTGCTTTTAATTGAACTAATATCATTCTATGTTAATTATATGGTTTAAAATTAACGATGACATGATAAACAAATGACGTGTTTACCATAATATAATTTACAACAATTAAATATACACCGTACGGGCGCCAATAGAATTAAATTAACGAAATTGGATATTTTGGTTATAGAATAATATGTAGAGCAGTTCTCCTTGTGGTTAAGTGAGCGATGCTCAATTCAGAGGCCGTAAGTTCTAACCCCGCTTATTATTTTTTTTATTTGTGCGCTTATATTATGGTATTAGGTAAGAAATTGGAAGGTAAGAATTTATTCATCAAAAGCTAAACTTTTATATAAAATTATTATATCAAACTAATTAATTAACTAAATAATTTTAGCATAATTCATAAAATTAACTACTTCTCAATTGAGATGTAAAGAAGTTTAAAACTTCACTTACTCCGCTATTATTATAATTGATTTAATAAAATAATGAATATGCATAATAGCTTGAGAAGCATCCAGAGAGCTTAATAGGTAGGTAGTTTTTTAAACCTTAATCTAGTTTCTCAATCATAATCTCGATACTTAAGGTATACCTAACTATTCAAAGAATACAATAGAATTAAAATTCTGTATTCAATATAACTAGGTCAGATGCTTTGTTTACATTTGTTTTGTAAATCGTCGAATGAATTTCGCGTTTGTTTACGACATGTGCACATGGGACGTCTAAAAACTACTCAAGTGCCGTGTCATTGGTTCTGTTTTACATTTCTAACGTATACAGGAATTAACAGGATCGTGAGAAGGTGTTTTTAACGGACTTTTACGGTCGAAGGACGGCCTTTACGGGTGGTGATTTAGTCATGGCAGGTGCCTCGACCTATTTAAAGACGGGTGTCTTGGAGTCGAAGTGAAGTTTAATTTTGTGTCGATTTTAATCCTGCGTATGGTTTATTTGAATTAACAAAGATTCTCATCCGAAACGGTACAAACTTATATATGCCAATGTTCTTTTAAAATATTATAAGCCTGTATAACTTGAGTCTTTTGAGACTAAAAGGTAAATAAAAATAATTAAGATTGCCTCTCAAAAACCGCTCTTTATTTAAAGACAGAATTCATAAATTAATATTATATTCATCATACAAATTTACGTATATGGTTTCTAGAAATTATTTTTTCAGAATAAAATTACATAATTGTAATTTGCCTAACTTAAAAACGCATTATGCCATTAAACACAATTAAGTGAAACAATTCCTCCATCAAGTAAATTATAAACTCAATGGGCGTTCCTCGCTTTAATGAAGTTATCTATTTGTTCAAATGTCATAATATTAGTGGAGAGATAGCTTAATCACATTTACATAAATAATCTCCTACATATATGAATAATACATTACTTAAGTAATTTATTAAATATTTTCCTGGTAGGCAGTTTAAACGCAATTTAATTATTGAGATAATACTTTTAAAACATTATTTTTACATTATTCAGTTCAGTGACACATATTTGACAAAAGACCTCAATCGATGAAATACATAAAAAAAAGTATAGCAGATTTAAATATTTCACGTAACAGCATGTTTTGGCAACTACTGTTATGGAATATAATATACGTTAAATGTTTTTTTTTTTTTTTTATTTAAAAGGTCACCATCATACGTTACACTAACATCAAATCAAAACTTAATACGTTACAAATTATATTACAGTGTAACATACTATAAATTTGTTTTGGGTGCGTAATTGTCGGGTCGGGACCTCAGACGCACAATCATTAGCACGATCTGGGGCACCTGATTCACCAGTTAGCACCACGTAGGGATAAGCCCACAATTAGTGTGTGAATTATGTTTTGTATGATTTACTACGCTTAATTAGGAACAAATAAATGCTTTATGGGCTCTAAAATTACCGGAAGTTTGCTTGTAATCATCATTAATAAGGAGAAATTCTCTAGAAAAAACTCCTTTGTGTTTTTTTGATTTATGGGTTGAAAATATACCTTAGTCTATAGTTTATAGCCTAAGTTACAATGTACAATAAAGTAAAATATTTATTGGATTGATATGTTATTATACTATAACTGAAATATGAAAGAAAAGTTTTTTTATAGTTTTAAGCGAACATGAATACATCACAAATATAAATTTTAACATTTACATAATTGGCATTAATTTTTAAAGTATATATAATTAGTGGTTCCGATTCTAATAAAATAAATATTACATGTTCAATATACTACTTATTTCCATATATTTAAGTAAATTTATAATATTACAAGCCCTTTCTATTTTATCTCGAATTTATTTAAGCATGTAAGTAACTATTGGACATACATATATTATGTCACCATTAATTCTCCAGTTAACATGGCCCTTCCGACATAGACAGTTCACTTGTCAAAACACCACGCCTAGCGAACCCTTGGCAGGAACGGATGGAGTCATTTCATAATAAAAATGTATTAAAACCCATGTCAGATCAAATTTACAACAAATAACATCGTTATATAGTGCTTTAAATGTGACAAGTGTTTCATGGATGCGTATACTTCATGAACTTAGATTTGTACAATTGACAAGTGACAATTGACAATGCAGGCTCTCATCGGCATTTTAAATTTGGACTAAAAATGCTTTCTGATTTGAGTTTTTCTGTCCGTGTTTTTGGCTCGTGTCTCTATGAAATTAAATTATTCAGGGGTCATAAAGTGGCTAAGTGCATTACCGTCTAATTAAGCAGCATCCTGTCTCGTGCCCTAATAATAACAAAACAATAGTTGTTCCCTTTAGACTCATTAAAATTGTCGTTGTAGTTAATTGTTGGAACGATTTCGGAAACCGGTTCGGAAGTCCAATTGGGAGCGCGCCGGATGCGCTGTGAAAGCACTCCATGCTTTCGAATGCTTCATCATCAAGTAATTGAGCTTTCAATTATCATTATACTCTTATCATGTGATACTTCAAGGAGACCGAAGGGATTTTACGGGAAGTTTGAGTGCTGTCAAATTGTTCAATATTTATGTCAGTCTCGTTTGATATTAAACTTTTGAAAATAAGTAAGTTCATTTGCTAATTATACTCAATTGTCATAGATATATTTTTAATCTGTTCAGTTAGTAATGGCGATAACGAGAATCCGCTGAATTGCTATTACAGTTCATAAATGAATGGCGCCAGCGGATATATGACGATCTGTTTTTCTAACTCAATTCGTTATTGACCTGAGATAAACTTTGTGTATCTCAAAGTAACCTATATTTTATAACACGCGTTAATCACCCGTTGGTTCTGTGGGAAACGCGTGTAACCAGTCGTAAATGGTTAATAATCAATACTAAATGTACTTGGTAACATAAGTGATCTATTAATTGATTATCTTTAGTATGTCATTGAAATTTGGTTCCATAAGTTCAATACAGTATTTCAGAAGTACTGAGTACTTCATCGCAGCGAGATATAAAAACTATATCCCAGTAAAAAGTATTAAAGTCAAATTAACACAGATTTAAATGTAAATTGTGTTATAGGTCACGCGCGGGCCCACGCCAACTGCTTGTCTCTGCCAATTGGATAATGAAGGGACAAATTGGGGCCCACCGTCATGTTCCGTACCCCAAGAGCACTCACGCAGCTCTAGTGTACTTAGATGGCCTTTAGACAAAATGTTAGCCTTTTATTGCGACTGTACGCATCAAATATTTGTTTATTCATATCTCAATGGATGTAATCTACATTGATTTTGAATTAAACTCATTTATGTTTATTTTCATTTTATTGAAATAATTATTTAATTAGATCACTATTATTACGGTAAGGTTTGAAATTTACGAAGTAAGTAGTATATAGACATATACAATTGATTCTTCAGTCTTGCAAACATTCAGCGCGTTTAGTGTATCATGATATTTAGTAGTTACTCATTGAAGGCGATGGGGTATCATTCTATTTTAACCGCTAGTGCCGTTGAGAGTCCAATAAATGGGCAATAAATCAAAACACTCCATACTTAAGGGCACTTGCGACAATTTCACTGGCCGGATGGACGCGTTAAGTTTAAGGACGTTCGCGAACGAGACTGCACTTCGGTAAATAAAGGGAAGGGAAAAAAGGTTATATACGTAATATTAGATTACAACTGAGTATTATATAGTAAAAAGACTGTGAGTAATATTAGTTATACATCAACTATAATAACATCAGGGAGATTATTTTATGTTTTGGCACGATCCTCCAAATCCTAATAGAATCTCAACTACTTATTAACTGATTGATTAATAAAAACTAATAAGAAAAAATATAAGGTATTTAATACATTTTAGAGTAGGTAATATTGTTTAAGGTGGGTTATATAATTAAATCGTGTTTTTTTTATTATAATAGCAATAAAAAGTTGAGGGGCTGTGACAGGCGGGCACTAGAAATGTTAAATGATCGCAAACGCGAGCAGCGAGTGGTTTATAATGAGGAAATAGGAATTAGCGGGCGACGATACAGAATGCAGTTTATGAATGTAACCAGAGTTAGTTCATGTTTAGTTACATGTAGAGTTGAAACAAATTAAGTGTTGTATACTGTTTACTGAATCTGTTTTGGTGTGTTTGTTTGAACTTATTTAAAGAGGAATTATATAGACTTATATTGTTTCCTTTGCTGCGAATTACCTCCGATACTAATTTGTTCATTTATATTTAAAGCCATATCTTGAGTATCACTTTAATTCCTTCAAAAGCCACCTATTAGATTATATTATCCCTGAACTGTTCAACGGTAAGCAAGAGGTAGCAGTGTTTATGTCAAACATGGGTAAACCCACAGCTCTATGTCACTACCATGCTTGTTTTTCTAGTAAAACAGGACAATAATATACACTATACACTTAAATATACTAGAAATTTTAGTCTCAACTAAAAAATATGAAAGATTTAGTCGTGTAAGTTAAAACGGCATAAATCACAAATAGTAATTTCTGTATACAAATAACCGACATTTATGTTAAAATCATTAATAACATTAGATAAAATGTATCTGAAATCTTAAATGACATCAAAGTATAAAATCTAATATTATCAAGAAACAAATTAAAAGACATGTTAAAACTATTTTTAGCAATACACCTGCTCGCTATAATTAACACTACTTGAAGACTTAATTTTAACAAGGAAATACCAAGGCTTCTGCCTTTGTCTAGATTTAGATAGGCCTTAATGGAGTAGAGAAACACTACGTCAATAAATGAGCATATTATGCTGTCTGTCGTTTCATTACTGTTAATAGCTTAATATAGTTACGAATGAAATTCCAACTGCGTCATATTCGTCATTCCAGGACTATATTGATAGAAGTTATTTATAAGAGTATAAAGTTAAATTTTTGACTCGTACCGATGACGTAAAGCCGGGTGGTCTACACTCGATATCCTTCCGAATATTAATCGGGTTGATAGACAGAATTGTTAATGAAGCAGACACAGTAATGAGTCTATCCCATGGCCCCTAGAATATTATCTCTACGTAATAGATTTCAGATCTTAAAAACATAAATTTGAAAATATTCAAAACACAACAAAAAAACAGTTTATTCGAAAAATATACATATTTTATTTTACGTTCATTTGAATATTTTACTAAATTGAGTATTTTTCGACTTTTTTCAAATCTTTCCAAAATGTTATTCATTCAAATATATAATAATAATATAATACCAATTTGCAACTTTATGCTAGTTAAAACTGAACATTCAGTGAAAAAATATATTGCACAAATCGGAAAGTAAACACAGTTTATTAGTAGAATTAAAAAGGAGGAGACGAGCGCATTTATACGCATACTTCAATTAGCAGTTACAATTACTAAGGCGCGATAACCGATTCATTAGGCCCTTTCTTATGAAAGTATCGTATGATGTCATGTTATAAATTGCTCAAATTGCATTTTAAAAGAACTGTCACCTTGTTTTGTGCTTTGAAAGAACAAATACTACACAATATTACATACATACAACATATTCACAACGTTAGAGAATGGATTGAAAATATACAAATCATCCATGGAAAGTTATACAAGTAAAATGCATATTCACATATTACTGTTACTTAAGATAATACTATATTCTTAAAATATTTTGTTATGCTATTATAAATTATTCCGTAAATAACACGACACTACATATTACATATTGAAGATTATTTTGTAAATTTATATAAATTTCAATATTCATAAACCCAAGCCACTGACCGTTGTGATTATAATTCCGTTGCATTAATACATTGTTTTGATAGTTGTGCTCTACTGACTTTAGGAATAAATTATTTAAATTATTCGTTGGTTACAAACCATTCAGGCTTTATTCCCACGTTCTGATCATATTTTAATGCAAAACATAGGGTCGCAATAAATTAACTACAATATTTACAATATTGACATTCAATTATTATTATGTATATCAATGTTTTTAATTTAATGCGATTTTTAACTAATTACCTTATCTTGGGGAATATTAGGAAAATCCGAGAAAACCTTACCCTATCATCTAGCATAACTCATAACATATACATACAATATGACGTTAGAACAAGTTGTAAAAGTAATTATGAATAACATATTACGCGTTCATAATTTTAGAAAAATATGTTTTTACTATATTGCCCTGTTCGGTTATAATATAATTTATAAGATTATAAAGATTACCTATGTTTTTTACTAATAAGAAGCTAATAAACTAAGTTAAATTTGTAAATCTGCTCTAGTTGTGTACAATACTAAAAATCATAGGAATCCAAATGGTGTGTTTCTCACGTAAATAACACCATTGACTTCCGATGGGGAAATGGTCATTTCCGAACATAGCTCATTCAACCGATACATTCGGTTGAATTCCTCTACATTTATATTTTAACAGGGTGTGTGGGAAGTTTATTTATAAAATCTTAAAAAAATGTGAAAATAAATATTTATAATAACCCTCTATTCCAATGACGTAGAACCGGTTTCTTTGCTTGGTTGATACCATAGAAATGCATATCGTCTTTTTTACATACAAAATCTGGTATAAGGGAAATTTCCCCAAATGTTTACTTTACTAAATTTGGGCATTAGTGATAGATAATCTGAGCCTTTGCATTTATAATATTCGTTTCATCTCGAGCGGCTGCAGTTGTGATTTCGCACAGATTTTTATCCAGGCTCGATATGATATAACGTACTCTAAAATAGATCCGAGGGGAGCTGGCAACTAGCAGCTTCCTTCCTGCGACCATCCGGTGTCGACTCTCACGCGACCCCCATTCACCATAGCAAATCGTATGGTGGACCATCTAATAACACAGCTTCCTCAACTTTACATTGATCCGCGGGTTAACAACCTGCTCATTGCAATTTATAGCTGCACAATTGGAAGATAGATCGAAGGATTAAGGAACAACTTATTTCACACAGCGATGTTTTTAATTTTCTTTGAGGTATATATTTTTGGTAAAGAATTACCAGGTTCAAGACGATTCCGTTTAAAAAAGATTTACAAACAAAACAGAAGAAATTATAAATAACAAAAACGGAAATGCTTCTAAACAAATAGAGTAAAGCATCTTGGTTTGTATTTAGCCGTTTACACCTTAAGGCATGTATTTTAAATGCGTTGAATGATGAGAACCATAAAAGGTTAATTAAAAATGTTTGTGTAGGTATTAAAGTGTTTAATATTTCACAATGACATCCATTTATCTTAAACAATGTAACGCTAAGAAAAACAAACCTACCAAATTATCAATTATACATGTCGTTATTCTCTTGGTAACTTAAAATGTGATTTATAAACATTACTCAGATAATGAATATTTTTATAAATTTCGAATAGAGTTATGAAGATTTTCTCGTTCACAAAATTGAAAAGCTTTATATAATTGAGCTATAATATTAAAATTCATATAAAGTCCAATATGAATTCTAACAAGTCAATTAAGCATATTGAGAGGGTACGCGCCCCATCTTACCACTTAAACCGTCGCTTTTTGCGTCATGCTCCCTAAATTGAGCCAAACTGATAATTTTGACATTAACCAGGGGCAACTGTCCAAATTTGGCGGGAACTAACTGTTTTATGTCTGTTTTTGATGGATACGTTTTAGATATAGAATAATTTTTATTTTAAACAGTTACACTAATGCAGACCTATTTTCGTTATTTTGAAGAATAATTCAAATAATCTGTAGCTACATAAATACATTATATTATATTTAACGATTGGAGAGGAATTTTCCATTAAGTTTAAACGATATGACCTTGAAAAAAAAATGTAACTTGCCCAATATTATAGTATTTGTAAATTTCAAAATTAATTTTTAAACAAATAATGACGTGTAATTACTAAATTATTGTCTTCCAGTAAAAATCATTATTATAATATATGATACCATCATTTTGCATTTACATACTTTTGAATTAGAAATCAACAACAAATTTGTCCGTATGTTTTATAAGGCAAATACGATAAAAACTCAAGAATCAAGCAAAAAAATTATCTTAATGTGCAACAGTATCTACGACATTATTGTTTATGTTTTTGAATTTATATTCATTATATTGTAATCATACAGTTTAAAAGGTCAAGTCAACAATATGATGCGATTAAATTATCTGTAATTACAAAAATAGGTAATTATTTTTATATGGCAACACCAAAATGTGGTGTAGCCTCTTTGGTACAATTACTCAGAGTTCTTGATAAAAGATAACTTTAACTGTTAGCTAATCGGTAATTGTCCGTTTTGTACGAGAATGTTAAAAAAGTTAACTCTGAAGAGACAATTTCAACTATCGTGAACTGGTATTTTTTCGTCTCAAACTAAAATCTACAATGTGAAACATTAACCCAACGAGCAACTATACACCGTTTAACCCAACTACATAATGGTTACCGCCATTTTCATTGGCAATGGAGACTGACGGATTAAATTGTGCTCTACAAGTATTATAAAGTATTCTGTGCCGAGCTGAATGAATATTCATTCTTATTATGAGAGGACTAGTCTAATATTTGAGTATTATTTGACATTTGACTTGATAACCACCTAATAACAAAATAAAAAATATGAACTAAAGAAACAATGAACTCTCCTTGTGAGACAAACTTCTGGTTCAGTTTAAATAAGGGTTTTTTCCTAATTTCAAAGCTTTTAAATTTATATACATATTTCACTGCGTGCGTCAGTAAGTTTTTGTTTAGGACCCATTTTACTACGTCAATTTAAACTGTTTTACATATAAAGTTTATCGGGAAGGACGATTATATAAAAAAAAATCAGTGATTTGTTTCCCATTAAATTAGGATTTAAAGTGAACATATTAAATACTTTGATGTAAATCGGGGGATTGTTTTGTACGGATTAAATATTCCTCTTTAAGTAGAATACGTGTGAAATCATGTACCGTACACGCAATTAGTGCTAATTACGATGAAAGGATACATTTATAACCTAGGAATATTAAATTTGTCAAATTTTAATCATTTCTACTGGTATTTCCTAAACATATTATATTTTTATCATTCAGTTTACATTTCACAGTTGAAGTGTTTTCAATATAAAACGTTTAAAAACTGTTTCCGTTGCGTCGTAAAATTTTCGATAGTTGGGTAATACTATGTAAATACAACAAATTCCCTTATCAGACTTGTTTTTACAGCCACTGCAATGGATTTTTATGACATTATGCAGAATTTATTACCGAGCTTTATCTTTCTAGGGAAGTTAATTAATACTTATTTATTAAATAGAGCGCAAGTGGAATAAAAGTCTGCTTATATGCAAAACAGAAGCGAAAAACATCGCTATGATTCTACTCAGCTTTTCATGATTCCAATATGATTTCTCAATACACTAGACAAAAGTGCCCACTATCATAGACAGATTCGCAGAAAGATATGCTTATAATCTCATTGCTTCCTATTTTTACACGGCTAATTGAATAATATATTATTATTAACCGAATAATTACAACATTTATAACTCGAATTCGAGAGCGTTTTAAGAATATGTGATTCTCTGGAATTCTAATACAATCGTAATTATAGACGCTACACATACTTGTTGGACGCTGCAATCGGAGCCGCAACTCACGTCGAAGTGGCCCTCGCCGGTGCGATTCTGAAAGGAAATCAAACTATCAAAAAACGCCCAAGTGCACAAAAAATATAACAGGTTTTAATAATCAGGTTGAAACATCCACCGGAGACCAGGCTAATAGCTTCCGGCGTGACTGCGCACGCGCATCGAAGCGTGCCTTTACTGATGGGACATCGAGATTTTGCCCTTTATATCTAAACAACTAATTTTGTCATTATTAACGTTTTAATATGGAATGGTTAAAACGGCGCAAAAGTACGGTGCTCATTTGATTTAGGTACTCTTTTTTACTTTTGCGTCACTCTTTATTAAACATCTTCAACAACATCATCATCATGTTTATCAACATCTATGCGATTCAAAGGTGACATCCCGAACTTACTGAGTAAACAAGATTTGTATTTATAATGTCTTGTTGGTTTTATGAATATATTAGAATACAACTGATAATCAGAAAAGTATCTGGCGTATAAAGAAAGATGTAAAATTTCATTGTCCGTTTTCTTTCGCCTTTATTTAAGAAGAAGCAATTATTATTATTCGTATTGAATCAATGCAAGACTGCTAGTCTAATGGAGCTGTCATGCCTCACAGAAAGTAACACTTTAGTAAATATCGGTTGTATTAAGAAATCCTCAGTTATTAAATTATTAAATTAATAATTGTTTTGTTAAAAAGCAAAGTTACCCCAGAGAATCCTGTTTTTCTGCGAGCGTGTGAGCGGAACTAATGTGGTTGTTCTGCATTTTTATGGTTTCTATCTTGTAATATAATCCACGCTACAAATTTGGAATCATTTAACCTTCAAAAGTTGTTTTTTGCTTTGATTTGTATGAAAAAGGATATCCGAAACCATGTCATGCAAAAAAAGAGACGATAAATTTACTAATTAAAGACGTTGCGTGTCTGATTTAAATAAGGGAGATTGTTTACCATCATACAAAATGAGAGTTATAATTGTGATAATTATAAATGTAAACATAAAATGAAATTTACAGAGTAATACTTTCTTTAAAGAGTATTTACTTTCCATATTTAACTACATCATTTTAAGTATAATTATGTCATCAGTGGTAGTGCATTTCTAAATAATATGTTCATTAAACTTACGCAAATAAAAGACAATATATCAAACAAACTCTTCTTAAAGTCAGTATTCACTTGTTTTGGTGTACTTAATTAAAACATAAACAAGAGAACAAACAGTCTTGTTTATGTTTGAATTTAGATTAAGGACATCAAGTATAATTTTTGTATAAGAATATCAAATAGTAACACTAGCACGCGGTTCTATATTTAGCACAGTTTTGTTGATTACAGACGTTAGCTAATTGTCAACAATTACTTGAGCGTTGAACTGCCGCATATGCACTAACTCTTGCGCCTATAAACATTGTTCAAACAATCAATTTATTTTTGGAAATTGAATATATGCTCCAACATTTAAATATAATTTGTCTCTTGAGAGTCAACTTTCTGAAGGAAATGATAAGGCGCAATTAAATTATCAGGTTGTACTAGTGAATAACCAATGCTATCTCGAAACATGTAACGTTTTTTTTTAAATAACTAGGCCAATGTCCACTTTGCCGACTAATGGATCTTAATGGATTTCGACTTATTTGATTATCTCCACAGATTTTTCTATATGTATTTAAAAAATGTTATACATTACTATTTTAGTAAGGCTCAAAATGTGATTTTTATATGACGCAACTAGAGAAATATAGATGTTTAACACAGTAATTTTTTTACCTTTATTTTTAGTATTTTTTTAATAGCCAGTAACGCAAATAACCAATTTTATTTACGGAATATAGAAAACGAGATACTAACCTGAAACGGACATTTTTCGCTACATCGGGCGACAGCTTCCGTTCCAAATTTCTCGGTGATGGAACTATAATCGCAACCAATTGTCCGGGCGGACAAAGCCAATCCCAACAACACTAGGCATTTGTGCCAATTCACTGTCGGACTCATTGTACCCTTGCGCTCACTCGATCACACAAAACATTATTTATCTCAACATAGTAACCATAAAATCCCGAACTATCCTAGAAATACATGTATCTTTCGTAATTGAATTTTCCCGCTAAGTATACGCGCTCGGAATACAAAGTATATGCGCACGCGCAACGAAAGCTACATGCGTACTGAATCCGCCCGCCGTTAGATAATAGATAGTAACTCCTGCTACGGGCTACGGTTAATTATTAGGCGCTACGAAAACCTGTAATTACATCTTCATATTTTAACATGATTAAGTGAAATATGTAATTGTAAGGAAACATAGTTGCAAACTATAATATATTGGTTGAAAATTAAAACAAGGAAGACTAGTAATAAATATTTTTGATGTAATAAAATTCTTCTAAACGTTATTAAATTTTGACTTGACGCAGTTAACTAAATTTTGATGTATATAATACTTTATATGTATCATAAATGGACAAAAACAACAAAAAAAGTTAATAGGTATACGAGTATATATAAAGTTCCTTACCGAAAGCCAAAAATTCTGTATAAAGTAATGATATATTATTAAAATACATAATATTAAAAATAAAATTATTCTGTTTTTAATATTAAATAACCTTTTTTATAATATATATTATAAATAATACACAAATGACATTTTTTAAAATTTTTTTTTGTTTTTTTTCTATTTTTAATTACGATTTAGAATTTTTGATTGGTATGATTATAAGAGTATTAGGCTATTTTATTAGGGTTCCCAGTTATAAAGGAACTTCGTATTCCTTATTGCCTTATCTAGGTGAAATTAGAGTTAGGAAGATGGAACTTTGCACGGATATATGTGTATTTACGTGCCGATAAAAAACTAAAATAAAATTACTAATAAAAAAGTATAAAATGTCCAGTAACGCGCTCCAAGTTGATCTAAGCCGCGCGGAGCTTCGCGCAAGACATGCCACCACTCTCTCTACTGGGCCTATCTTTTATAATTCCCCTAATTTTAATTCAAAATATTGTGATTCATTTTTGCTGCTTTCCTTTTTTGTCTTTAAGTAAAAATTATAAATAAATTAAAATACATTTGTGTTTATTTAGTTCGTGACGTAGATAGTACATGTTTTCTAAAATAAGGACTTTTAAGTTGTTATACCTAATACATGCGGACGAAGTCGCTGGTACAGCTAGTTAATAATAAAATAATATTCTACTCGAAAGGGCCACCTGTGGCTTTATACAGCCTTCAATCTGTATGCTACTCACGAATGATACGAATCTGTTTACGCCCAATTTCGGCACTAATTTTTTTTAAGAATCTCAATGTCACCGGGTCGTTTAGAGAGGGCCATGTCTTATAAAACTGTCAATAACTTATAGTCTCAAGGGTTCAGCTCTCAGCCAGGCTTGGGTAGTTCGTACCTTGTAACCAGGCGCATGCTATGCTGGAAAGTCCACGGTGTATTTTTGAAAAAATTATTGCTGAGAGATTCAAGACTGTGTAGCTGTAGTTTTCACTCCTTTTCACAAAAGTTTTGTTTTCTGACTTCTTGATAAGGCACGCCCCCAAAACATCACTGACACAGAATGATGCCCACATTGTACCTTTTCGACCACTTGAGCAGCTTTTTTAGAACTGTGAGCGCATTTTTTATCATTTAGCTTATTGGAGTGTTCTTAAATCGTGAATGTTTTTAATTGGTACATATTTCTGTACCTTTCACCCGCGTATCGCGACAGATGGAGTTTTGATTGATCCATTCTCTTTAATTGTAAAAATCGATTTAGGGCAGGTCCTGTTTATCAACGATTAACAGCGCGTTTCTATTTTATAATACGCGACAGAGTCCTAGCAGGAATATTATTTTTACGAAAAATTTTTTTGCGACTTTATGGGAGTTTCGAGGAATTCTGGCAATTAGCCTCAGCCTTAGTTGTTCTAACTGTTGATAGTACGATTTACGATTATACGGTCGATACCAAACTTTTGAAGTGTCTAGAATATGACCGACATATGGCTCCATCTCACTTTGTGCAATACTATTTTCCTTATTTTCTATATTGTAATCTGATAATGAACAAGAAATATTATGAAAAACGCAAAATCGAAATAAATTTTTAAAATAATAAACGTGTTCTAAATTTAAAATAACTAAGTAAGAGTAAGACTAAAGTATTTATGGCGAGACTTGCTACAAGCACTGCACTGCTAAAAACAGTATCTTACAAATGAATAAAAACAAAAAAAATTTAAACCCTTTCTCTCATAAACAAAAACGCCCCCCCAAAAAATTTTTTTTTTTTTTTTAAAAAAAAAAAAAATTGGTTTTTTTTCCAAATTATTTAATTGAGTAAGGAGTAAAATAATGTATTCATTTTTATGGTCTCCTATAATACAATAAGATCGGAACCGTTTCAAACACAGCCTGGTTCCGAGTAGACAAGGCCTTAAATTTTTATTGAATTAGAGCAAACTGACACGGACAAAAACTATTGCTTATTAGATCAAGGTCATAGAATAATAGTGATGTATCAAAGTAAAACGAGACATACGAGCTCAATTAATTTAACTGCCCACACATCCCACGCGCACGTACATTCCTCTCTGGAGATGATTTCATATTGTTTCTGTACAACAAATGTTCTGTTGTAAATTATATGCGCACGAAAACTAATGAGAGGATGGTCAGTTAGGAATTAAATACTAAGTTTGCCAAGAGATGTAGTACATCTTTAGAATAAGATTGATCATATTTTGACCTATAAAATGTTTAGATAAATATATTTTGCCACCCCACTCCTACCTCTTACTAGCAACTGTGTGCTTGACAAAATGGAAACTACAGGAAGCGTAAGGACTAGTCAGCCCCGTCTAACCTTCCTGGACGAGCATAAAAGCTGCCGAAAATAATAAAAGGTATGTAATTACATATGTACTCCTTGAGAGACTCTTGGCCTTAATATTACAAATTTTATTTAAATAGGCATCTTTATATTATAATTTCTAGTTTAAGTTTTATGCTACATTTAGGTAAAATATAATATAAAACAGCGTTGAATAATAAAATCAATTGCATATACTATAGCATTGTTTTTACTAAAAAAAGCCCCTCCATCTTAATATATATAAATCTCGTGTCACAATGTTTGTCCTCAATGGACTCCTAAACTATTTAACCGATTATAATAAAATTCGCACACCATGTGCAGTTCGATCCAACTTGAGAGATAGGATAGTTTAAATCTCAAATTATAGACGCAATTTTAATTAATTGCTAACTATTTGTCTATCATAAATTGACAGTCACAATTGTCTGTTAACTCCAAAACATACTAACAGATGTCGATACTTTTCGACTGGATTGAGTAAGTTATCAATAGATGGCACTGCTATGTTAAACCGCCAAACGTGTCATATAAAGATTAATTTATTAACTTTAAACACTTTTATTGTATTTATTTCGGTTCATAATATACATACTTTTATTGTTTAAAACGCTTTCGATTATATATATGCTCGCTAGAATGATTGCTAGAATTCATATATATGGCAAAACAACGTTTGCCGGATTAGCTAGTACTTTTATAAGAACGAAATTTTTTGACTACGTTATAAGGTTGACTTTGCAAAAGCGCCATCTGGATAAAATGACCAGAACAAGCAACCACAGTCAAATGTTTAGTTCACAAATGCGCTACCCCTAGAACCTATGCTGATTTGATTTAGTTTTATTACGTCCGCCAATAGGTGGCACTATCATAATCACATTTTATGCCTGTTTTAAAATCTGTCACACTACAGACCTGTTTCTAAGATATTCTAATTCCTAAATATGTAATAGATTTATTTTATCGCTTCCTTACTTGCATATCTGCTGTAATAGTCATCCATTTCGCATTCCAATCTAGGTCGGATAATACCAGACAACAATGATAAGAATGAAAATCAGTAAGCGATAATACAAAATTTATCAACAATCGCTGTCATAATTACATTGTGTAATAATACGAAATTCATGCAAATCCATCTCGGTACGGCACGTGTAAAATATTTTTAATTTTTTTAAAATAACCATTTTCTATACTTGAGTCTGCGCCGGAAATTTAGGGTTAAATAGTCAATTTTTTAAATAAATAAAAAACATCATATTTTTCATAAAATTTTCACACGTACGCACCATTATGGCCCCCATGTGTATTTGATGTAAACGATTTACATCACTTTAAGATATCTTTATCAAAACCTTGGTATATATTTACTCATTTTTTGATGCCACTAGTATTTTAATATTCGTTTGTAAAAGTATTAAACGATTGCAAAAAGGAATCATCATGATTCATCGAAAAGCTAATCTTGATCTGTAGATATATCGTGACGTGGGTCTATTGAAATTGTTACAAAGTAAACATCCCACAAACGGACATTATATTCTATTACTTTTATATATCTGAATTTTTCATTATTTAAGCATATATATTTGTCAAAGAAATACTTAATATTGGTTAAACCTTAAATAAATAAACGAAAATTAAAATGCAAGATTTATAAAACCATTTAAATCTTCTTTCATATTCTTACAGGACAATTATTTTATAGAAAGCAATTATCTACTAAGAATAGTTTGAGTCATATGTGTTTTTTAACATTCGTTAGTTAAACTGTAAAAGAATAATTGTATAATCAGCCTACTCAGTCGCTTGTAAAGCTTTCCTAATTATCATGAGTCTGAACTGTTATCGCTATTTCTACCATTGCTCGGACCAGTGTCTGTTTCATATAAACGTAAAGAATATTAATAACCCGTCAATTTTCAGAAAGAAATGATCTCGAAATATTACAGAAAGTATGCAACCGTAGGTCTTTCCAATACATAAGACTTAGTGATAGGTAGATTGTATGAATACTTGTCTTGGTGGCATGTATTGTTGGACGCCACCCAACATCTTCAACAAGACAAAGTGCAAATATTCATTACCTAACAGCCTACTTGCCTCATTTAGTTCTAGAAAGACCTCCCAGTCGGCACAATACATCTTTATTGGAATATAAAAGTGAATTAATTTATTGTTCAACAATACATTCTATTATGACAATATAATACTTAAAACAATAATAAATGTTAAGTTTATTATACGGTTCGGCGTAGTTGTGAGACGGTAATTCTAGTCTCAATTTAGATAAAGATTATAATATTATTACTGTGGTGCTAAGATAAAACAGTTTATAGAGGGACGTTAGTTGAAAAGTCATTGTGGAAACTTACTTTCCTCACATCGTTATTGAGTGTTCAAGTGTTTACTTCGATTGACGAGTTTTCAAAGATGAAGGATATATTTTGCCCAAAAGTGAGTACAAAATATATTTGAGAAAATTATACAATATACAGCATATTTAATTCATTTAAATACAAAGTAATTGGAATTTTTGAAAATATATACCTTTTTCTTTAACCAAATTAAATAGTTAATATGGATGTATTTGTAATTAGTAACGAATGCATCAATAATTCATGTATTACTTTAGCGAGTTGAATGACTGACTGTGCTAAAATGATAAAATTAGCACGGTCTGAATAAAGATAATTATAACTGTACAAAAACCTAATTTTCGCTATACGCTGTAGTTTGAGACAGTATTTCTTTTGTATATGAAAATATATTAACTTTGTCGCCTGTCAAATGTATTTACAACGAAAAGCGATAGCTGAGTATTAAATTAATGCATTACCATAACTTAGTACTTATGTGTTTTTATACGGTCGGTTTTACTTTTTATACCGCATAATTTGGTCTAACGTAAAAAATGCTGCGAAAAAAATCTATAAGTGGTAAAGGAGGTTCAATTAACAGTGTGTATACATTTATACGTACTTACTATAAATAAAAATGTAATTTTATACCTACATTTTTTAAATCAAATTATTAATAAACAATTAAATATTTTGAGACCATTGGGCAATGCAGATTGCCGAGCAGAGTCCCGGGTTCGTTCCCGTTACAGTCAACATTTGTGTGAATGTATCGCGATATATTATCAATTACACCACTTTTCCCCTTTTCCATTTTTGTCACATTAACATCAAAACATAGCCATAAAGTTTACGATTAGATTAATCTGGAACGTTTACATCACATTTGAGTATTTAAATCTTGTATTACGTGACACGTGTTAGACATCACGCGGTTACATACGAGTCGAGAATTTGTTATAGGTGTGTAAGCATAGTAGAATGTAGATACATGTATTGAAATGCAGTTCGAAGTTGCTGCGCGGAGGCACGTCAGCCACACCTACGCTGTCGCGCCCGAAGCAATCCTTTCACAATGCCTTATTACATATTACATTCCTCTTTATTTCAAAATAATCTATAGACTATAGAAATTGTAAGGTATCGGTTTACCGTATAAAACCATAAATTCAGTCACCTAAGAATGATCATATGAAAAAAATATTACGATTAATACACGAGGCAGTCAAGGTCTGTGAAGTTACCTTGCACCTACATCTGATATTTACAGACAGATAAAGTAATAGGTTGTTGTCTATACTTCAGTAATTAATATGCAATATAATGCATTATGCAAACCATTCAACTATGTACTAACTTTGCACGTTTTACTGTATTTGTCATCATAACAATATTTATTCTCCTTGAACTTCGCTTGTCTTACACGTGTTAAAATAACTTATAATGATAACTTCGATACCTTGTAAATGGATAAGAAAAGGATATTAGGGTCTCATAGTTATAGTAATAAAATATAACATTGCATATTGAAATGCATTTTATTCGTCATACTGGTTTCACAAGTATGAGATTATATTGCGCCGGAATATGTTGCGTTATTTTGAAGCGCGGCATTGCGTGAAGGGCGTCACGTGGCGCGGTAAGTACATGAACGGTCGCGGTTCGGGGGCCGGGTGTGACGTCATTCGTGCGGAGAGGCGCGGCGAGGAGGGCCGAGGGTGTGGTGCACATGCGCTAGCCGCTTCAAGGTGACCCTCAACTAGCAAAGTTGCCTCTCCGACTCGCGCTCACGTCGTTTCCTTTCACTTGTTAACGACACTATCAAACGGTCTAGACTCTGGAAGAACCGGTATTCGCGTTATCGAATATCATTATTATTCAGTACCCTGTGGAATTTATGCCATCAACCTGTGGACTCCAACGCTTCTCGTTCATCACCTTTTATCTCAGTCCGCGAGACTGACAAGACGAATCGATATGCGTCAAGCACGAGACGTCGTAAGTACACAGTTCAATATTTGCTTGAAAATTTCCAAACATCTTAACTTCTTAAGTGCTTTCGTATTGTTTTCCTTACAGGCGTGTGTTCATACGTTATAATTATATGTATATTATTTATATCTGGGACAAATTTTATGAATATGCCAGCAAATTTATAGCGTTTATTAGGTAATATTATACCAAAATACACCTTTCATTATTACCGTTGATATTATCTATTCTATCGGACGAGTTTGTGAGGGTTATTAAGATTTGAGGTAAACTTAGTATTCGAAGATTAACGGGCCCGAAGGTCAATGCTAAGGAAGGTCAAACGCATTGTTGATTTCCTAAAATGGAAACTGCAGTCCTTTAAATTTCATGTTTTAAACATTTTTATAAGGTAAATATAACCGATCCATGAATATTAATGACAAATGATTTTCTATACTTCATGAATTTTGTATTACCAAAACTGGTTACTTAAAAATATTTATACTGGATTTAAATGTCATTGCGTTTGAATACATTTTAAAAAACCTTATTTTAAGAACAACTTTATTATGTGTTGCTACTAGGAAAAATACAAAACTTATTGGTAAAATATAGTAATACCGATTAATGTTATGCCATTTATTGTTAAATAAAAGTTATTTTAATTTTATGCTCGCGAAAAAGGTCGCCTGATCAGTTAAAACCAGTTGTAACCGATTTATCCGACGATAAAAAATAAACCGACATTTACTATAAATTGACAATCACGATCGGATACTGACGATCTAGTTATCAGTAAATCTGTCTAATTTTTTCTATAAATAACACATTATTCGTGTTAAATCTTTTGAACGATAATTCAATCTAATATAATATTTTTACGAAGCACATGGAAAGTTTCATAACAATTTAATTAGAATCTATAAAATTGCGATCAGTGATAAGAGCGTTGCGGTACTTTATCTAAATGTTATAGTCTGAAGTGCTGATAAGACAAGTCTAAATAGTTTTTGTAGATAAATAATATACCTACCTAAGCGCTTTATGGTTTTTGGATATGATGAGTCATTTATCCCCTTTTCCTATAATTATATTAATTAATATGTTTATTTCTAAGAGTATTACCAAATTTCACATGATTTCATTAATTCCAAAGGTACTGTTTGCACGTATAGAGCCCATAACAAATCCAACAGTTTTATTTTCCAGTTTCATATCCGTAGTATGAAATAATGATAGAAACTTCATTAAACTTCAAATAATATTTTTGGATACACTGGTAAGTGATAAGTACACTTAACAGTGTATCCAAAAAAATTATCTCTTCAAGCTAATCAATACATAACTTTTACCCATTACGATAAGTGGTTAACGTCATAACTCCGGATATTATCCTGTTATTTCTCTATACCAATTATAGATAATATTCGTTTCCGTTTGCGAATTGGATCAGTAGCTGTCACGAGACAAATAAAAATAAACATAGGGTATGCGACAGTCACATAAGTTGCCAAGAAAGTGTGAGCGTAACTCCAAACGATAAACAACGTTGAAATAAATATTATCTTTAACTTTTGAAGTCTATAAATAAAATTAAAATAATTCATAACTATTATTTGGATGGGTGCGTATAATATTATGTGGAGTCATAAATATGGTACAGGTCGCCTGGAAGACATTGTTAACACGGCAATCCGTTAGTCAGCCTTTTGTTATCGCGTTTTTAATATGATCGTTTCATATGAAATTTTGAACGCGAAGAAAAGAAATTTATGCTCTATACAGTGAATACAGACAATACTACGTACTTAAACGATTCTGAATTATAGTGTAATTAACATTTACTTGCACCTCGCTAAGGTAAACCACCTTTCTATCGGTACTTATCATGATTGTATTCCGCATTCAAGACTGATACGGTGTAACTGGTGAACTTTAATTTTTTTTCGTTTGATTAAAATAATATGCTTGACTAATTTGACGTAAATGAACCAACAATGTATTCAAAAACTGAAATAGCAGTACAAAAAAGCCTGGAAATGAATTTAGTGCAGACCACAAACTCACACATGGTTAGTCGCCGCTCATGTGCACGCATACAAATGCAAGCTCTGCAAATATAGAAACACCTTCAACTCGGGGAATTTATCTGACGTCACAAACGAGCCCACGCTTCGTCCAATCGGAGTTAAATGCAAGAAGGCGCGTCGGAGAGGGAAAGATAAATATTTCGAAGGGCTTTACATACATTTTTTTTGAGACTGATAGTTCATACAACGTGATATTATCTACAATTTTATTCAGATTGATTGAAATTCGTAATTTAGCTACGTTTTGACAGGAAACGCTACCTGTACTACTCTAACGTGTGTAATAGTTGCACGCAAGAGGGAGACAACAACATTTTGTTATCATGAATGAAAAAGAATGCTTCAGTCTGTTCAACGTACAAATGTGATACGAAGCACAGTCCGCGGTCAAAGCACGTCATAGCATAGTCGATTCACGATTGCCGTTCTTTATTTCATATTTCCTTGCGGCTAAAGCGGGTCGTGCGTTAGCGTGTGATTTTTGAAATAATTATTTTATCGCTTTTAATTAAATAAAATGGGTATGGCCATTAACAATTTACCTCAGGTGAGTCCTTTCTTGATTTTTTTTTTATACCGAGTCATAATAAACATACGTGTAGATTCTATAGTAAATAGTGAACTATGAATTTCATATTGGAAAGCAATGCTGTAGCAAGAGCGACAGTAGTGCGGCAGTAGTTTTGTAATGACCGCTTTGACCTTGTGAAACTTGTTCGCGATAATATAGACGGTTAACTTACCGTCACTACTCGTACACAGAGAAATTGTACGAGTAGCGTATATGTGTTACATTTTGAGATTGTTACGAGATATTTAAAAATCTCGATGAAATATTTATCTACTCACGCAAATTACTCATATTCGATATCGGCTTGCGATTAAAAAGTACTCGTCATTGTTATTAATCACTCGTCAAGCCCAATTCCATTTATTTAGCCAAATAACTATTATCTTCAATTGTACTATGCGACATCGATGATTACATTTATTAATGTTGAAACTATTACTTCAACTACAGATTATATGAATAATTATTATGAACTGACGAAATTAACTGATTAATTTTATATGTATAATTAATATTTTAATTTTATTGCTGAAAGTTTAATCATAATGCTCGATAATTTTTATGTTTAAATTTATATTTGTTTCTTTTTTTAGATTCGCGAAGAATGCGAAGTATTTCACATGTCGGACAAGCAGATCCGGGAGATTATGAGCAGACTCCACAACGACCTGCTCAAAGGACTCGGAAAAGACACCCACGCAAACTCCATCGTCAAATGTTGGATAACGTACATTCAAGACTTACCTAATGGAAAAGGTAAACTATTTTGTGCCTAATACAAAATAATTGGTTCTAAATTTTTTTGCATATAAATTGTCTCATAATTAATTATAATTTACATATCCAAAACTAATTGCTTTTGTTACAGAGCGTGGAAAATTTTTGGCGTTGGATTTAGGAGGAACAAATTTCAGAGTGCTTATAATAAACCTTGGTGAAAACCATTTTGATATGAAGTCGAAAATTTACGCCATTCCCCATCATATTATGACTGGAACGGGAATCGCACTTTTTGATCACATTGCCGAATGTTTGGCCAATTTTATGAAGGTAGGTAGATAAGGGTGTTTTAGTCGGTGCATACCGAATATTTTAGGTATATTTTAAGTCAAGCCCTTTCTTGGGTCGTAAGATTAGACAAAGTAAAGATTAAAATTTAATTGATTAATAATTTTTCGTAGGAAAACGATGTATACAAAGAACGTTTAGCGCTTGGGTTCACGTTCAGTTTCCCGCTCAAACAATTGGGCTTAACCAAAGGATTGCTGCAACGTTGGACTAAAGGCTTCTCGTGTTCCGGTGTTGTTGGAGAAGACGTTGTACAAGGTTTAAAGGATGCAATCGCTAGAAGAGGGGTAAGTTTTCTATTACGTCATTCGATTTTAGTCCTGACTAAAGAATTTTGGAGTTTGCTCGAGGAAAATTCCCGGGTTTTCTCAGAAATTGCTATATAATGTCCACATTTTACCAAACGTATTTTATTATTACCGAGAGCTCTACTAGTATGACACCGATTCTGTAAAGGGTTTAAATTCAAAGTATATTAGCAAGGCATACGATTTTACAGGACCTAAATTTGTCTGTGATGGGCATCCTTAATGATGCAACGGGGACTCTTATGTCATGTGCATTTAAGAACCCCCATTGCCGTATAGGAATAATTATTGGTGAGTTGAGGATGATATAAGCTCTCCTATATATAAGGCATGATACGAGAGCCAGGAGGTTTTCAATAATACTATCGCTCAAAATTCTTGTCTCAAAACTTACGACGACTCTGTAACTCTGCATGCGAAGTCTCTATCATCTATATGCACGTTTGGTTTATTTATAAACAAAGATTATACAAGTTAAGAGGATATTTTGGGTTATCTCGCGTTAGGTTAAGATTGAAAGCCTCTCAGTATCATCATCAACGCTAAGGGTTTAAACGTACATTCGGGTTCAAGATTGGAACCTAACAGCATGTTTCTCATTGTAGGATGTACAGATTGATATATGCGCTATTCTCAATGACACCACCGGTACGTTGATGTCTTGCGCGTGGAAAAACCACAACTGCAAAATAGGACTTATTGTTGGTAGGTTTTCCTCATAGTGGATTTGATAACTGAAAATAACACATCTATAACACGCTATATGGTCATATACATTATTCACAGATTAACAATATCATTAATTTAATTTAAGCAAATTATCATACCCACGAAAACTTGCAAAGGTCTTATCATAATCAAATCATACGCCTAATTCATAAAATCTCATTTTTCACGATATAATGAGTGTATGTTTCAAAGTTATTCGTTGCGTTGAATATAATTAAATGATCAGGTACAGGCAGCAACGCGTGCTACGTGGAAAAGACTGAAAATTGTGAATTATTTGATGGAGAGCCAGGGAAACCCGAGCTTTTAATTAATACAGAGTGGGGAGCTTTTGGTGATGATGGTACATTGGATTTCGTCAGAACAGAGTTTGATAGAGAAGTGGACGTCAAATCTATCAATCCCGGCAAACAGATGTGAGTTAAACCTATACTTTCTTATATTTTATTCAACTATCTTCTCGATAGTAATCGAATGTTTATGTTGTACAGTTGTAATTTGTTATAAACATTCCTGAAAGGAATATAGTAGGAAATAGATTTTTTATGTTCAATAAAACTAAAGGTTTTATACGTTAGCACTACTAGTACTCTGTATAAACTATTTTTAATGTCAATTATACATCAGATATCACGTGTTGTCCTAAGGACATATAAACTTGATCCGTACAACGGATCAGATATCATGCATATCAGAATATATTGTCAGCGATATTGGAATCAACAGAAATGAGTCACAATTCACAAGACGTTAGATAAAACATTTTTTGATAGAAATACATTTAACGTAAAAAGGCTAATAATATAAAGCTAACCAGTGATACTATTATTATGAAACCCTTTCTTTCCCAATAATTTAACCGGCAAGAATTTATTCGTAGTGTGAATGGGATATAATCGTAGTTACAGCATGCCTCGAAAAACTTCCGAGTGAGCGAAAATAAATAAACTATATTTAAAGAAAAACACTTTATTAACAGATTTAAGTTATGTATTTTTGCAAAATTACGGCAGACCGTGACCACGCACGCTGTAAAGTACGCGAAACGTCGGAAAAATTTAAAATAATGTAAAATATATTTAAATTTTGAAAAAATACATAACTAAAATCCATTAATAAAGTGTTTTTTTTTTTAATGAGTAACAGTTATGTCAATAAAAGACAATTTTATAAACTATATTTATTTTCTGACACATATACAAGAAAGTTCAAAATATATAAATAATAATGCCATCTTAAACACATTAACGGATAATTCCTACGATGAGCACTATTAATCATAACACTTCACTTTAATCATTTTGAAAAAAGAGTAGATAATACCTAAATAAATAAGATTATTGATTATATATACTCACGAATTAAACGCTGGTTAAGTTGAAATCATTTCATTACAGAGAAATATACATTAGATTATTAATGATTAAGACAAGACAAAACGCTTGGGAGTTACTCGTAATTGTATAATCGGTATAAAATAGCAGAATGTTGTTATTTTAAAGTAATTCGTATAAGTATGTATTATAATGTACATTATAGTACAAGGAAATTTAGGTTCTGCCCCGACGTTATCAACTATTGTTTTAACAACAAAAAATATTTATCTATTGTATTATTGACAATTCTAATTAATATTAAAATTATTCCATCGCAGAGTACAAAATGCCCTTGTTTAAAAAAAAGATATTATAAGCAATAATTTCAAGAAAGTTTTTGTATCGTCCTAATTATTATAAACTCTATCCAATGTTTTAAGAAAAGAATATTGCCATACCTTTAGTTATTTTTTAACATCATGTTCTTAGCTTTGGAAACAATAGACAAAACTATTGACAATTGACTGATGATAACTTAAATAAGGTGCTGTGAAAATGACACCTATATAAATAAAGAGTTAATTGTTATCTATATTATATATGTTTACAGTCAAGAGAAGATGATATCGGGCATGTATATGGGAGAATTGGTGCGTCTTGCCCTTGTAAAATACACAAATATGGGGCTCTTATTTGGCGGCCGCGGATCTGACCTCCTTTTCCAAAGAGGAAGCTTCTACACGAAGTACGTGTCAGAGATTGAGTCGGACAAACCGGGAGACTTTACAAGCTGTATGGATGTCCTTGAAGAGCTTGGTGAGTCGGTTCATCTTCAGCCTTTTTCCTTTAACTTTAGTTCAAGGCATAGGCTTTCTCAAAATTACTAAGAGTTTTTGTTGGCTCTTCTTTGTACCATTAACATAATATTCATATCCATCTCACCTCATAAGGAACCCGTTTTAATGTAGTCGTACCTTTATTCTTACTTAACTGTTATTCAATAAATATGT
Source organism: Pontia daplidice (assembly GCA_963693355.1). Classification (NCBI taxonomy): domain Eukaryota; kingdom Metazoa; phylum Arthropoda; class Insecta; order Lepidoptera; family Pieridae; genus Pontia; species Pontia daplidice. Next base: position 2,411,359 of record CAVNZL010000139.1, on the reverse strand, counting down.
CTCATAATACGAAGGGATATTGACGCATTACGGTCAAGAGTAGGTTGTTCTAGGCTATTCAATATCTAAGGGCATTAGGGTCAAAAATGTTAAAGATCACTATTATCAGAAGTTGTAAACAATTGAAAACGTCTGTATCATTTTTTAACATTACGCAAGCTGATTAATGTCTCCTTTTATTATAAAAAGAGATTATGATATTAGCGCTTAAGTAAATGATATAGTGAATTACGTTGGTTTTGCGATAAAAACGTGACGCAAATATGACGTGAATTTGGCACCGGATGCTGTTTGTACATTATATAATGAATATTTAGAAAACTTTTGCAATGACGTTGTCGTATTATTAAAATAAGACAATTAGTATGCGAATTATCATAAAACATTTTTTCCTATTCTCAATAATAATAAGACAGATAAGAATAAATGATAGAAATTAATTAATTTACAATTCTATTGTTTCTTTAAATGGTTATAACTTATATTATAAAAACTTACTTTAACGGGAAACGTTCATAATAATGGCACGGAAAATGATCATTTAACATCCATAGGCTAAATTTCAAATTGAGAATTTCATATTCCAGGTTTGTCACACGCAACGGAAGCGGATATGGCGGGCGTACGACACGTGTGCGAGTGTGTGTCGCGTCGGGCAGCACATCTTGTCTCTGCCGGGATAGCGACTCTCCTCAACAAGATGAATGAGCCGAGAGTGACAGTGGGGATCGACGGCTCTGTCTACAGATTCCACCCTCACTTCCACACCCTTATGTGTGAGAAGATTGCACAACTCGTCCGACCTGGCATTCAGGTGAGTTTATGGAACAACGAGATTTTGTTATTAAAACCTGTCCTTTATAATGGCACCTCTCACTTTACCACATTAAAAACTATACACATTTATTCTATTGATAAACCTCTTTTGTAACATTGTTTATTGCGTAATGGTACATATTGTTGGTTGCGTTATTAAAATGTCAAAACACTAGTCGGGTAATAAATGCCAAAAAGATTATACAACGCACATAAGAACTATGTAATCGTCCGTACAAGCAACAATTTCGATTTTAATTTCAATAAGACGTTTTGAGGTAATTCATTTGCCTTGAAAAACATGCCTAATATTATAACAATTCTAATAGTTGGACCACCCGTTTTCGTATTGACGTAAACAATAGCTTAATAAGATAATAAGTCGTGGACTTTAAGCCGTCTATCACAACTAGATAAGTAGCCGAGCCCCCGTGTCAATGTCGAAAAGTTCAATAGATAAAATTGTTTTAATACTACTTATATCATATATTGCTGTTTTCATTTAATAATTTTTGTTATTGCAAAAAACACACTCGCAACGTCAATTTTATCGCATGACATCGTCATATTGTAATTCTTATGACGATTACTAATAAATGCAAGATACTTTATAAACATTATCATCCGAATTTATTCTCCAAAAGTATTTACTTAAATATACATTATAACTGAACGTGTACTGTATTAATAATTAATGCGTGCTTTAATTAAAGTATTAAGGGAATAGAAGTATATTTTACAGGTTTCAGGGATTAAAGATTTTATTGAAAATTTTAACCATTGAAAGGATACCTAATCTGATATAAGAACTTATTTTAAATATTATCAGCTTGTAAAACTAGCTGATCGGACAAACGTTGTTTTGCCATATTTATGATTTCAATTTTCAATTAATAAATAAAAAATAAGGGTTGATCGGAGAAGGGTGAAAATTTATGAGTGTATGTATTTTTGTATGTTGTATCATTAAAAAAATAGAAACTTAAATTTTGTCTAAAAAATTTTGGGGTGGACTACATTTAACATTTAGGGGGGATGAAAAATAGATATTGGCCGATTCTCAGACCTACTCAATAGGCTCACAAAGTTTCATGACAATCGGTCAAGCCGTTTCGGAAAAATTCAAGTCCGAACCCCGTGACACGAGAATCTTATATATTAGAATTAGATAATATTAGTTCCGCTAAGTGTTGAAACCAAGAAACCTGTTTTAAATAAGAACAACCTTGTCGAACGATAAATATCTTTTGAAATTATTTTTCCAATAGAAAGCCTTGACATTAATTAAAATAATTACGAATAGGTGTGCCTTTTTAAAATTTGTACGCACTAACAATATTAAGGTTATTTACATTTAAAAGTTACCTTGACGTACGTTGAGTTTATTCCTTCCGGTCGAAATAAAAAATACCTACTTCAACATATAAGAAGTTTAATTGCGCTTATAGTGAACCTGACCGATATTTATTTTAATATCACGCCGCCCCCTCGTTTAGATTCATCTCTGCTTCTCTACGTACGTCATTCATGTTTTGCCCCAGTGCCAAGAGCCTGATTAAGTCATCTAGCTCTAGATATACATACCAGTAATATTCTGTTATAAAGAAAATCTTTCCTTTCAGTTCGATCTAATGCTGTCGGAGGACGGCAGTGGTCGTGGGGCAGCTTTAGTCGCGGCAGTAGCTTGCCGGCAACAACTAGGCCACGCGTAAACTTAGCTCAATACGCGGTGCTTCGCTCAGTGATCGCACCCAACGCACAGACATCGAATTATACAAACACGTAATAAATTGGTAGTGTATGCAGGATGATCCAGTGACTTTCATGTACCAGTGTAAAGAGTTGTATTGAAGCGTGCGTGCGATTGCTTTCCTCATCAGCCATTTCCCGCGTCTCGAGTGGTATAGACTGTTGGTCATAATTTAGTGTTAGATTTGCGTTTTCAAATTAGCGCTGTGTGCTTGGATTGGATTGGCAGTCCTACGCATCGCTCTCTGAGTTATGGTATACTTTATATGACTTAGGTAGGATTTGGCTGTTATCCAAAGTACTATTTAAATGCAGACGTCAGCTGGCAACTACGGCCCGTCAATGGTATGGCACTAAGATTCAATACTTAAATTGTCACTTGTACTTACGATTTTAGAAGTCTAGTCAGTTAAACGGATACTTAAATTTGTACAAAAATAATTCATCGCGTACATCGTTACAAGACTGATTATAACGAAACCTTTATTTGTACTTGTGCCACACTCGGTAGCGGAGGGCGCCACCTGCATTTGTCAGCCTCACTCTAAGTAGCCCGAGCACGCAGTACGTGATCAAAACGCGTAACCTTTGTTTGTATTATTTAAAGTGTAGTTACAGTGATGGTCTTGTAATATAAGAGTCTACTTTTATACAGAACTTTGATATATTTATAAACACGACGAAATTTTAAAATATAATAATACTAATCTATTGCAATGGACAAATTAATTTATTATGGCATTATTTGCGTTTTGTTCGAATGTAGCAATACATAGGAATCTCAAAAACTATGCTTAACACACCAAAAATGATATTGTAATTGTTATCATTCCATTGCACGATTTGTTAATATGTTAAAGCAATAAATTCAACCCCAACCAGTTAACTATTATATGTAAATCGATGAAGATATTATTTAAGTGTGTCGTAATTATATTTGATTTATTTAGGAAGTAGTGTAGATTTTAATTCATGTAGTCCGTAGTGAAACGATATTTTCAATTCTGAATATATGTTTCAATATTTTACTGTGATAGAACTAGGAATTAATGTATAAATTGTTTGCTGTTTTGGTTTCTGATTATTTTAATTATTAAATATAGTCTAAATATGTTACAATATTTGAGACATGCTGGAGCTAAAAACCGAAAGTAAAAAATATTTCATGTACGTTTTAGACACGAATCAGAGGTATATTGGCAGCAATTTTTCCATAAATTTCGTAATTTTTTTTAATCAAATTAATATTCACACCATTTATAGTTCCTAGTTAAAAATAGGTGCATTTTATTTTAGTGTTGTATTTGTTATTTTGTTGCATATGGTAAAAATATAGGTCATTTAAGCGTTCGTTCCTTGCAAAAGAGTACCTAGTAATACGCCAAGGAGTAAATGATTCATTTAAGACCAGTCATAGTAAACTAGGATTAATATTGTGACATCCATGTATTTCGATGATTTTTACACAAATAAATCCTTCAATTTCAATTATTAGTGCCGAAGGGACTTAACTTGAGAGCAAGTTAAGATGTCAGCCATATTTTATTCAGTTTTTGTTTTACTCAAGCAACAAAAGATATTTGACCATATTGTGATAGGTTTAAAAATGAGGATGGATACTTTCTGCAATGCTACCTACATTCCAAAGGTATTGTAACATCTACAAAACGGCTTAAAATAATTGTGAAAACGAAATGTACACACATATCATTTAAAATGCTTAACAAGACCATTCTATATTATAAGATTTAGAAGCTGGTCTTTTTCAATTCATTATATTGTGTATATATGTTTTAATGCAATTTTATAATCACATTTTTAGAAGAATATTTCCCCTGTAAATAATGAATCCATTATAGAGAATCAATAATTTTAATATAGCTAGCTCAATATATGAATGAGCTGCAGAGAATGTTACTTATTTGGAAAATAAATATTTAAAAGGCTGTGTTTTATTTTTATTTTCGACTCAGTTTAAAATAAACACTTATTTAAATTTAATCACTTTATTGTCACAATATATTTGGATAACTGTGCACTAAGATACAAAGTAAATCTTAATCCTCCTACAAAGATTAGCGTGTATTTGCAATTTGATACAATATTTGGTGGTATAGGTTTTTATCCATAGTAAAAAATCAAGTAGTTATTTTGAGCATGAATTAAATACTTCAGGTTTGTATTAAAAAAGGAGATCCTTTGTTAGATAAGCAAAGGGTGTTCATATCCTTAATTTTACATACCTGGTTACTCTTTTCTACTTGTTATCTTTACTAGGACTCAAAAAATAACACTACTTAATGACTACTTAGGGCAAAAGTAATAAAGGAGGGGAAATGTGATTGCTCTTACAGTATATATACACACTCTGCTGTATAGAACATTAAAATATATTTATATAGTCTGGGGAGCATTCGATTTAATCTCGCTATTGGTTTTTGCATATCAGGGTAATTAATTTATCTTATTCGTAAAAGTTAAACTTTTAGGGTATATTTACAGATTATAATAACATTCACGTAAAAAGCTGAATAATATAAAACTATGTTAATATGGGGACATATTTCAGACGGTCGGTTAGATCCAAGGCAAGCTATTTAATCTAGCTAGTGCTATGGGTGCTAAAACAACTGAATAAACATAAATATATAGGATCGAACCCCGGACCCTCTACTTACCGGCAGTCCAGCATGGTTGCCAATACACCAACTGTATCGTCAAAAATAAATTATTAGGTGTACCGTATAAACCAACTTATAGTCACCAATTAAGATACTACTAATATTAAGGAAAACTTACGGGTAAAATAGCAAAATATGTTTAAAACATATATTCGATAATTTTGGTTGCACTTCCGAAAGGTTAATTTTATCTATGGGTTTACTAATTTATATAAAACACACTCAATAGAGGGCAGTCATACATATTATAAGTGGCCTGTTTTACCTTATATTTAAACAACTTCAAAAAACTAAAGGAGGACGTTAGTTAAACACTGGTTTCATTTACATTGTATTGGTGTTAGATTACATTTATACTCATTTTGTTGTAATTTAAGGATAAATGGTCAGTAAATTTTAGGTTAATGGACGTCCGTTACGTCCTTTAAGAAACGATCGCACTTAAATTATTTGGGTTCGTTGCTCATTAATTCTACTAACGATTTTTTTTCCGATAATTTTGCGTAGTATATAAATTTAAATGAATTCAAAATTCAATTTATTTATATTAATGAACTAATTTCTATAACATCACATCAATTTCTGAATTCAGCATTTAAATGTACTGGTATGGCCTTTGACTATAACTAATGAAAGCAAAGAGCATATAAATATTTTAATTGCATTGCTCCACTTCATACTTAGTACACTTTTTAACTGAATTCATGCTTACAATTACAATTTTTAGTTGCCACTTTAATATAATACAATAAATGTCATGTGAAGAATTTATAATTGATAAAGACCTGGACATACCTTGACTGTACCGATGAACCATGAACCATTTATACTTTTAAAGCATGCATACGAGATTCTTTTTACTAATGCACTGAAACAAAATTAAGAATGTTTCAATAATAGAGTAAATCTAAGCTAATCTATTGTAGAAACAAAAACACCCATACCCAATGCTTATCAAAGAACTATAACATATCAAATGAAGAAATATTTATTGCTTGACACATACATTGCAATGAAAACAGACGTCTTGGTTCCTAGTTCCTTTTTCTAAACCTGGCAGAAATGGTATGGATTTTTTAATATACCAGTATACCACTTGACTCTTGGATATACTTTGTCTCAACCTAGAAATACACACCTATAATAGATATATGCATTCCTTTATTAGACAGTCTTCTCCAATCGTTTTCTTTACAAGAAAATATTATACTCGGCAGGCACAATCTGATGAATTTCTAGATGGTCGTTTTGTTGCAGATATTCTCTTTGCAGTTCCTGTTCCATACTGAATGCCTGATCCAATTCTTTCTGGATCCAATTCGCCAGTCTCAATTTTGGCAAGGATTGCTTTGGAACATTTCAGAAAGGCTTCCTCGACATTCTCCCCAGTTTTGGCACTTGTTTCAAGAAACATCAGTTCTGTAAATACATTTTGGAAGTGTATTTTTATATATATTCACATTAAACTAAAATATATCTAATGACAAATACGATTTACAACATAGATTTAGTAAATAATAATAAAAATACAATATAAAATAAAAAGAAAGCATTCAAAGTTGATATATCCCTAGGCTTTATAAATACTGAGAAGTAAAAAAACAGTTGAGTTATAACAATATAAAATATATTTGCAATTTTAATCTATAAAAATTAAAAACCTGACTAAAAAATACAAAGTTGATGATACAACAATTCACATTTGTAATATGTTGGGGCAAGAAGGAAAGCAGAAGCCACTAGGACAACAAAATCATAACCAGTCAACTTCCCATAGCAGATGGAAAGAAAGCATACTATAATAAAGTTGCCAAATTATCAATAAAAATGCTATTGCTAACTCTTACCATGGTCTTGTGCAAACTGGCTAGCCTCAGTAAATGTGACTTCCCTAGATTCTTCTAAATCTTTTTTATTACCAACCAATAATATGACTATATTAGGGCTAGCTAATGTGCGAGCATCTCTAAGCCAATTAGCAAGGGCATTAAATGAATCTCGTGATGTTATATCATAAACAAGCAGTGCCCCTGCTGCTCCCCTATAATAAGAACGAGTCACAGATCTGAATCTTTCCTGTCCAGCTGTGTCCCATATTTGAAGTTTAGTGGATTTTCCACCAATGTTAACTATTTTGGACCCAAACTCAACTCCAATGGTGTGACATCTATCTTCTTTGACTAAAAGAAAACCATATAATAAATAAATAAATCATTTGAATAGTATTTACTATACAATTTTTGAATATCACAGATTTGATTTTACATAATATTACTTACACTTATTGCCAATAAAACTGTTAAGAATACTTGATTTTCCTGTGCCAGCACTTCCAATGACAAGGAATTTGAATAGGTACTCTGGAAATTAATTCGAATGTGAAAAAAAAATCTGCAGTGAATGTATTACTTAATAACTTAATGACAAAGTCGATATTGGTAGTGTTTTAAAATATTATTGAATAATCAACATTCTGGGTTCTTCAGAGAATACCGTAAACATCTAACATACCATATGATTCAGTCATGTCGAAAACTACACCGATACCAAAAAATTTTACATGTATGTACCCTCGATCCGATTAAATTACGATATTATTTTATTCTTGTTATGCTTTCATATAAATTAATAAATTATATATAGCTGCCTAACACTTTCCTTGTAATTTGATAATTGTTTATGATAAAAAATACAGATTACAATAATGCATAGAAGAGTTATTTTGGTTCGTGCTTTAATATATTAACATTATATAATCTGTGAGATGAATTGGTAAAGGCACAGACTTGACTCCTAACAACTTCCTACTATCAATGGGAGTACAGTATAACTTCACTGTGAAGAAAGCCAGCACTCGCGATTCGAAGGAACCTCTGCGTCCCGGTTATTCACTACACGTAACAATTAATTTACATATAGTGGTTTCTATGTAAAGATACCATCGTGGGGCCCTTGACAGAAATTATATTATATAATGAATAAAAAATATTTTTTATTTGCTTTCTGATCCCTGTGCTGTGTGCGCGATATTGTACTTGATCATTATTTTATTGCGAATTTTTTTTAAAACTACGTTATATATTTATTAGAATCAAACACTACCAAGATCTATTTTAAACTAAAATAACTACCTTCAGTACGCTTACAAGTATTTAATTTAAATTTTTAGTAAATTCCAAGAAAAATTGTATTTTATATAATGTTTGGTACCTATTTATATTTTTAATTAATTTGTGTCTCCTATGATTATATGAACTTTTATTATTTTTAGATACACGATCTAAATATTGTATGTCTTGTATCTAATAATAATTACAGAAGAAATAGAAAATCGCAGTTACGAAATTATTAGAGGCATATATGCCTTACATTTGACCGTTGACAAGTATTCACATCCCACAACGGGCACAACTTGACAGATGACTTGATTTGATTTGTATTTTGATTTTTGTATTTATAAATAGCGTACCGCTGCGTAAATAATGTTAAGGATACAAAAAGTAAGTGAGGATTAGAATATATTGGCAACCCTTATTCCTCAATACATTAAGCAACTTATTTTTTCCAGTTACCGACTTTAATTAAGAGTCAAAATGTACACAAAACTCATGTTAGAGGATTTTGGGAATATGTGAATATGATGTTTAACAAGCCTGATCCAGAGCGCATAAAAACATTAGGTCCTGATCGTGCTTGCGCCGAATGGGTTTTACGAAATGGTGGAAAAATAATATGGGCAGATGGTACAAAATTAGCAGATTACAATTCTCTCCCATCTGAAACAGGGGAGCAGCCAAAAGTTGCAGTCATTGATGGTTCTGAATCTTCAATATCTCATTACGGCTTTTCACATTTAAGTATGTGGAATACTATGATTCTGTATTACAATATATATAAAATGATTTATCTTTAATAATATTGTTATAGGTGGATGTACAAAGCTGTGGAAAGTTATACTTCACAATAATAAATATGTTGATGACAGAGCCATGAAAGAATTAGAACATGGCAAAAATTCTTTAACTCATGTGCAAGTATCACAATGCCTTAATGTGACTGATACTGGTTTAAAAGAATTAAGTTCTCTGACAAAGCTACAGATTTTAATCTTGTTCAATTTGACAAGCGTTAACAGCTTGCAGGAGTGTATTACACATTTACAGTCAAGTTTGCCTCAATGTAAAATAATAGGTGTGCAATGTGATTATTATATATTTCATTTACATTTTTATTTTTAAGTTCCAAACCATAAAATTGTATTATATATTTTTTCAGATGCTGAAGAAAAATTAAAAAATTAAATTTGAATGTAAAAGAACATTGGGAAGAAAAAAGGAATAATTAATTAACCTTTAAAAAAACTTTTTAAGCTCATTCATGGGGATTGTACTTCACTATGGCCACTGTTTACAATTGTATAAATTGCAACTTCTTCCCTACAGTATCAACTCCAGGCCTTCCTTAAAAAACAAAAAAATTGGCATTGTGAGCATCCATGGGCATCAGAACCACTTCACAGGTGAGCTGTTTCATTACCTTGTTCAATAAAAATATATATTTGGTGTATATTAAAAGCCATTAAATATGTAACAAAATATATTGTATTCTTGTATAATAAATTTTAGCAAACATTAATTGAGTTTAACTCCCTTTCCAACTGCTTCATTGACATTGCTGTATCCATTTTCTTTTAATAGAGTAGCTAATTCATACTTGATTTTTGTAACAATCGGAGGACCATGGTATATTAAAGCTGTGTATATCTGTAATACACTGGCACCTGCTAATATTTTTTCATATGCATCTTTTCCACTGAATATTCCACCAACTCCTATTATAGGTATTTTTCCTAGAAATTAAAAAAACAAACAAAAATCAGCAACAATATTTTCTAAACTTCTCTAACTAAAACTTTCCCAAATATATGAAGCCTTTACTGGCTTCTGCCAGGTAAGAGGACTATATGACTGAAAATAAAATTTGTCATCTTAAGATTCAAAAGTAATTTGCCATGTAGCATTAGTACATTTATTTAAGTTTCACCCAAATAAACCATGTCACCTTTATTTGACAAATTAATCAAACTATGGGTAATTATTAATAAATTGGAACTGTATAAAACTCTGCTATCACAGTTATATCTAATACTACAAAAGTGTGTACAGTATTTGTTTTTGTGCCTAAGTAATTATTGATATAGGAAAACTTGTGTGTATGTTAAATTTAGTAAAGCATTTCAAGCAGGTGTAGGTGTCAGGTAAAAAATAAGATGTTATGGAAGTATGCATTTTGTAAGACACAGATGAAAAACAAGTTCAGTAGTAATAAAGGTGACAAAGTGTTGGGGTATAAACGTTTCCTATCTATGAAATTTTACCAAAGAGACCAATCATCAGCATCATTGGGTTCTCATGATTTAAAGAATATTGTAATCATATATGTAATAAGTTTACACACAAATTAATTATGAAATAAAGGCCCTTAATTACATTTATTATATAAGCATACCTTGTGTTAATTTGTACATAACTTTAATCATTTCAGTAGATTTGTCTGTTAATGGTTTTCCACTAAGGCCACCTGTCTCCTGGGCATATTTACCATTATTTAGCATAGACCTATCTATTGTAGTATTTGAAATAATAAGACCATCAACTTTAGTTTTCTTCTCCGATATAACTGAAACAATGTCTTTCATCTCTTCAATACTTAAGTCAGGGGCTAATTTTAAGAGGAGTGGAGGTCTTTTGTCTGTCTTAAGTGATTCTAATGTCTTATTTGCTTCAGCTAATAACTTTTGCAGTTCTGTCTTGCTTTGTAATGATCTCAATCCAGGTGTATTTGGACTAAAATATAATTAATTTTGAAAAATTAAAAACCAAACCCGTATTCAATAAGGCTAGAACAGTCTTATTTCAATTTAGGGATCAATGTTAAATCTAACTATATTTGTTATCATGATTAGAATCAGTCACATGACTTTACTATATCTGAGGCCTGTGAAAAATTCTGAGGAGGGAGGAAATATCACCTTAATATCATCACATATTTTCACACACACTAATATATTTTATTGAACTAGATAATATAAGCCCTTTGATATTTTATTTAGGCTTTTAACTTTTATTTAAATCTATTTGGAAGTTTAATGAAGCAAATCTATGTCATATTTAAATTCAAGGAATTCATTGTACCTCAACACAAAATTTAGAAACCATTAAATGCATACTAAAAATAACTCAATCAGAACTATTATAATAAATACTGTTTAGTTTGATCTCTGTTTTTACAGGAAGATTTAACATAAATGATGTTAATTTTACCTGCTAACATTTATAACAAAGTAATCAGCCACTCTGTGAAATTTTTGTATTCCATGTGAATAATCTGCAGCAGCATCATCAGAATGTTTGTTTTTCCCTAAATTGATTCCTAATAAACCTTTATCTAATAGACTCTTGTCAATATTTTGGATTTTTTTGAGCACAATATCATGTCCTTCACTATTAAAGCCATATCTGTTTATAACAGCTTGATCTTCAGGTAATCTAAATACTCTGGGTTTTGGATTTCCTGGTTGAGGCTCAGGTGTCACTGAGCCAATTTCTATAATAGAAAATCCTATTCTTCTTAAACCATTCACTGCATCTCCATGTTTATCAAAACCTGCAGCTATTCCAATAGGATTGCTAAGTTCACAGTCTAAAAAAGATGTTTTCTAAAACAAATACATTTTATTAATTAAACCAAATCAATTGAAACAACTCGATTTCAACTCTAGAAAGTAATTTCCAACATACCAATACAGTAGGATCCTGATAGTTCTCTGGAGGAAAAAGACCATACTTCAATGCAGATACACCTAGCTTATGTGCCCATTCAGGATTTATACGCTGACTCAAAGGTTGTAACACATGATTATAGTATCCTTCAAAATCTTTTTTGTAGTAAATAAACTGATAGGAAATTGATCCCCCCAAAGTTAGATAACAAAGAGATTTAACCTTTTTCTGTAATAACGGTTAGTTGAAAACAATATTAATTAAATATTAAAGTAATACAAGTAGTCATATGGAATTAAGTACGAACCAAATTTTTTTGAGCTCGACTCATGGTGTCTCCAGTAGTTTAACGTAGGTAGGTAAAATTGTAGATGCAAATTATTGATTAGGTATTCTTCAGGAACACCACTCAATCTTTTAAATATATAACTTCACTCCATATTGCAATATTCACGTCCAACAATTATGATAGCAATCATTAAATTTGTAAAATTTTTAAAATACAAAGCAAACCTGAAACCAAGCAATTTTTTTTAATTCGTCGTTATGGCAGGCTAAAGGCTTTCGACCACCTTGTCTTTTATTTTTCTTATCCCTCCTTTTTATGTTTTCGATTTCTTATCCATTATATGTGTCACCAAAAATAAAAAAGTACATAGATAAATATTTAAATTAGTATTTATTTATTGTTGTTCGTCACCAATGTCCAAACAAATTGAACAACTACATATATTAATATCCATTCTAAACGAAATGTCGAAAATTAAATAGATTTCACAAACACATAACGTTTTGGAAAACGAGTCACTGGAATATGTTTACTGTAATAGCAGTTTTCTCATATTTCGAATAAGCTCAATAACTCAAAAACCGTCGAACTTGAAAGTATTTTTTTTTCTTCTGTGAAAGTTTTTGGATGGTAATATTTATCCGATGCCACTACATGCAAAAAATATTGAACGAATTGCTTACTCTTCTTAATTATGATGCAGTAATTAAGAAAAGTTATATATTCAAAGTATCAGACACAGAATTCCTCTCAGTGACGCACAAGTCGTTCCAAACTCATTTAATTTTTATGCTTTTTTATGTAGTAAGTAGCATTGAAATTTTGTTTTTAGAATAAGTAATAGTTATAATTTTAAAGAAGAGCAGGGTTTTCCAACACAAGCATCTATGGATTACTTTCTGGGAGACCTAGGCAATTATCTACTGTAAAATAATAGTATTAAAAAGTTTTTTTTAATTTTTCTAATAAAATCTGGTATTTTACTACCAAATTATATTTGATTGAATCATCGCGTCGCGATACGAGGAAATCCATTCATGATGCCCTCTTCGCGAGCTAGTTTGCCAGCTATTGCTGTTACGCATACATCAAAGAGTATGTAGCAAACATTTCTGGGGCACAGAATAGTTAATACATATAACTTTTACATGCACTGGGGCGTGAATAAATGTATTGTTACTCTTACGTTCTATATGTCATTAATGATACTCTTTGAAATATGAACAAATGTAAATAAAAATACATAAAGTTCACCCTAAATAATATATTTACACCAATTCATTCAAATTATTTATTTCAAACCATTAATTTTAGTTATCAATTACATTTTACTTAAGAGGTGCCAAAGATAACTGCTCAGTCCGGACGAGTGGTAATTGTTCTCGTTGTAATTACACGGTTTCCAAAATCGCAGAAAAATGAAAGCAATTTTAATATTTGATAATGTAAACGATTTGCTTTATTCCAAATGGGATGAGGAGTTTTTGACTCGAATGAAATCGTTTAATGATCAAGTAAGGATAACATTTTAAATAAGTATTAATCTTATAATTTCGACATCTGATAAAGCATTTATTCTCATTGATTTTTATCAAAATATTTTAAATTCTCACAACAATTGAGGATCATAAATATTTGTCTAATAAGACTATTTTTATTAACTAAATACCTACCAATAATATTAAATTTCAGGAGAGTAATGAAATTATAACAGACAGTCATCACATATCTCAACTTCTTTCACCAATAATAACATCTCAAAGAATAATGGCTGCTCAATTTAGCAACACATATACTTCCATGCAATGCAAAGACAAAACTTCAATTGTGTTTGATGAGGTTTGTAAGATGAATAGTACAGATATACATACTAAATCAAATAAATCTGATATTGAATAAAATTAATAATACAATGAAAATTTTTTCAGTGGCTAGATTATATCTTTATGATTGTAAGTGAAGAAAATGTGGACGATTCACACCGTGAACTTCTAGATTGCAAAACCTTAGTGCAACACATATGTGGACAAAACATAAATCTGTAAGTTTGAATTCATAAATTGATGATAAATTAGATTAAACTATAAAATTAATATTAGTACTTAAAATAGTTCAGAACCACAGGACAGATAGGAAGTTGTAAAAAACAAAGTTAATGTTTCTTGATGTTTATATATGTACGCTTATTTTACAGCCTTCACTCATCAGTATACCAGGATTGGCTTTCGGTCCTTCTTGACAGTCGCCTGAAGGGTGATTCTATTCCAGGAGCAAGTGGAGTGATTGGAGAAAGTGGGGCGACAATAGCGGCGTTGAATGCCCTGAAATCTATATTAAAAGAACTGAAAATTTCACCACACCAGCATTACCATACAATGCTTTTTGTTGGTGACAAGATGCTGGCTTTATATTCAAGGTAGATCATTTTATATATGTTTAATACATTAATGAGAAACTGCATTTTAACCTTATATTACTGCTTAGAATTTGTGATTGTATGCTGATTTTATTATGTACAATCTTTGCAAATGAATTTAAAATATTTCAGTTAAGTAAAAGTTAAATTAACTAATAACTATGATCAAGTTTTAATATATTCATCATAATATCAATAAATTTTACTATTTTTTTATTATCTATGTTATATATAGATTTGTATTTAGAATAAAATATTACATTTCAGTCGGGGTAGTGATGATCTTATGCCACCAGATTTAATTCTTTTGAGTACACAATGTATAGCTGCACAGGAATATTGGAATGACTTAAATCAATTAGGTGGACGTCAAAATTCTCGTTTACCCTGTAGGTAACTTTGGTATACTTTTAAATTATGGAAATTAACACATTATTGTATTAAAGAACAAAATACATATATTGTAATGACTTTAAGTATGTATTCCAAGTTGTAACTAGTTTGAGTCAGATTTCCTTAGTCCATTTTGATGCACCTGTTCTACCTAAATATTTAGAGTGAATGTTATGAAATGTAAATAGAGAGAAGGGATTGTATTTTGTCTTTGAAATTCCCAATTATGATCACCCTCTTCTTGTAATTAATTAATTTTACCTCTTTGTAGGGTTGTCAGAACAAAACAGTGCTATAGTGAATATGTGTGCGGGAAGCACTGGGTCGCCCTGTGCGCCACACTCCTTGCATCTCGTCGAGTTGGCGCCTCGAATTATTTTCGTGGTTCTTATTGATATGGACTTAAGGTAATTAACATAACTATGTATATGTAGTACTTTTTTGTAACGAATGTCAACAAATTTTTAATTAATTGATTTCAGGGAAGTAGGTATTACTGCTCATTTGTCGAGCACAATATTGATGAACCTGAGAAAAATACTTCTGCAAAGGAATCTGGAATTATTGCCGAATTCTCTAGACATGTTGGAAACTGCATTGAAAAAGGTAAATTGTTGCTATTTATCGTAATCTCGTAAACTATTAAATACTTGCCAGGCTCTTTTATTTGAAATGATGGATTGAATATTCAACACTACTTAAATATTTACTAAAATTATTTTAACCAGGATTTGATTGTAATGATTTTATAACAATGGTCAAGTATGTATAAAGTACACGGGTTTTATGATTAATGCGGATAAAACGGCGTGGCATAGTTTTCATAAATTTATTTAAAATTCATTTTATTTCGGCTAAACATTGATGCAAATAGGTAGTATGTTTCCATTTCGGATATTTTTATTGAGACGTATTCAACTATATTACGTTATTGTAAGTTATTACAATTTTTATATTATTTTATAATTTGTATTAAAATATATCAACAACAAGTATTACAATAATGAGACACTCTTTTACAGACCACAGACGCCTTACGCAAAAACAAAGGGAATTCGAATCTTTGTGCACGATTGACCAGTAGAATGTTGGAATTACGGAAGTCGTGTACCACCACCACGCCTTTGACCCCGGAAACAGCGGCCACCGCAATGCATACAGCCTTAGATGCGGTCATGGAGCTGCTGAAACCGGATATACCGAGCTTCAGAGCGGAACAACCTTTGAAAGATCTGAAAACCCTGCTTGCGCCCTACATTGAGTTTCTTCAAGTGAAAGCCAAACGATACTTCAGCTTGGGATCATATCCTTTTTTTAAATATTTTTGATAGATTATAAATATTTGTTTGCGAAACTAATATCCAAGATTATTAAAGTAATATGCAAATTATTAGGCCACCTTTGCTGTCAACATAATATGTTTAGAAATGATTTTCAAATTACCCACTACACCTTGGTGAGACCGTCACTTTCCGTGCTACAAGATTGAAAAGTGACTGAACAGTATTAGTTTTTATTATTTAAATTTGTGTGCATTGAAAAATAACCCAAATTGCATAGCCAGAAAGCTGCTTTTACAATTCTCAAGAATACATATATATAGGGTGCTTGCTAGTAGCGGTTATGGTTTAGTAAACTAGTGCTACAAGCTTTTCTACATAATTTTTAATTAGGAAAAACTAAGCTTTCTTCAATATATATCCACAGATAGTTGTATTAGGTAACATATTGAATGTGGGTGTTGCAACCACAACTCAATGTATAATTTTCTATATATGCATGATATTGGTTGAATAACATGAATGTATGTAATGACTTAACATGGGTATTACGGGTGATCTGGAAGGAAGTTCCCTAACCCTGCACAAGTATGTGGAGGAGTTCCCCGGACTCATTCACTTTGTATACGTGGATCGTACTACGGGCCGCTTCTTGGCTCCTGACATGGCGGACTGCGTTGATATGCTGACGCATGAAACGGTCAATATTTTTTATAGTTGTTATTTATTTGATGAATTTTTTTCTGAATCTCAAAGTTTTGATGAACATCGTAATAAAACTAGAAATAACATCAATTACTACAATTCTAACATTTTTACTTTTTTAACTATAATTTTTTAAGATTTTCAAAATCATGCGTGAAATTAATTTGGTTGTAAACAATTCTTAAGCAAGAAATAAAAACGTTTTGATTATATAATAGTAGCATTTAAATCTTGTTTTTGATTATCAGATTCGCAGTATAATGCGTCGAACAATGTTCGCGCTGCGCGAAGGATATGGCGCGGCAACATGGCGTCGGGGCGCGATTCACGTGTGTGCCGTGAGGTGGTGGGAGAGGAAGGGGCAGCCCATCCGCCCCGCGCCCCACCCACCCGCTGCCGTCAGGGCCTTGGCGCCTCCCGGGGACATATTGGGAACCTTTTACAGGTACACTTGCTTTTTAATTCTTCAGCAGTTTTCCTGCCTATAAATAATTCAACAAAAGGTAACTATACAAATATTGAAATAAACTTAAAAATTGTGTACATGTACAAACGATGTAGTAGTTTTATGTTAGCCAGAGAATTTGGTAATATTAATTACGTCATAATTTTTAGCTGTCATAAAAATAGGTACGTGAATTAACTAAATGTAACATTCATCTTTACAGGCAACTAATGGAATTAGTATTCCCAAATGATAGCCAAGGTGTGAGTATAAAGGAGTTGGTATGTATCCATCTTGGGCTACTTCCAGCATCGACTGCGGTACAGCAGGCTCGCCGTCTTGCTCATTCTGTGTATGAACTAGCTGGGGAAAATCCAGCAATTGCCTCGGATCTCTTGTAGACTAAAAAGTAAATTGCATAGTAAGGACTAAGCCTCTTCTTGGATTAAATAGTGAGCTAATCTACACCTCAATTATGCTTTTCATCTTATAAATCACCACCTCCCAGTCTATTGTAATTATGTATTAATTTTTCCACTATAGCTAAGTATCTTTGATGTAATTGTTCACCAATTAGAAATTGTATTTTGCTAGTCCTTAGATTTATTGTATTAAAAAATGAATTACCTTTTATAAGCAATAAGAGTACTTGTATATTAACTAAAAAAATAAGACACTTGTTTTTTATCCATACTTTATTTGTTGAAATTATGTTAGATTAGGATGTATTATTGTTATATTTCCATGGTTTTTTTATTTCACTATTAATATTCTTGCCATATTGCTTATTATAAGTGTTTCAATGTTACTATAATACTTAATTATTTTTTCTTACTGATTTTAAATGTTAATATATAAATATAATTGTTATTTAATAACATTCCAATATTATTTTGTTTATAATTTTAGGTATTAATGTTGTAATATTTCTATGTTCGTTAATATTATACTTGCATTCTTATTAGTTATTCTACTCAATAGTTACCTTTTTTTTCATAAAAACACAGAGTAGTAGTTTTACCACTTTACCCCCAATATAGTCTGAAAGTAATAATGACTTTCATAACACAATAAAAAATATATACTAATACAGTTTTTAATTTCTTAATTATTACCTTAAAAATTAAACAGACGTTTTTTTTATAATATTCTTTATTACAAAAATAAATATTCATAGTTGTCAAGTCTAAATATAAAAGGGTTTTAAATGTTTTGATGATAGGGTAAATTTACAGTGAATATGAAGTAAAAAAATATCCAGTACCTACTTACTATTTATATTTTATATCAATGATATTTTCAAGGTACAATATGCAAAACATAATTTCTAAGATATGTTCTAAGAGTAAAAAGTAACAAAATGTTTAACAGTCATAATATACAATAAATGAAGATGTAACTTCTAATACTATGGAAAACATTAAGTATAAGTTGGTAACTTTAATATTAAACACTTTTAAGGCACTTATAACTCAGGTGAACTCCCACCAAAACAAGTTGCATTGTCATTGATTATAATAATTGGCTTTTGTACTGGTTTCTCTTCAACATCAAAGGTAATTAAATCGTCACAATTATTGGGTTTCTGAAAAATTAACACTTTTCTAAGTAAAAATATGGTTAACTTATTAAAAATATATCAGACAAATCTGTTTGAGTGATATCTTTAAGAAATAGAATAAAATCATGAACTGCAAACATGTCAACATAGTTCTTCTACAATGGTCACTTATATTTTATACTGAAAATTACTTAAGACTTGTTTCAATTCAATCATAAATGAGTGCTAGCAGCATTGTCATTCTGTATACCTTACATATTGATGTGCAGAGGCAATGATTTTAACAAGAAAGCACTGCACTACACTTATTAGTTAGTTCTGGTACTGTAAGTGTCTATGGGCGGCAGTATCACTTTACATGAGGTCTAATTATGATGAGCATTTTTATGACTGGACATTGTTTACCAATAACAATAAAAATATTTTTTTGTTTCATTTTACTTACTCACCCTTCATATGAATTAAAATATAATGACATTGAACATAAAATTATGTATACTTACGTTAGAAGTACTACTTTCAACATTTTTCTTTTTCAGAGCAGAGGCATAGTTTAATTTTGGTGGTTTAGATGAACTTGATGGTAATGAGGGACTAGAAGGCCTGTCAGTCATATTATTTTCAATGAGTTGTATAGAATTATCACTGTCCGTTAAATTATCATTAGTTCTTATTACTATGTTTGGTGTGCTGAGCAAGTCAATTGAGGGAGCTGAATTTAAAGCCTGTATGCATGCATCAACCATTTCAACTTCTTTATTGACATATTTTTCTTCCAATAATTTGTTGTAAGCAGTCTCCAAATCAGCTGCTTGTTTTTCAGCTAGGATTGAATTCATTTGTTTTATTTCAGCCTCTAACTCTCTTATAGTAGCTTCATTTTTAGCAGCAATTCTTGCTTCATCTATTAGTCTAACATCGACAGCTTCTTGTATCATTAATATTGCATCATTAGTATCATTTCTATGAACTTTACTTTCATTTACTATTTTGTTGAATATGCAATGGGGTGACAATCTATTTACCTTTTTGTATCCAGTTACTTTTTCACCCAAGTTAGCAGTTACATCTTCAATATATTCATACATATCAAAACAATTTATTTTCCCAAATCTATAAATTAATGTATGGGTTGAGCCTCCAAGAGTAGCCTTTGATGATAGGTTACAAGTAACAAATGTTTTCTTGCCATGGTATTTTTCAAAATACTTCTGTAATCCTTTAGATATTAACTTATCTCTAAATGTTGGTTTTATACTACTATTTCTACGGTACTTGTACCAGCCAACAACTTCTGTTGCAGCATCAGAGAGTAACTCCTTAATAAAATCTTCCTTGATTCCACCTGATGGTAGGTAAAACAATGACACTGATGGTAGTGGTAATACGGTTCTTATTGCTATTTCAGTGTCCAAACGGGCGCTATCGTTATGAGAGTCGGATATATGGTTTCTAATCTCTGATGTCACATCTCCAATCAAAAATCCTTCCTGAAAATAACGACAAACTATAATATAAACATTAACTTAAAATTAATTTAGTTAATTCGAGTGACTCACTTGGCTATTGGAGGAATTTAAACATTCATACAGTAAGAAAGAAAGTGCTGTGCCATTAAGCGACACCTTTTCTGTATAGGCCATTTGAATATTTTTTTCTACAACTACCACTTCACACGGAATATGTTCAAGTGTGCTTTGTTTTGCAATGAATACTTATGTGGACTCCATTTTATTTGTATATACGACCTTTTAAGTGATTTCAATTATTAGAAAGATAAGTAAAACTAATTCACAAACCGAGCAAGTATAAGAAATCACTAGACGCACGCAGACTACTCCAAATCCAGAGGAGGTAGATTATAATACTGTAGTTAACATTAGGCCACTGTCTGCTAAGATTTCATACCAACTTTTAAGTCGCGCCCCCGTTAGTTCAGCCCTTCAACTACAATTTCAATAAAAATAAAATTGAGCTATAATAGTTATTATTTTCTTTTTGTATAAAACTTTTGATAAATTAATTGTACTTAAAAGACCCAAAAATATAAACAATTTTTATTGTACATGTTTTATAGAATGTGTTATGTACTATATGATACATAGTAAAATGGAACACCAAGAGTAATATTGGTTTTAATTTGCTTTAAGAATTTGACAAAGAATAACGTATAGAATGACAGTGTCAATCATATCAAGTTTACTTCTTTAAATCCGACCATAGACAACACGTCATTCTCCCCAGCGTAAAATCTTCAAGGTATGCAGGCGGACGGCGGTTTCTTCCAGAACGGCGGATTTCAGTTTCTTCGTTAACTACATCCTCAGTAGAAATAGAAGGCTGTTCGTTATTAGGTGTCCGTGGCTCAATCTCTTCAACGCTTTCGTTGGTGACGGTTCTTTGAGGAGCGGTAGTTTCCTCGTAATCCCTTTCTAAATCAACCGGTGGTAACGGAGCCAAGCACCTGTTATAAATTGTACTTTCCCTTCCATCTTGGTATCTTATGTAAGAATATGTCGGATTACTTTGTAATAGCTCACCCTCTTCAACTATTGGGTCATATTTCGAGTTACGGACGTGCTTTTTAATGAGGATTGGCCCTGGTGTCATAAGCCATCTAGGAAGAGATAGATAGAGATAGATATTTATAAAAAACATGATTTTAATTTTTTTTAACTTGTCGATTTTACACCAACAAACTTGTCATGGATTCAAAATTATACCTTACTATACAAAGTAAGGAAAGTACTTACAAAAATTTAATAAAGCTTAATATGCAAGCTTTATTATATTATTACATGTGAATCAATCAAAACCAGAAGTCAAGAGTAATATATAAAATTTAAAGTAACAATAGTAAGGAATCATTCCTTTTTGTCACACAAAATCTGAAATGTTTGTAAAGATGTAAGTATACTTGTTGTATAAAATTTCAATAACACCAATAAAGGGATCCATATTCTTACGACCCAATAACCATATCTGTGGATCAATCGATAGACGGACAGAAAGGTTAAAGGTCTATGTTACCAGGTCATAAAATTAAAAAAAAAAAAAAACGGACAGAAAGGAGTGTGTAAGTGCTACTTTGTCATTCAAAATGACAAATAGCACCGACACAGAATTGTAATCAAAATTGTAATATCACGTAGCAAGCTGCCTATTATTAACTTATTAAGTCTGTGCATGTAAGTTGTAATCAGCAGCTAACTAGAATACTAGAAATTATACCGAGTAGTTCTAGACCTAGCTGACATTTATGTTAATTTTAATAATTACTTTTAATTTGTAATCTTAAATTAAAAATTTACCGTTCTAACATTTCGTCACATTTAAAATTTATATAATATTGTTATTGTTATCTATTTGAAGGTGAGTTTATTATTAAGAATTGGTATGTTTTTGGTATTAGTATTTATATCAAACTATTTACGGTAAATTTAATACAATCTTATCGCACTGCAACATCAAATGCATTCATTATTATATTTATAGTTATGTCAAGAAATTTATAACTAGATTTTAAACACTAAAAAATCTAATATTTTGTAATCTTCAATTAAATTTTCTATGAAAAAAAGAATGTTTTAATAAAGCCATTATTTCTATTTAAGGGCATATGAGAGGACTATAAAAATTGCATGCAGACACTACTTAATTTTGTGGTAACAGTGGTTAAAAACCAAAGATTTAGACCAAAGACTTGTATTTTATCATTAACTATGGCTGAGATAAATGTTTGTGCAAAAAAGGATTGCTTGGCTCAAGATAATATTTTATCTAAGAAATATTACAGAAGGGCTGAACACAGGTATGTCTCTGCTTATAGTATTGTGTATATGCCTATAGATTTATTTATGTATATGCCAATGGATTTGCCTATAGTAGCCATATTTTCTTAATTTGGATAAAGTCTAATTTTTCGGCCACCATCGTGAGTAATATTTTACATAGTTGAACCTGTAATATTGTATCTTTATTACAAAGTAGTCAATTAAATATACATGTATAAATTTGATTGACTACTTAGATATTAAAAGTGTTGCGTTGGTATAGACTGAAAAATAATAAAGATAAGAGTATACATATATGCTTTATAACTAAAATATCAGGGAAAGAAACCACATCCTAATTTATTTATATAACTATATTATTATTATTCATTTTGTTGAATGAGTGTTGATTTATCATATGATCAGAGTAACATAAGAATATGTAATTTTAATGAAAAACCACCAATAATACTAACATTATGAATACAAATTGAAGGAAAATTAAAAAAAATCCTTTTATAGATGAACTTATAAAGTTTATATTACAGTTATATAAATATGTTTTATTATTATTTATAATATAGCTTAAATTGAGAAGTAATTAATGAAATCAATTTTAAAATGATAGCATAGTTTGTGAATTTACATCACTTATATTTATCTTACTTGACCTGATAACAGTGTTATCACAATGTGGGGTCAATTTGTTACTATCTATTTGTGTCTCTTTGACGTATATCGTTAGTTGTCTGTAATACTTGGACGTTAATTGTTGTATATTGTTTTAATCAAATAAAATGCCCGACGCATTTGAAGTGGCCTATCCCCTTTCACCGTCTGTAAGTCCGCAAGAAATTCGCGCTCGCGCCAACTCTTCTTCTAAACGAAAGCCAGTAGTGGCATTTCTTGGGGGTGAATCCGTAGAGATACCTGATAAATCGATTGCCGGTGTTGACAAACCTCTATCTAAGAGCGATATCGAAGTAGAAAAGTATCCAGAAGTCATTCCGATTATGCATAGTACATGGCTTGATCGCAGACAGTTGGAACACAGGTATGTGTCATGACATGTTTTCAGACATCGTTAGAAAGTTTTGTATTATTATACATATCGAAAAAAAAAAAAATTGTTTTTGTATACTATAACTGCTTTACTTAATTTGTTACGTAGCGTAACAAATATGCCGATGTGAGGTAAAATTATTAAGCGCATTTCAAGAATTCATAAACATATCATACACTTCTAACATTTTAAATGATTTAGTCTTTGTTTCATTTAATTTCGATGTCAGGGTCGAAAGTTATTTAATTACTGACCTTTCTAATAGTTGCGGATTTAAAATATTTTAAACACGAAAATAATTTCATGACAAAAAATGAAAGGATTTCACTATTTTTCACTCCCAGAATAAATCGCATTGGGTGATTTTCCATTGGGTGACATTCAAATCAACCCGCGTGACAACCTTATCAAAAACTGTTTCATTAGCATTAAACTTAATTCTGGAATGCTACTAGTATCGATGATTGAGCACTTAATTGGATCCGGAGCAGAGCAAATATCGCCAATATAACTGGAATTTAAAAAATTATTAGTTCTTATAACTAAATGAAATAACTATACTGACATATCATAGAGCAGTTTTGCAAACAATATTGGAATCCACTCGTTGATTACACGTTATCTAAAAAGACACTGATACACAAACACCGCTTAGTGTGAATCAGCTGGAGTTCGGAAGCGGGGGAGGTTATGGACGCAAAGGCCTCGTTAACTATGTGAATGGTGTCGGTACTCAGTACACGCGGATACTTTGTCGCTTGACAACGTCGAATTGATGAATAGCGCGTCTTATGACGATAATCGTATGTTAAATGATTTTTTGTCTTCGTTCTCTGGCCGTGACATGATTTACATATATGTACATCATCGTTATGGTGTTTATTTGTTTATGTGAATTGTGATTGGTGTTATCTCTTTCATGTCCTTGACTGTAATCAGGTTTACCTTTCTATTGTTTAAAATTCTTGTCATTATTAGTATTAATAACATTGTTTGTGTCAGCTTTTTGGAAATTTCTCAAATTCTATTGTCTAATTAGTACAATAATAATAAATACAAATTTAATCATATTTTCACCACGAGTAGGTAATGTTAATTTTATATTTTCTAAACGTTAGTTAACTAACTAACTATGAAACAACAAACTGTTTGAAAATGTTTATTATACTAAACTCTTTTATTTTTCTGATAAAGTAGATTATTAAAATTCAAGATAAGCCCATGATAAAATACGTGCTGGTCATAGATGATAGAATGCTTGTCGAAATTATATCGATTTGTATTTCAGCGCTCCCCCAGACTCCGCGTCCTGCTTCCGTCTCTTCAATTTAAATTATTCATCCTGATAAATCTGACAATTTAAGATTTATCACGATACTTATCGTACATTTGCTCATATTTTAATTAAATCTTTTGTCTTGTCCAACCTTTGGACATGCATGTTAAAATTGTACACACATTCGATTCATGATTCGGTCTCCATAATAAACCTTATTATTTTTTTAACTTGATTGCTGTCAAGGATATTTAGTCAAATACTTCCTGTATTTTAATTCAGAGTAACAACTTATAGTTAGTATCACACTGGTACAATTCAATTTAAAAATAAAAGTCTTTGTTTACCAACATTGAACACAAGGTTATTTAAGAACGAAAGTGCAAGTGAGTTAAAATTAAACTGTGTATAGAACTGTAATGCCATGAGGTATCAAGAAGTAATGGCAAATGGAACGTTAGATATTCCCGGAATGAGTAATGGATCTTCATACGGAAAAGGAGATAGATATACTGCAGCTCCCAACGAGTGAGTTTCCTACAAATTATCAATTTACCAACGGGAAAATTGTTTTAAGCAACTTAATCCAGTTTTTCTTTTCCTCTATCAATTTGGTCACCACTGCACCGGATGCTTATATTAGTTATCACGATTAGTTTCTCGGTATTACTCCTCTTGAATTGAACTCATTAGTGTTATCACTGTTTACAAATTCTTTTAACGTCAACATCCGAAATGCTGTGCGTATGATACTGAGAATAATATAAACATAATGCAGCAATTTCGTGGACCAGAATGTATTGGCTATTTCGAGATCGCTGGAAATTCTGGAAATAAATATCATCTGCATACTTCGTATTGGCATTGAATCTAATATTATTTGGCAAAAAGGTCTCTCGTGGCACAAAATGTTGTTT
The DNA here is from genome assembly GCA_963693355.1 of Pontia daplidice. Taxonomy (NCBI): domain Eukaryota; kingdom Metazoa; phylum Arthropoda; class Insecta; order Lepidoptera; family Pieridae; genus Pontia; species Pontia daplidice. Next base: position 2,385,213 of record CAVNZL010000139.1, on the reverse strand, counting down.
AGCTGTCGGTAGTGTCACAGTCTATCTCATTATTAATCGGCCCAACGCACCAAGTGACGACAATGCAATTTATATCGGTGTTACATGTCTTTTTAGTTTTGACATTGGAAATAAATGTGATTTCAAAAATAACCTAGCAGGTTCATTGTTTACGTGAAAATATGTTATGTTTCTTTTTTGGGTTTTTCGCTTAAAAGGAAATCGGCTATCTAGGCTAGTCAGATAGTGAGGGCTCAGAAATCTGTTTCAACATTCAAATTGTGGATAGTTGTTACGCCTACCGAGTCGAATATATTATAATTCTGAATAAATTACCGGCTTATTTCTATTGCACAATATCACTTATCTCTATGCCATTGAGTCATTCTAGAGAAAGTTGATGTAATGTTAATTTATTTTTCGCTAATTAGTTTGACAGAAAAATACGTCGTTATTTGATAGGTATATTTATTGTATCCAGAGCAAAGTTTAGATTCAAGCTGCCTGTGTATAATTCAAAACTTCCTTAGGAAAGATTTTTCCGAATGAATGTAATATAAAACAAGAGTTTATGTGCGTAGTCTGCAGCGCGACGGTAAACAGAATAAGTATGAATCATCAGATATATGAAATACATACTTGCCTGAATCGTACCGTCTTTCTGTCCTATATTTTCACATTACCTTACTTGAATATGTTAATCGGATTCTCGGCTATAGCATACTAATCACGAATGTTTGTTGCAGGATCTTTGTAAACAGATCTCTCCATTTAGAAAATGTTAAATTTTATGGCTTTGACATGGATTACACTCTGGCTGGTGAGTAAAAAGGTTTTTTTAACTGAGTGACACTGAGGTGTTTGCTTTGTTAGTAATTTTATCAGTAACTCTTTATTGCAGAGTATAAATCGCCACAGTATGAGACATTAGGATTCAATCTTACTAAAGAAAGACTGGTACATAAGGGATACCCGCAGGAAATTTTGGAATTTGAATATGACCCTTCGTTTCCAGTTAGGTAAGCGAGCCTTTTTTAGATGTAAATCTATAGTATTTATCAAGACATTTACCTTACAGCTCACACTTATGAATGACGAATTCCGGTATTATATAAATGTGCTGTTATAGTCTTTTAGCGATTACATATAAAATTAAACAAAGTGTGAACTAGAAAAACAATTTGAAATATGAAAATACTAGAACACTTTTCATGAGGTTATATTAACATCTTATGGATGAGTGATGTTCTAGAAATAGTGAGTGATGTCATACATACCTACAGAGCGGAAAATATTTGATGTGTTGCTTAAATATTACACTACGATTTTGGAAACTCACCTAAAAAACAATCCGATCTAATTACATATAATATTTTTTGTTTTTTGTATGTTTCGTCACGCAAATGTAAACGAGACAGTGTTTCTTGAAACCTTACCTTATATATCAATGAATTTTATACCATACATTACATACTATACTATTATTACTATATTTACTTTGTTTGAAATTTTAACTACATCACGTTTCTGGTGACTTAATAATGTATATAATAATTGGAAGTTCTATCTTTTTCAGAGGTTTGTGGTTCGACACTTTATATGGTAATTTGTTGAAAGTTGACGCGTACGGCAATATTCTTGTATGCGTACACGGATTTGAATTCTTGAAACAGTAAGTATTTGATATAACTATGAAGACTCTATAGATGTGTCCTGCATTGACTGTGAAATTTAATTATTTAAAGATTTTTATCTCCAATAACTGACAGTTATATAAAATTAATATTGAAGAAGTTATTATCATACATTGATGTTCCGCTCAACTTTTTCATTTTTTTTAACAACACAAAAATGGTCCAACAAAATGAATCCGGGTAACCGAAAGATTAAGACATCGATTAATTGTAAATCCTATAGCTCATAAACTAATTGAAATTTTTGTTTATTATTTGAGATCTTCTCTCCTTACCTACCAATACCTTTTCAGCTCACAAGTATACGAATTGTATCCTAACAAGTTTTTAACGTTGGACGAGTCTCGAGTGTATGTGCTAAATACGTTGTTCAATTTGCCGGAAACATATTTGATTGCTTGTCTGATTGACTTCTTCACAAACTCACCACAGTATACAAGGTTTGAAATGTTTAAATTTTATGCATTTTTTTTCTTTATTGTTTACATTATCATTTTGCTTCTGACCTCAGTATAGACTTCTGTTGTAATTCGTTATTAAAAATGTCTTATAGCAAAAATATTTTTTTGTATGTTTTATGAGTTTGTGATCGATTAAAACGAATTCTATTGTAGGGAAAAAACTGGCGTACGATGTGGAGATTTAGCTATGTCTTTCAAATCGATATTCCAAGACGTCAGAAACGCGGTAGACTATGTTCACATTCATGGTGACTTGAAAAAGAAGACAATAGAAAACCTAGATCTGTATTTGAAGAAAGATGAGAGGCTGCCGACCTTCCTATCGAGGATAAGAGACAGCGGTTCCAAGTTGTTCATACTGACGAACAGCGACTATAACTTTACTGACAAAATCATGAACTATTTGTTTGACTTCCCACATGGCGCTAAGGTGAGTGAATTTTTACTGAATTTTTCATCCTAATGTCTAATAGTGTTTTATGTCGGAATCTTTTCCCTGTAATTCCTAAATACTTTTTTTACACACAATATATTATGTTGTATTTCAGTAAAAATATATAGTTTTTTAAAGGAATTAGTAACATTTCACATACTCTAAGCAATTTCCTCACGCCAGTTGGCTAGAATTATTAAACGTGTCGAGGTCAAACTCTAGGTCTTTTGCGCATTAAGTTGCATGAAAAATGATGGTAGGCATTACATATTATATAAGCTGGTGACTCCGTACGTGTACTTTTCAAACTATTGGTTATAAAAATGAAAAAAGGAAATAGTATTTCTATAAAGCCATACTCGCTAATAATGTACATGGGACGCGCTAAAATTTTCCGGATAAAATGATATAATAAGAATAATATTAAAAGTCAAAAATGGATACTTTGTCCCACACTAAATTTTCTAATGACTCAATACACAGCTTGGATGTTTTTGTTGTTCAAAGCGCTGGAGAATCGCGAGAGTCGTCGCTAACTACTTGACAGCACACAGATTTTTTAAAATAGCGCCATAATTTAAACAGTATAATAAATTTAAAAAATAAAATTAATTTCAGTCAAACAGTTCCATTTTCAAATATTGTGATTAATTTTTTAATATTGTTCGTGTAAATGGCCAATTCCGGAAACTTTTAGCAAAGATTGTCGATACCCCCAAAAAGTATTAGGTATTTTATAAGATTTATATAAAAAGTTTACACCGCCATCTATCTTTAGACAACTATACCGTACCGTATTCTTTAACTTAGATGAAATGGTAAAAACCATTTATTTAGTATGAAAGACGCTACACAGGACACTGTTTTAGTAATTTCTAATTTTACCCAAAGCCCGATATTTTAAGAGATAAACATTGTGTACTGCACATCATTTTTTGGGCAATATAAGATATAAAAATAACATTTTACTTAATTAGTTTAAGTAAATTTGGCGTTTTATTTGCCAAGGGTTTGGGGCATATTTTTTTTTTCGTTCTGTATTAAAAGTGTATTTTATATCACACTCCGTCTGAAAGGTGAGTAGATATCTACTCTAACCTAGCACAGATAAGGTCAAGCAAAACATAAATATCTATTTATCTGAATAAGAGTATAAGAAAATATTCGTCGAACCTCTCCCTGCGAAGGATTAATTTTTAAATAATAAGTAATTCTAGCTTCTATTTCTGTTTATTTAATTGTAATTGTCTCATTAAATATAATACCTAGGATAAATATTAAACTCGGTTCAATGACGATAGTGAAAAGTAAATGGTTGTCAATAAGGACGAAGTACTTAACTATTTTGCGTTGTAACTTAATTATATAACTTTGATTACAATGTAAGAGAATCGCCTGCGGTTTACAAAATACCTCTCTTAGAATCATCTGCGGTTGACATAAAATCGTTGACACGTTTCATATAATGGATGGAATATATTTTTATTTTTTTTATTTACGTACTAACTATTGCATATCAGGGTCATGGTTTTCTTTGTTTAAGTATACAATTCTCAATTGTCTGAGTATACAATTTTCATTTTTTACATTCTAACATTATATCATACATTCTCTACATCTATTTCTATATTCTACCACCGGAAAGATGCACATTTTATTTGCCATGACATTTGGATTGAATATTAAAAGTCTATTATTATGTTTTTATTCCTTTATTATTGGGTCAAGTGATAAAGAGAAGATACTTCCTTCAGACCTCTTACAAATTGGTCATAAAATTATCCGCGTATATAATACTAATACAATAAACATAATAGGTATGAATGACAACTTAATTTTGATTTTCATTTCATGGCAGATAGTCTCGATTATTTGTATTCAGACAAGTTTTTTGTACAGCTCATGTTATATGTATAGTGTATATTTATCTGCCTTGATATTGAAACGACCTTGGCATTCCATTTTTTGGTGTACAAACCCACCAATGCCATTGTTACTGTTGACCAAGAGCTATATCTATTAATTTAACTAGATTTTAGGAATCGATAAAATTCCCCGAAATTTGATTCATCAAAATTTGTAATCACACACAGCTTGTTATCATTTCCTAGTAAATGTTCTAACATTAATTATACTTGAATGGAAAATTCATTAAAAGATCTCGTACATTCTATAGGTACGCAGGATGTTTGTTCGTGTAATTGTGTATGCGATAGGATTTATAAACATAGGACGATAATTAAGAAGCGTCAATAATGTGAAAAGATGTAATAACAATACATTTTAACTAATCTTATTATATCGGTATAAGAAATCAATTCATAAGGTTATTTCTGTGAACCAAATAATGAATTGAAAATAGTAGAAAGTTATAGAAATTTTAATTTTGTATTATCAGTCTCATTTAGTTTTTATAATTTAAATGTTAAGTACTATATGACTAGGTTACGTGATAAAATTATGAGTTTTGTTTTTTCGTATATTTACTTGATGTTTTATAAGAATGACGACGTAAGTCATAAATACTCGTAGACACTGAAAAATATATATAATAGTTGAAACGAACATACATAAATAAATGACGTAATTGTAATCATTACATTGGTTGTGACGCGCGAATTACAATTACTATAACAATATTTGATAGCACGCAGCACTATGGCGCTGTTTTTTATATTATTTCACTTTTTTCTGTTTAACTATGTCAATAGTTATAATATCCTTATGTTCATTTGAAACAATTAGTTATAGAATAGCCTAAAAAGGAGCCTTTAAAACACCTTCAAAATTAAATTAGATTTATCGTGCTACTGACTAACTAGAATGTGTTCTGTTACAGCCCGGTGAGCCTCACAGGAATTGGAAGACTTACTTTGACTGGATCGTTGTGGACGCCAAGAAACCCCTATTCTTCGGTGAGGGTACAACACTTCGCCAAGTGGACACCCGCACTGGGGCACTCAAGATGGGACACCATGTTGGACCTCTGCATGAAGGACTAGTATATTCTGGAGGTAATTTTTTAAAACTTACCTTTCCTAACTATTCTATATTTGAATCTGGAATAGTTTTCTGATTGGAGACTGATCTAATTTCACGTTGCTAAGTAGTCTTATGTATTTTTCTAACAAATTTATTTTACTCTTTGAAGAATGGAGATAGACAAATGGGAGTTCAGTTCTGTAGAAAATCGCTTCAATTAGACTGATTTATGTTTTATGATTATAGTGGGTTATAATTGTACGGGATTCATAGAAATTGCTTGAATCTTAAATTTTTAATACGTGTATAATTCTATATATTCTTCAAAAGCTTGTTCATCATTTGAAGTGGTCAATTTTTTAAACGCTCAGAAGTTGATTGTTTTAGCGAATAAATGACATTAACCGTGAATTTGCATTAAAGTTCTGCGGCATTTCTTTTTACACATTATATTTAGTTTACGGATTTATTTTAATTTAACTATAATATCTCTATCTGCATAGAAATTTAAATCACCGATAATACATTATCGTCTGACATTGACCTGACAGTGTGAGTTGCTATGCAATGATTAATGTTGTAATAAAAAATCATGTGCTCACGTAAAAGGAACGAACGAAGTCTGATTTAAGGACGTTCCGAAGAATTATCTACTGTTTAATAATAGATTTAAGCATGATATATAAGTACAACATATATCTTGTATATAAAATTCTCGTCTCACGGGGTGCGCAATTAAACTCCTTCGAAACGGCTCGACCGATGATTGGGAAATTTTGTATGCGTATTCAGTAGGTCAGAGAATCGGCTAATATCTATTATTCATCGCCCTAATTTTTTTTTGGACAAAATTTCTTATTTTTTTATTGTTCTATGATACACCATACAAAAATACATACATTGATATAAATCACATGTATGGCAAAACAACGTTTGCCGGGTTAGCTAGCTTAATATAAGGGTATATCAGTGGTGAAGATAAAATCATGTTTGAATTGGTTCCTAACTAGATATATTATTAATAGACTAATTAGATATACTAGGTATAGTGGTGGCGCTCCACAGCTGCGGCTCACGGGCCTATGTAAATTAAAATGCAAAAATAAATAAGCCATGATTGCGACACATGTTAATAGTGTAACAAATTATTGAAAAGTGTAAATAAAACTGCCGCTATTTTTGTCTTTTATAGTACTTATTACGAGCGTACAATATTTATTTCTTGTTGCTAAGGTATCTTACGTCATCAATTTTTGTAATTACGATTTTATTATCTTTCGCTTCTATAGAAATGCATGAGCTTGCATGATTTAATGTTATTTCATACAAAATTTGGCACAAGTATTAATATGTGAAATTTTATAGGTAACGTAAAAATTCATTTATCGATAGACAGGCGATATTCCACGGAAGAATGATGTAAATAAAATGTAGAAATAGTAGAAGCGTGGAGCTTCCTTTATTTACACCATTCAAATCTTCCATTCAAATGTTAGTCTGAAATCTTGATAAAACTAAAATGGGAGCTGAACAAATACGGTCTCGTACCATTTATTTTATGCGGAAGTAACATCGTACGTTTAGTTACACTTAGTTACAATTTTTGAGCCTTTGGTTCATTATGATAGCAACTACATTTGATTCGTGTAGATTGAAACTGTAATAACAAATTCTTTGAAGTCATTTTGCGGCATACGTTATATTAATAGCTTTTATTACTTGAAACGAACCGCTTATGGCCCATTTTGTGCGTTCAATTAAGATATCATTCGCTGTTTCGCGAAATTTATTATTTATATATTTCATTACAGCTTATAGCCAAAAAGAAAAACAAATTAAAAACTACCTTAACCTAAACTTACAAATAAAATCTCCTGGGCTTCACTCATTCTAACAAGCCTGTCACAAATATATCCGCTCTGGTAATTCAATATTTATTAATCAGCGACACCATTCGTGGTATCGCTAATTTCTGGCGGACACAGTTCGCGAATTCCATTCGCCAATATTGAATGCCCTCGCGACCTACAGTAGTTGTCCGGTACATACAGCCGGAGTAAAGCTTGTAGCAACTCCGGACATCCTTGGCCCCTAATAACCTTAATGGCAAATTTAAAAAGATATAGCTCCCTCCCAACTCTAGTGACTCATACCCCAAAGTCCCCAAAAGTATTTTGATGGATACAACAGTGGGTAATAATGAAATTCCTGTTTGTACAGCCTTCTTAAATACTTTTTTTGTATTTTCTCTAACATAAGCGTGTATTTTTGCTCATAAGGCATCCACACGACCACATTGGACTCTAACACACTTCTAACTAGAGCTGCGTAAAGTGTCTTCGTTGCCTTGTATGATAATTCATGAGAAATGCGCATAATAAATCCTAGACGCTTGTAAGCTGTATTAGCCAATGCAGTTTTGCTCACGAAATGTAAGGCTAGGTACGAAAACTACCCCTAGGTCTTTGACTTTGTCAACTCTTCGAATTCTATCCCCAATTTGTAAAACTGTTGTTGGGCGACCGGAAAAGATACCACTACACTTGTCACAGTTGAAGAAAACCTATTCTTAATACTCCAGTTGAATACACCATCCAGGTCTGATTGCAAAAGCATACAATCATCCGGCATTAATGGTCATAGATCTTAAGATCTCAGCGAAGAGTAACTGCCAATGACTTAACTACCTCTGGTAAATCATTAATAAAAATGAGAAAGAGCAATGGTCCCAGGTTCGAACCTTGGCTTATACCAGAACGTGTTGGGTAAATTTTAGAAGTATAAGGTCCGTACTACGAACTTCCACCGTATAGATAGTTTGAAAAAAATTTCAGCAAGCTAGGACCGCAGCCAATATTCGCTATTTAAGTAGAAGAACTCTTTCAACTCTGTCGAAGGCCTTGCAGAAATCTAGGTAAATAACGTCAGTTCTGTTGCCTTTGTCCTTTTCTCGTGAGACGTCTTCCACTAAAGTGAGGAGATTGGTGGCAATATCTTTGCGGCATAAAGGCATGCTGGCGTGGTGTAATGAAAGCTTTACATTCAGGCATGATAAGTGAGTGTAAAAATCTCAAATACTTTCGCCAGAGAACAAAGAATAGCTATGGGCCTATAGTTTTCGACAATACATCTGTCACCTTTTTTTGGGATTGGAATCACTCGTGAGATTTTCCACTGTTGCGGGTAGGAACTCTTTGAAATAATAAGATTGAACATGTACGTGACCGGCTCAATAAGGAAATCTATAAGGCCTTTGACGACGTAAGAGGGAATATTTCAGGGCCCGAGGTTTAGATTTTAATTTCTTGAATTTCTAAGAAACTTCTTTGGTCAGGATTTAATATCGAAATCCTAGATTAGTGTTAGTCCCTTGTGCTGCTGAAGATATATCTAAAGTGGGCTCATCTAGTAAGAATCTGATTGGAAATATTTTGCAAAGGCTTCACAATATCCTTTCCTCTATATTCGGTATCCTCATAAGTTACGGCCATTTGAAGACCATTCGTCTTTCGCATCGATCAATAAACCTCAGAAATTTAACGGCTTTGTTCTTAGGTTTTTAGATAAATGTCCATATGGTTTCTCCTGCTTTTGTATATCATGTTTCACTAATGTTCGAAGACACTTAAATTGGTTATATGCTTGATTCTTAAGATATTTATAACGCCAGTGAAGTTGTGCTTTTGCTTTTAATTTAGATATAATGTCACCATTAAAGTACTCCGGATAAATTCTTTGACAAGTACCTTTTCTTAATTTTCGCGGGAAACATTTATCAAATGCACTGTACAACACCTTATTGAAGTAACTAACTGCTTATCTACGTCATGAATATCGTATAGATTAGACCAGTTTGCACCCTCTACATAGTAAAGAGAAATTACCAACAAGTTCCAATCTAACGTATCTTTATATTTGTCGGTTCGAATATTTGAGTTTTACTTGAAACGTATAATTTATATTAATTTAGCGGAGGATGATGCCTATCAATACGAATAATTCATCTCAGAGCTAACAGCCTCCACCTTGATATCGTTTTTACTCAAATCTGCACCAATCAGAACACCATCCAAAATCCTTTCATTCTTATTTAAATTAAAATACATTGTTTAAGTTACATTCAATTAAAAAACTATTAAAAAATAAACACTCTTCCGTACAACTATAAAAATTAAAATACTATAATTATTATTCTATTAGTATTGATCTTTTTACAAATATTGCTTACGTTATGAAACACTTAAAGTACAAAAAGTCAGGGGTTTTTGGAATTATATTGAATTTTATTGAATTATATCGAAAAATACATTTGTCTACTCCACACCAGGGTGTGGTATGGTTTTTGACTGATATATGAAACCCGGAGGACACTTTGACGCTTGTTATTTTTATTATTTAATTAGCAACCAGATAATAAACTAGGCTCAACTTGCAATCTACACTAAGAGATTTATAATAAATCTGTCTTCCTAATATAGCTTTGCAATAAATGTTGATTTCCAACCGCTGTTTCTACAAGTTGTTTATTAAGACTGATGTATGTGTGCGTAAGTTTGACCTACAAACATATTTAACCAGTATGTATAGGTCGTTTGACCGTTATCTAAAATAATGAACTCGAATAAGTATTAAAATTGTTCAACTAGTTAGGAAAGTTAGCGTGATCGAATTATTAATGTTTTAGATTATTTCAAATATAACGTAATATGTAAATTTAAATGAACGGATTTTAAGTTTCGAAATAGCTTTGTGGATTGCTAGTTTTGTTAATGTATGAGACGTGCGTGACCTTGAACTTCAAATAGACGGTTTTGGAATCAGGATGATACAAGGTCCAAATAAGCGATTGACACTCAAATATGTCTAATAATAAGGCTTAGTTGGTTTTAAATGTCAATTCTTAATCAACATCTATACTTAAGATAATTGGTGTTTCGCAGCCTCACATTTGAAAAACAGTATGTAATGAGCCAATAGTACCTATTGCTAGTGCTTATTACATAGTGTTTTACCAATATGGTATTCGCGGCAATGTCATTTTATAATATTTTCGGTAGACTACCGTGACCACGCACGCTGTAAAGTACGCGAAACGTCGGGAAAATTTTTATAATGTAAAATACACTTAAATTTTGTAAAAATACATAACTTAATCCGTTAATAAAGTGTTTTTCTTTAAATGTCATTATATATTCGATTCGATGTGTAAACAGACGATATTTACATAAACTACATGCGATTGAATAATAAAATTGGTAAACAATTCTTACGGGTACTGACTATTTGCCGAATTTAACACTTGATATTAAAAAATTTGTTCCACAGGTTCTTGTGATGTGTTTACGGAACTGATCAGCGCTAAGGGCAAGGATGTATTATATATCGGTGACCACATATTCGGGGACATCCTGAAGTCCAAGAAGATCGGCGGATGGCGTACATTCCTCATTGTTCCAGAGTTGGTCCAAGAGCTTCATGTGTGGACAGACAAATGTCAGCTCTTTGCCCAGCTCCAGAATCTGGATATACAACTTGGAGATATGTACAAGTGAGTTGTTTGATGATACTGTAATCAAATTGGATAAAGAAAGCCATTAAGAGAAATAGCCATGCATAAACAGAAATAGCCTTGATTAAGTGTAATAATTTGTTACTCAAATATATTTTTTTGAGAGTTACAAATGTTATCACGTTACCTTATTTCGTGATACTGTTGTACTCGAAATATTGGGGAGAGGTTTCTTATACAATTATTTATACTGTTTTGCCAATTTTAAACTATATTAAATAATAATAATATTAACAGGGATCTCGACTCGAGTACCAAAGAGAAGCCGGATATTTCGAAATTGCGTGCGTCCATTCGTGACGTCACGCACAAGATGGACCTTGCTTATGGTATGCTCGGGTCGCTCTTCCGTTCTGGATCTAGGCAGACGTTCTTCTCGTCACAGGTATGAGATATATCAACTCTCTAAAGTATATATTGTAAATGTCTGTGCTTCTCATCATGTATCACAAGCAAGCCATTTTATTTTATAAATTTAAGTTTTAAAAAATGTTTACGGCCGTCCCTATCGATTATATTTAAGTACAGGCAATAAATGAGAAATTACAGCAGAATTAATACAAAAATAAACAAAAAACAAAATTGTTATCTCTTATTAGCTGTTTCATGTAAACGTGTCTAATATAAATTAAAACACTATACTTCAGGTGGTGAGGTACGCAGATCTGTACGCGGCATCGTTCCTCAACCTGATGTACTACCCCTTCTGCTACATGTTCCGTGCCCCGGCTATGCTCATGCCCCACGAGTCGACTGTTGCTCACGAGCAACGGTTCACCGTCGATACACCTACTATTGACAGGTACCATTTTAACCATATCTTAAGAAGCAATACATAGTGTTCACGATACCTTTAATTTGTATAATTGCATAAGGCCTAATAATGATATAAAAAATAAATGTCCGAATATTTTTCTCAGATCGCGGCAAACATACGCCCAGCGCGCTCTTAGTACGACGTGCGTGGCTGAGATTTCGTCCGATGATGCAACTGGGTCACAGGACTACGATAGCAAGGTTTATTGAATTTTAAAATATTTAAATAAACTATGAATGTATAAACCTTATTAGAGAAATCTATTTTAATCTGCATGTATCTCAAGTTGCGGAATTGTGAGCTATACCTAGTGTTGTATTTGTTACCATGGTAACGACAACATTGTCCTTTTTTTAAATTAATTTTATTCCATTTTTAAAACCGAAATTCCTATTTAATCTTCATATTTTTTTAAATATTTAAAATTCGAATTTCAGAACCCAACTGTACCGCATGTCCGTCCAGAGACGCCCCGTCAACTGACACACACACACGACGAGGACTGTTCTGACGAGGAAGACGTCTCCAAGGGCTCACACAAGTAAGGTAATTACTAAAAAAAAGTCAAAGATTTGAGAAAACATCGCCCCTGGGGACAAATATTATTTATCTGATGCACATCCCTTTTTCTTCCATACATGTCAAATTGATAGTCCGTTAATAAAATTTATATCAAACATATATTTTTTTTTCAATTCCAACCTGAGATTGCCTAAAAAAATCATCAGCTTTGTAAAATAAGTTGAATAAAATAATATAGTCTGTGCCTTAATGTAATGTGTATTGTTGTTATAGATATCATAGAACGAACATCGCGACTCCAGCTATAATTAAATAATTGTTTTTATCTCTTTTACCCTGTGTTTATAAATTGTTAAAAAGTCCCTTAAATTCTTGTTATTTTTTTATCTTGTGGTATCTTAATTTAGATATTGTATTAACAATTTATAATGCTTTTGTTTCTCATATTCTCTTCTTATCATCTTAGAAAATGTGACTTAAAATGTTTAATGTTGAAATTCCTAAAAGGTTTGTAATTTTCATATGCATTTTTTTGCTTTTAACAATATCATTGTATGCTTTTGTCGACAATAGAGTTTTATTCAACTTCTAAATCATTTCAGTACTAATCTAGTTTGTGTGAAAATCTTGAGAAATTTCAAGATTTTTGTATAAAGCACAATTATCAATATGAAAATAGTGGCTCGAGTGAAAGAAATATCATTTTATCGCTTTGAAATTTTGCTGTTGTTAGTTATAGAAATTTTATTTTTTGTTGCGAATTGTTTACCATTGGTATACTTGTTAGGGTATGTCGGATTGTCAATTTAAAATATTTATTTTCATTAAAGGCCTACCTACAACCTATACGAAATACATTGTTTAAGTTCATTCCCATAATATTGTGTTACGTATAAAAGTGCTTTGACAAAAAAATTAAACATTGTTTCTTCTCTAAAGGAACTAATAGACGGGATATATAATCCCAGATTTGATTGTTATTTGAAATTAAAACCATCTTTAATTAATGTACGCACACATGAATAATCTCTGATAATAATTATTGTAATTAGGTAGAGTTAAAATGTAGCTGTAGATAGGGTTGTACACTAAGTGTAAAGTGGAGTCTAAATTTGCAAATTGATTTATTATCGAAGTTTGTCTAATTAGCTTACAAAACTGTCTTATATGGCATGGGGTATAAGAACCTCTCTTACCCAACATTAATAGAAAAACGATTATATTTAAATACCATATAAACGATTCTTTCCTTTCGTAATTATACACATAAAATTTTCTTGTTACAAATTTGGTTTTAGCCAATCTAGACTCCACTTAAAATTGACTGAGCTGCACATATTGTATTAATTGTTATTTGTGTAGATTTAGATATGAGTATTGTCTCTAACAGCTATTGAATACAAGTATGTGATTATTACTAGTGATTTTAATATAATTTTTACATTACCAGAATAAAATTTATAACACAATAAATAGGATGAATCAATTGCGTATTTTATTTTTAACCTTATAATATTTAAAGAAGCAAATCTTCCAAGTAGTCTTCGAATTCTTCCTCCCGTGATCTTTCTTCTGTTTCTTGAACGCCTGATTAAAAAATATTAATTTTAGAGGACTCTTTTTCATTGTTAACATTGTAATATGTTTTATAAGGCCTTAGTTGGATTAATACGTAATGGATAAAAGACGGAGGTAGTTAATTGAACTTGTTAAATGATTATCATAGAGGTGTCAAATGTATTTTTAAACAAACATTGAGAACATTAAAAAAAATACTCTTTCATTTTAAAAGAAAAATTTCTATGACAGTAATGACCGATCTCAAAGGTAATATAATAGGTTGGTTAAAAGAAAGCGAAATTTCATACAAAAAACTTTTAACTCTTTTTTGTAAATTCCAATTGTAATTACAGGTTATTTAAAATGGGAGTCGATAAAGAGAATAGTGTGGACTTCTATTTTTATAAATGCCATTCTTTGATAAAGGCAAATTGCAAGACAGGCGGTTGAAATTGTGAATGCTGTTCAAGGTGCCAACAGTTATAGTAACAGCTAATTTTAGTTTTGTCAATTCCGTCCAGTTGTTTTTAATGTTAAAGCTATACCAGTTCCCATAGGCAGACCTGTCATCGAAAATGTCGATACAATCACAGAAATAATGAAAGTTGAGCGGTATGTTAGTCATAGCATCCAGGAGCTATATTTACCTTAAAATAGGTTTAAATAATTTGGACAAGGACAATTCGAAGCATTTTAAATAAGATCGTTAATTAACACTGGAATCTTTTTCCGTGTACCAATCATTTAAGTAAATTCGCCGTTTAGTGGTATAAAAATGTTTACCACAAAACGATTTCAGTGCGCTCTTTTTTTCAAAAGAAAAATATTTATCGTAATTATATTTTTGTGTTAACCTTTTTTCCATAACGAGTTTCCATCATCGTGCACAATTTGACTTGATGTCGATGGCTGCTCAGATTCTTCTATTTCATTTTGAGGTTCAGATTCTTCCTCTTCAGCTGATTCTTTGACGTGTTTCTTTTTTTTATGACTCTTCTTTAACCTTTTAATTTCCCGCTTTTTCGAACGGTAATTTAACTTTACCGAACATTCTGGACAGAGACCTGCATTAAAATTCTTTTAAGTTGTTATTGTTAAAAATATAAATAATATTGCTATCGCGTTATATATTGATACGGCTTGTCTGTGTGGTACCAGCAATAAATGCTTTTTCTCAATTTTAACGGTAATTTATTTTATACAAATTTGAGTTACAATAAGCCTGAAAATTACCAAGTTTTAATTAAGATTTAAAAAATTGGTAGGTTTTGAATATATATTTAGATATGTGTTAATAAGATTACCAATACTGACATACCTAGTAAATAAACACTTAGGTATAATGACCTAAAGGTCGCGTAGATTGTAGAACAATAATGCGCCTATAGTAAATACTCACGAACTTTAACGAGTGCATTCTTCTTTTCGTTGTCTTCCCTATAGGCAAAATTAACTTCCCAGGACTTAAGACCATCGCCGTTGTTACAGCTCTTGGAACCGCAGAGGAATTGCCCCTTCCCAAGAACAACTTCTCTTTCGATACGCCACCGTAGTGCTACCTATATGCGAAGCGAGGGCATAGGACAAGTATGACGTTGTTTTAAAATATTACCAAATGTTTTAAAAATCCAAGGGAGAGTAAATTACTCGAAATAACTAAAACGGTATTCAATATTCCCCAAGTGTAATGGTTGTGTATGAACCAATGGCTAACAGGAGATAGCGAAATAGAGCATATCATTGAAGCCCCGTTGTATGCAGTGTGTTTGTTTATGCTGAACTTCGTCTTACAAAAGTACGAATAATTTATTACGCGTAGGTAAACTACGGGTCATATAGCTATTCTTAGTCTAATCAATTAGGTATTTGCTTAACATCCAGGTAATATATAATTACGCAGTTAAAACTAGATCTGCAACTGTGCCTCATAACTGCATGTAATGATTGTATAGTACTTAGTAGTAATTTAAATATAAAGCGATTAACTAAATATACTTTACTCCTTTATATTGTTTACAAACAAATTTGTTTTTATTTCAGTGGTAAAGTATTTTGTTATTGAAGAGTGCGAAGATCGTGCAAATAACCCAGGCAATTAGACAATCACTTATCATAAAGTAAAATGTAAATAAAACTATAATTAACTTTTGCTACTTAATTAAGCAAATATTTAATGATGGACAATCCATCAATAAAATTTTGTTTTAGATTTAACTCAATTTTATTTTTAGATTGGCTTAAATAGTCTAAGTAGAGTACTTATACAACTAAAAACTCGCTGGATACATAATTAACTGTATGATGCATCACTGTAATATCTCATGGGAAGTCTTTCATTTGTGATAATTTATTCGTTAATTTGTTAGGAAGCTTGCGCCTTGATTTTCAATGTCGAATGTAAGAAATTGTGAGCAGATGTGCGCTACTGTATCTGCGGGTGAATACCGTACGCGCTATATTTAGCCTACAGAAAGGCAGTACCGCTATTGTGCGCTCCCTGGTTTGTTATAATACAAAGGAAGGTCTTTCGGGCAAAAAAAGGCCATTCACATTCATAGGGGCAGAGCCCCATTTCATATTAACAGTTAGGGGACACTAAGTATCTGTCAACGTATATTTTTTTCACGTTCACTCTCCGATTACAATTATTATTTTTACTTTTTGTAACAAAATCGAAATCTACTATAATCCTAACGTGTCTTATAATTAATTGAATTGGCTCAAATAATGAATTGAGTACATAACTATGACAGACTATACCTACGTGTGGTTAAGTTAGCATACGCATTGATTATTTAACAAAGGACTTACTTTATTCTCTTTATATCTGCTTAAATCGCATATGCAGTACTCTTTGAATAATTTATCGTAATACTTTTTAGCTAACTGCTTCTCCCAAGTGTCGGCCACATCGTCCTCTTCCCATAGAAACTTGTGATTTTCCCTTATGACATCAAGATCAGTTCTATCCTTAGATGTATCACGTTTAATGAGTCCCGTGGAGCCCTTCGTATTTAAACAATACACATTAACCAAGTACTTATGCAATTCATATGGATTAAGATTACGTAACCTTGCCGACATCGCAACGGCAACCTAGAACAAAGGGAAAATGACTAGTTTAAATTTGGAAATAAAACATGACTTGCAACAAACAACTCTTTAATAAAATCATTAATTATTACAATTTTCATAAAAATCAATTATATTAAATGGATCTTATTCTAATTGTCATGATGAGTTTTATAACAAGGTGCAATTTATATAAATATCGCAGTAAGAAGGCATAAATAGTGTTTTGTGCAGAAGTTAATATCTACTCTGAATATTATTGTCAGTCTTGTAGATTTTTGTGTTCTTTTTTCCATTTGGCTCAACCTTAAAACTACAAACAAGTCATGCATATAAACCCCTAAAATTAAATGTATAATAAATAATATTCATTATTGTCGACTCCTTAATTCAAAAGTTGTCAATAAAATGGATTTTAGATGTTAATAACCAAGTTAAATTAATGAAGTGGCACATAGAAAGACTTAAATTTAAATAACTTTGGTTTTTAGCCAATCTTTGGGATTAAACTATGTTTTTCTAAGTAAATACCTCATTCAATTCATTCTATATCTAAATACATAATACCAAACTATAAAATTAGAAAAAATAATAAACAATTCTATGTGATGTAAGTTAATTTCATCAATAAATAGTGTATTGATTCTAACTTTTTTTGTGAAAATATATCAGTGCCCTTTTGACTAATATTTAAAAAACTGTAATTGACTCCTCAATTTGGTATACATATATGATAGTATTTACCTTATTAAACTTCTAATATCTAAAATATATTATGTATTTGGTATATTACTTATAGTAAATATATAGAAATAGGCACATTATTAGTTATTGCTTTGGTTACAGCACAGTATATTAAGAATAATATAAATCTTATCTAAATTTTGGCAAATTGTGTACACCTCACTAGCAATAAAATGCTTTTTAGTAAAGACATACAAAAATATATTGAGCTTTTTAAAGCTTTCAAATAGATGCAGGAACAATTTGTGACAAGTTTTATAGAAGGCCTCAAAGTATTATTAGTTCTCCTATCTCTAATACAAACATTACAGCTTGGCTATCGGAATCTTTGGACATTTGACCTATATCCATATAAATATCACTTTATCATATCTAAAAAGGCAACAAACGGTCAAGATATGTGTGATATTTTACAATACAGCACCTGTGAAGGTTTATTGTCTACTTACTAGGTTTTCTGAACATGCAATTAAAAGTATTTATAAATAAGTCCTAACTCGAAAGCAATTACAGCAGCACACTTAGAGTATAATCACTCACAATAACACACCATAATGACTAATTATATGAACTAGACAGAAATTATTCAATTTGGTATAAAACATAATATTCTATAAATATTAATTATGACTAAATTTTTGGCAATGGGAGAATCTAAGCTTGATTTGAAAAAGCATAAACAATATCATGTAAACATAAGCACAGCTATTATTTTATTCCTCTGATAATTCTTTCAGCCATGAGTTTTCTCATGCTTTTTCATATTATCAGACCGAGTGAATGCTTTATCACAGACACCACAGTAATAAGACTTCTGTTTTGTGTGAACAGTCATGTGTCGAGACAGTTCACTTTTGGTAACAAATTTCTTTTCGCAAACTGTGCATGCATGTTTACGCACATTAAGATGAAACTTCATATGTATGGAAAGGGAACTTGACTGGGAGAATGCTTTATGACACAACTCACACACAAACGGACGTTCTCCAGTATGTTTTCTCAAATGATTCATGAATCCAGTCTTGGTGTAATCTTTCTGACACAAGTGACAGAAGCTAGATTTAGAATCTAACATTCCTGGAAAATGACTGTTTATGTGTTTTCTTAGTTCCCAATAACTGGGAAACTTTTCGGTACAAACATGACATGGATATTTTTTCTCTTCTGTGGGTTTAGCATTGCAATTGTGTGATGACAACAACTGTTCACTGGAAAATATTTGGTTGCACTGGCTGCAAGTATGACTAGCCTCTGAGTCTGTAGACAAGGTTACTTCTAAATAATTTTCAATAGACATGACATTCCCATTTGAGCTGTCGGCGTCGTCGCTATGATTGAGAGTAGTTTGGTCCATTTCAATATCTTTGGTATCCATTTTGGCTAGATAGTTTCTATAGTCTAGTAAATCTTTACCTGAATTGTTATTATCAGGTTCTACAAGATGTAGAATAGGTGACTCACTCTGACCTCTTTCAGGTGAAGGTTTTTCGCTGTCCGAATGCTCGGGTTTTGACGATACGTTATTGTCCGACTCCCAATCATTTTCGATAATTTCAACATCAGAATCCGAATCCTCGTCAGCTAATGTTGAATTTATTAAATGAAACTCTATGTCGTCGAAACGTAACACATTAGGCGGCAGTTTAACCCCGACTATAGCCTGAATCGCCTGCCATGAAAGCTCCTGGGGGTTGTTCTGCATATTAAATCGCACTATCCTAACCTACAAACGAGTATTTTCGGATTACTACAGTGAAATCTTACTTAGTTTAAATGGAATATGGTACACTGATTTATTTACCTGTTACGTGCACGATTTTGAAAATAAATAAGCAGCTGACACCAACTTTCTACATCTAAAAATATTATGCTTCACAGTTTACACTGCACTTTACTGCTTTGGCCTTTGATGGCATAAAATAATTTTCACAGATGCAATAAAATGCATAGATTAAATAGTGTGTAATATAATAGTAGGAGACACAGAATAGTTATCTGTTTACATTTTTGATAAAGGTGTTGTAGACCGGGGCTTATCTTAAACTTATTTGAGACTTTCATAAATCAAGATAAAATTTTTGTTTCTAATATATAAAAAGGTCTTATTTTATAAAATATTCATAATAATATTTTCAAGTACAGCTATTGCAAATCGCTAACAGCAACACTCGTCTTGGAAATGTCATAGAGTCTTTTCAAAATTCAAATAGTTAATAGTACTTTAGTCCATAGACAGCGAAGACTATTGAATTTACCCTCCACTTTTGAAAGTTGAACACTAAATATATGTTATAGTTAAATTGGTGTATAATTAGTAAAAACAGTTTTTGTTCAATTTATGATTTGGTTTGAAGATAGAAGACCAAAAACTCAAAAGTGTCTAAAAAGGACGTTCCTTTAAAATTTAACCTCCATAGTTTGAATTTATATTTAAGTTTTTGTTTGTTGATAGTACGATTATTAAACAAGCAAAAGTACTGTACATTTCGAGATGAATTCGTTAACAGACTTACAGGACTACTTAAAAGGCAAAGATAATTCCAGAAAGTTTTTAAACCATTCTAAAGTACCTTCAATCTGTTATACTGAGCCATGTATGTTGGGAGTAGATGAAGCGGGGCGTGGACCAGTTTTAGGTAAGAAAAAATTCCAAATGTTACTTAACTTAAAATAAAAAAAGTTGAGGGGACAATTATTATCATAAACTACAAAGCAGAGAAACCTATAGTATTTAAGAATCAGCATAAATAACAAGTTATCTTCAATATTCCAGGACCAATGGTATATGGAATATCCTATTGTCCTTTAAACCAATCCGAAGTTTTAAAGTCTTTGGGGTGTGCAGACTCTAAGGCCCTGACTGAAGAAAAGCGTGATGAGATTCTCGTAAAAATGTTAACTGAAGAAGAAGCAACAAAGAATGTGGGCTGGGCAGCGGAGATAATTTCACCTAATTATATTTCAAACTCAATGTATAGAAGAGCTAAACACTCTTTGAATGAGGTATCAAAATTTGAATATTAAAAATGGTAATTTTTATCTTTCTGGTGTTTCTGAAATAAGTGATACATTACATACTACACAACAATATTACTCAATACAGATATATAAGGGGTTTGGTCCAGCTAAGGGTTCTTGTTGGGTTAAATGATTTGAATTTCTAATATGGACATATAGTATGGACGTATATCTCACATAGAAACTCTTGAAAAATATAATGCCTTATTATTTATATATTTTATCTGAAGAGATTGTTGTTAGGGTTTATATATGTATAACATTTCTATATCAAATCACATTTCAACCAAATAAACAGCTGTACATAGCTTGTAAAAGTATTTCTTTTCAGGTGTCTATGAATTCAGCCATAGATCTTATAAAAAAGGTCATGGAACTAGGTGCAAATATTAAAGAGGTTTATGTAGATACTGTAGGTCCACCAGAAAAGTATCAAGCTAAACTGTCTGAAATCTTTCCAGGCATTAAAATTACGGTATGTGATTTGTTAAGAGGTTTTATTTTGTATGGTATAAACACTATGTGTTTTACAAAAGTATATGTTGAAAAATGACATTAATATTTATACAGTCAATATTACAAATGTATGATTTTTTAATGTTTATTTTCAGGTAGCTAAAAAGGCTGATTCCATATATCCAATAGTATCAGCAGCTAGTATAGTAGCTAAGGTGACAAGAGACCATGCATTAAAAGTGTGGAAATTCCGTGAGGGGCTTGATTTAGATTATACACAGTTTGGAAGTGGATATCCGGGAGGTTAGCACTTAGACAAAGCTTTACTAGAAATCATTGATTTTGTAAATAATTTGACTGCCCTATTTTTTATTTTGTTATGCATTGATTATAATTCAAAATGAAGTTTAATAGGCATCTTCTTGAACATATCTTACTTAAAATTAGGCTAAATCATAATTTATTTTAATTAACGCTTTTTTTTTTTTGTTTAGTAGAGCTGAAAAAATTCTTAAATATTAATTTCCCATTGCACATAAAAGTAGAAAATTCCGTGTTTTCTTCAAATATAATCTGGACATTGTAATAATTAATTGTTTTTATAACATTTTATATTTATTGTTATTATTTTTGTATTTTTATGTGTTCTATATGACGAGGAACTACAAAATATATTTAAAATTCATACGCGAGAGACCGACTCGAATTTGCTATAAAAGATCTACTTTCACGCAAAATTGAAAATAAATCAAGCTCGCCTTTAAGGATATGTTCATTCTATGATACAATAATTATGTATTAATTTATTTTTCAACTAGGAATAAAAAGCACTACTATTACAGATCCCCTGACGAAAAAATTCATCCGAGATCAAATAGACCCTGTATTTGGTTATCCACTATTGGTAAGATTTAGCTGGTCGACAGCAGAACTGATGCTACAAGAAAAAGCTGTAACATGCACCTTTGAAGAAGTAGATGATCCAACAAAAAAATCGCCAAAATGTAAACCTATAAACACGTTTTTCGCCCCAAAAGTCGAGGGTGTTAGGAAGAGAAGAAAACACAAATTTTTCGAAGAGCGCTATTTGACTATGGGTAATGCGTTCGATTAAGTTAATACAAGGAAAGACAAATGAATTTTGAAATTATTTGTATAATAATGCAGCTGTAAACCAATATTGTTATAAAAATTCGAGGAATATAAGAAAAATATTGAAAAGAGTTTTAAAAAAGTTGGAGAGATTAGGAGCGGAAATATAGTCCTCAGACACAATAAATTGAAATATTTTTGTATGTATGAACTTCCTAATGACTTTAATAAACAGAGTTATATTGGAACAAATTTAGTAGCAGAAAGGAAACCTATTGAACTTACCTTCTCGTCATTCATCTTATATGCATGTTGTTTCATAAATATTGACTATTGTATAAATAAATATGTTAATTTAAATGAGAATTTTTAATTAGTAAGGCGTTTTGTAACGCCTACTAACACCGTTATATTAAAGCAATGATGATTTGCGATTTAAAATGACTAAGTGAAAATGCATTTTAACAGTAGAAATCGTCAAATTTTATATGCATTAATGCTGCCGACGTTTCGTATAATTTTCCATATGGGGTGGATACATATATTTGCAGCTTTGGACTGTTTCCACATTCTTTTTCATTGTGTTAAACCTGGCTAGAATATTAATGCATTACATAGTCTTAGATAATGGTCCGAAAACAATAAATCTTTTCTAAACATTCGCATTATTCACGTCATGTCGCAATTTTATTAACAGTTTAACGACGGAAACTTTAATGTAGTAAGATAAATCTTTGTGAGCAGTGAATTTTAGCGGTTTGCAACCGTTTCATTGAAATGGAGAGATTATCAAAAATCACCGGGTTATGCAAGATTAGGATCATGACCTAAGAGACTTTCACGTCCATTAAGTTCCATTAAGGATTTCTTTATGCATCGAAAGCATGGGGCTCATCCAAGAAAGGTTAGTTCGGGGCGGGCGCGTGCCTTACGATCGCATTAGTATGCTCAGGGCGACATATGCACCTACTTACCATGAGCGATGCGGAACGCACTTGGGGTCACTTGGAGAATTTAATTGTGTCCCATTATCATATTTAGGTTCTTTTACGGTAAGTCAAAAGTGAAAACTGAATGGGCCTCCAACTCGATTGTCATTCGTCAGTCGCGATCGATGGAGACAACTTCTTCTAAACAGTAGCTCGCTAAAAACACAATGACTTTATTTCGTTTTTGTATAGTCATAACCTTTTGTGCGTGTGCCTCGGCAATCGTAGGTCCGGTATCAAATAGTACTAAGAGTGTGTCCAAAACTGATACTTACCTCGATGCCTATTCGAAAACTCGGATCGAAGCAGAAAAGGCGAAACAGGGTGTTGTTATAATAACGGCTAAAGATGGGGAAAAGAAGATTTCCAATCGAGATGATAGTTTCTCTGGGTACGATTATTCGCCTTCGTACTCGAGCAGCGACAGTTTCAGCTCATCGGGACCATCGAACTCCTACTTACCACCTTCGAGCTACGGCCCTCCCGTGAAGTTTGAGTCCGATATCACTTACAATTCGCCACCGAATACATATGGGCCTCCAGCGACAAACTACGGTCCTCCAACAGCCAGCTATGGCCCCCCATCACCTGCCTATGGTCCACCCGTACAATCTTATGGCCCACCGGTGCATAAGCCTTATCCACCGATATATGGACCACCCAAACCCTCTTATGGAGTTCCCTACACTGCGCCCGGCTTCGGATTCTTCGACAAACTATCTCTAAAGTTGGATATATTGACGGTTGCAAAATTGATGTTAAAATTCCTGATCTTTAAAAAAATAGTGACCATGATAGCAGTAGTTTGTATGTTGTTAGTCATCCCTAAGTTGATTTCCTTCAAGAAAGACAAAGGGGGAGATACCACCGATGAAGATGAACGCAAATTTGGCGGACGAAACTGTAAGTATATTTAGCATTTGAGATCAGAATTTGAAGTGATATATTACGTTGGTATCATCTATTATAATTTGTTTGCAGTGTTGGAATTGACGTCAGCACAGCAACTCCTGGAGAGGGCAATGTATGTATATGGCAGTCAGCAACCGACTTGCGGCGTCACGTGCCGAGTGAGAAGGATTCTCGATGACATATACGAATTTGAACCCTATTTTAAGTGAGTGAAGACTTCATTTCCGAAATACGCTATTTCTTCCTGTATAACAGCAAAAGTTTGAAAACAAATGGTACAGTTTAAATAATTAAACTATAATTTCTACATAGTAACTGACACGTGTTTGAAAGCTTACAAACGTTTAAGGCTGAATATTATTAGACGTACGCTACATAATGAATATAAGTGTCCTTAATATTATAATTCCTCTCTTTCAGGCTCGGTGATAGCAAGGAGTCGTAAGGAAGTGAGAAAATGTTACTCGTGCCATTATAGTTATGCTCCTAAATTATTTATTTATTGTATTAATTCTTAAGGTAATGGACTGAATAAACCATTTAACTTTTTATATCGTTATTTTTGTACATGCCCTATTAATTCAATTTCTGACTAATTTAGGTTAGTGTGTAAATCAATCGGAAAGTGCACGTTTAATTAACACTTCAAATAAAACCGTTTTTTCATCAATAATTAATTGATAATTTTGTGAGTTCATGACATACTTTTTCCATTACAATTATTGCTAAGGATACTTTTCATTTATCTTATATATTTTGAGCCGCAAGTTTTGTGGTCTCTTTCTGACCAATAAAATTTGCTTAGAATAAATTCATGATACACCAAAATTACATAATAAAAGTACATAATGTTATGAAAGGATAAAAAAAGACAAAAACGGAAGTTGTTATCAAACGAATACCTATTGAATTTGTTTGCCTGAAATGTTAAACTGATTTCATAACTTTTCCTTTATCGCATGTTAATTGCATCCAGGTTCAATTAATTCGATTAATAAATTATTAATTGCGATACACTAGAAACGTTATTTTGTTTTTTCTTTAATTTTGTTATAACTACTGCTACTAAACGTACTATGTATTTCTATTCTAAAAACAAACCTAAATCTAGCATATTTCTCTACTTGATACCTAACAAAGAGGCAAAGCCGGTGACTTTGTAGGAAATATTTAGAAATTCTTTCATCAGTGTGAAGGAAGATTGTGTGCTGCAAGGCTAGTAGTGTTGCATTACTAACGAGGTCGGCATTAACTTGTCATTTTGTAGAGATTTAAAATGTATGTTATGTAAGGATGCGTTTAACAATCAAAAATTGTATGCATTGTTAGTTTCACTAGTTTTGGTGAAATTGCACTTTCCCTTTATCAAGATTGGGATCAAAGACCCAGGGTTTAAACAATGCTACGCACAATACCGTGAGTGACCTTCGAAGAATACTAATGAAGTTGTTTTTCTTTCCTTAAGTTGTAATTGATTGACAGCTGAGATTTCTTTTGGTTTTAATAAGGTATATCAGATACAACAAATGGCACAGAGTTTATTTGCAGAGATATATCCATATGTATATATCCCTCGTTGTTTTTTTTTTTAATTTTAAAGTTTTTCTATTTTTTAACAGCAATATGTCTTTTATAATAAAACGTGTTTTAATTTGAATAGCGATTTTAAAGGAACTCTAAATACAAGATAGTGTAAAGATTGCATATACGATATCAAACGAACATCAATATCAGAAATGTAGTTTTTATTACCACCCAGTCAATTAATATTGCTAAAATTGTACCGGAATAACTCTTAGTAATAAAGTTCGTGGAATAATTAATAGAAGTTTAAATCTTATCCTTATTTCAATTGGATAATGTCGGACATGTTATGCCTTTTGTTACTTGCTAGAGGTAATTTAAGCCAATTCAGACAATTGACTGCGCACCCCATATATCATCCGAATTTATTAATAAGTGTTACGTTTTTAAGTCTTATTCGTGTATGAGCAGGTGCAAAAATTAAGGCCGTTGCTGAGGGGATGATGATCTTATCTTAAAGATTAATAAAATAAACACTATCTGATATCCTTTTTATAAAAAACGTAGTGCATATATGACATTAGAAATCATGATTCCTTCAGTACCCCGGGAATGTCCCTAGGTTTAACCTAAGTTATTCTTTTTCTGAATAGGATTCAATAATACAAATTCTTATAACCTTTTGATTGTCTTATTAACGTAGGTAAACTGATTTCACGGATATACCTAAACTATTTATATAAAATTACTTACATAATTCGACATTCAATTGATGTTATTGAAAGCTTCGACAGATATATTTAAAAATCCCGTAAACAATATAAAATCAAGATTTTACCTATTAATAAACTCCTGTCCTTCAGACGTCTATAATGTAGTGAATGATGCTTCGACCGACCTAATTTATGACCTATAAATAATACATTCAAAATCATGCTATTAAAGCCAAGGGAATAATTTGTACCGAAGAAGGACGATACCGTAGAATGTTGACCGTCAGGTGGTTAAATGTAGGAAACACACAATTTGTTGGCATTTCGTAACTGTTATTGTTGGTTGGAAATGCTACGAAACTTAAGGCTAAG
Organism: Pontia daplidice; assembly: GCA_963693355.1. NCBI lineage: Eukaryota > Metazoa > Arthropoda > Insecta > Lepidoptera > Pieridae > Pontia > Pontia daplidice. The sequence goes on along the minus strand of CAVNZL010000139.1, from coordinate 2,358,304 downwards.
TGATTATAATGTACAGGATGGAACATAAACACGATAGAGTATAAAAACTATAAATGTTTGCGAATGTTTTATCTATTTTGCCATAATTTATGCATAACAAAACTAAGAATGTTAATTGACATCATCATTCACGGTTTTTCACTAATTATAACAATTTAACGTACCTAATAGGTACATATATTGTGACAAGTAGGGCAACCATCGTCACGATACACGACAATGAACTTGACGGAAACCATTGTCACGCCCGCACAACGCTCAATGTCCCCAATGTAACTATTTACTATCTATTGGGTTTACTGGCAAGTGCATGTACAGCGAGGTTCGTTTAAAATGGAACAGTATATCTTCTGCTAATTCGATGCTACTCAGTCCGTTTAAAGATGCATTACCATCTGGCTTCGTTAGCCATATAAGAGATTTAACTATTTCAATTTGTTCGTAGAGATTTATTTACGAAATAACTTAGTGGTTAAAGAATCTGAAATTCCTATTTTAGATTTTCTAAACTGAATTGTGTTCCTAAAGCCCTTAAAAATATCAAAATTGCTAACACAGTCATGTTTCTGTCAGCAATATTTTTTTACTACAAATATATAAAGAGCTGCCCCCTAGGGCCATTATTTAAGAAAAAAACTGATACATATAATTAAAATGTTTGATATTAGAATCATAAAATATTTTCCATTATGTCGTTGTGTCTGTTTTTAATTAAGTTAAATTAAAAAAATATATAAATTATACTCTCATCTATGACGTTTACATATAAAGAGCGAAAACACAGAAATAAAAAGTAATGATAGTTAGTTTCGGTCATTAAACATTGCAGACATGTAAAAGTTTAGGCTTGCAGATTCTGATCATTTTTGTTTTCACTGATTATACTTTTTTCTTGATGCTATTAATTAGGGTTCAAGTCTCAATGATATTGTATAAAGTTAAGTGGTATAGAGCCCCCGCGTCATATTTTAATGTGAATATGTTGAAATATCTGACATTTTATAATTACACGTCATACGTTTCTGATAAAGTGCTCTAGCAATTAGTTATAAAGACTATTAACTTTCAAGGTACCTCGCATTTAAATAATGTTTCGTCAAAAATCAATAATGAATAAACTTTGAAATAGCACAGTTAACAATGAATTTAAAAAAGGAATTAAAAATTTTGGTATGTTCCATATTCAAATGTCATTCACTTTGCATCAATCGTAGTGAGCGTGACGATCTCGGTATGTTTTACAATAGCTGTTTAATTTTTGTGTAAAGTGGGTGCTCTATTTAGACCATTGTAGTACTGGGTTGGGATGACTCAAGTGTAGGAGCAGCGGTCTGGAACGCGTGGTTCACTGTGGAATCTGCACGTGGGGGCACCACACGTGCTGAGCCTGACGCATAGCTTGCTCGCAGTGCACGCAGGATAGCGAGTGCAAATCTTCCCAGTCTTTGTAAGGAAACTAGTGATGATTGTGAACCAGTACAGCAATTGCGGCGTCTTCAGTTATACAAGAACATGTTTGCGGAAAGTAGTTTTACCATAAACAGTAAGTACGTATATCTATTTTTTATTACGTCCCTTTTAAATACTTGATGAACTGCCATTTCCGACACCGATAGGTTTTAGTTTGCTGAAATAACACAAAAATATTTCTGCTTCATTCACAAAGAAGTAGGTATACTTAGCTGATAAAGTTATATAAATAATGACGCTTTGCGGGATTAACAGAAATATTAAAGTACGTAAGTATATGAACTCATTTCTTAGTATAAGAATTAAGAGCAGACATTATTTAGAGTCTGTGTCACTCGAACCGTTAAGGTGCATCCATTCACATTAACATTAGTGAAAGAAAGACATTGTTTAGATTTTCCGAAACATGTCGAACCTACTTGTTCGGCCAACCATCTCCATACTTACGTAATTTTATCTCTGAACTATAGTTTTCGTGTTGGTTATCATATAGTATAGGGATTTTTTGTTAGTTGTTTATTTACGCCCTAGTTGACACATTATCAATTCCATCTTCAGTAAGAAATAGATAAAAACCCATTTCTATTCACGTAGACTTATTTTTGTCAGACAATTACAAAATATTCGTTTGAGCCAGTCGCCTTTGCTGACCATGAGATGGTTTCTTAAATACGAAAAATTAATATGCACGACGAAAGTAGATGCTGTTTTGATCCGTTATGAAATTTCTCGTCCACTTTACAATGAGTTACTATTTTTATACACACTGATATTTCTTATCAAATTTTATCAATCAAGGTATCTTAGATAATGTGATATAGTATATTATGTACATATTCGGTTCTGAGAGGTTGTTTATTTGAAGAGTTCTTCTGGAATATGTAATTACGTATATATTCATTACCACTGGCATCTAGCGTCTCTAGTACTACTTGATAGGTGATTATAGATAACATATTGAAGTTATTTTGCTACGTATACGCATATACAAAGGTATGTAATTAATGTCATTAAAATTCATATAGAAATAAAATATGTAAGTTCTTGCATTGTAATAACGAATAATAAAAAGTGAGTGGTTTTTAGATGAATCATAGTAATTGTATTTCAAATAACAGTAAAAGTCTGTACGAAAATTTTAAATAAAATTATTTATTCTATTACTTGTCTACTTGTGTAAGTTTATATTTTTTAGAAAGTCACTGCGCAGTGTTGCATCGATGTTTTTTCATTTGATATGTTTTGAAGGTTTAAAATTATTTTGACAAAGAAGTAGTAAGACGCAGTGTTAAGCACATACTACTTCTATGTTTTATATATTTAATTTTCGTAGAGCACATGTTTTTGCACTTAAATTGAGCATTGACTTAATGGCAAGCTGAGTATTCTTATCTTACAAAGATTGAGAGTCACATAACACAAAGGGGCCACAGTTAACGCAGAGATTAGTCATTCGATCAGGACATTAATTAAATTAACTTCGTAGACGCAGCGATTTTACAAATTTACACAATGTTTACATTTGCATCAGTTCTTGCGTTTCATTTATCTTACTTGTTACAGTGATGAAGGCTCTATGAAATTGATCGTCCGACACAATTCAAGGTGCACTTTTTGAAAGAGAGAAATTGAGATCTGCAAAAATGCCTGAGCTAGGAACAGTGATGCGAGCAATAGAATTGCAACGACTGATTGAAGACAAAGTGTCGGAGTGGCGAGAGAGGTCAGCTCGGGTCGCGGGTACTAGTGTGGTCGACTCTTATCAGCAGCCACTCAACTTCAAACGACACAAGTACAGACGTAAGAACAGCGCAGAAATAAACAGAATTATCGCAAAATACTCAAAAGTTAAAAGGACGGACGAGCGACATTCTGTCCTGCAAACGTGTCTCGAAGAGCCGCCAGTCCCACCCGTCAGGCTAAAAAAGATACGAGGAAAATTTTCGAAGAGCGAAGACAATCTGGCAAATATTGGTGTCATGGACGAACATCCAGCCGCTAACACTCCAGTGAAATCTCAATTTAATGTCTCTAAATATAACACAAAAAGTTGCGAGGACATTAATGCTTTCGTCGATGTTGGGCGAACAAAGAAAAGTAAGTTATTTGAGGAGAAAAGTATTTTAAATACCAAAGCCACCCCCGTTATGAGGCCAAAATTACATAGTATTAATGAAGATATCCTAGATATATCGGACTTCAGTGATAGCGGTGTGGATTTAAGACCCAGACAAAACTATTTAACCTCTACTCCATTATCAAGCAGGAAGACATGTCCCGTTGGTGATTCTGTGTCAGTGATTGATTTTGATAAGTGTTCAAATAGTGCGAGTGATTTAAAAAAAGGTAGTTCTGAACCTGATATAGCGAAAAGAAACTCTGTGGAATCATCAAAGACTTTAGATGCAAGAAAACGCTGGAATCTTCTGAAGCCATTGAAACCGACTTTTCGAAAAGGAACATTGGATTGCTTAATTCGATGGCGTGGAAAGAAGTCACATAATCAAACCAAGTAAGTATTTATTAAATATATAATTAAAGCACTGTTATATATGTTGACCCGATGAGATATCCGCGTTTATTCTTACCGCGGAAAAAATCTAATTCGCCCTTTGTAACAACATAACAGATCGTCCCCTCCTTTGGGCGTTTTATAAAGTCTAAGTTACTTGGTGAATATCATTCTAAAAGTTATTTTAAATGGTCCAGTAGTTTTTTAGTTTACCCGTTACGAACGTACAAATTTCATCTGTATATAAATTACCTTCTTTAATTCGCATTCGTCTTATATTGATACGAGAAGTCGTTTAACTAAGTAGGAGAGTGGTTAATAGATCCGGTAACTTTCCAGTTCAGATTAATTACTGTACTATGCACCCGTTCATCTGTTATGTTTATGAAGGACGCATTCCTTTATACGTAGGTACTAAACCGTACATCACCATTATGCAATTTCCTGTGAGAAACATAGCTCTATGGATGGAATAACGAAACTTAGATATTATTTGATACACGACATGATACAATCAGATATGCAATGCAAGCAGCTGTAGTGTAGGTGCTGTATTAAATTATAAAATCCTATATTATTTTATTTTTCCAATCGCGTCATCTCTTTTCCAATATTCATTAGATTGTGGTAATACGGTCAACACATATACTTTCCTACTTGCTTTATAAAATCCGATATAGTACAGGAATATATATAAATACACATCAATTGAAGCGTGAGAATATGTTACGACGTTTTATTTGTATAGTTGTTGAATGGAGTTCCAAAATGATTTAATTATGTGACCCATATCGTTGACCTACCCCAAAAATGTCTTTGCGTAAGTTGACTTTACCGTTAATAACAAAGTTATTTAAAATACGATAGATTATATTCATTATTTCACAACAATCTGCCCTCTACAGTTATCTACATACACTTATGAGTGTGTACGTCGCGGAGTTTAGACTACATTAATAACAAAAACATGATCTAGATGGCGCTTTATGCAATTTGCATTATTTATTGTTAGTTGCATTAAAATAAATTGTACTATTTTTCGTTCGTGTTAATTTTCAATTTGCAAAGACTGGAGATTATAACAACTTTCCTATTTTTAACAAGTCGTTATAGGTTCACGATCCATGCTCCATATTTTAGTAGCATCGTATAATTTATAATTATAAATTATTATTTGTTTGTTTTTATTTTGTCTTTTTTTATTTATAATTTTCGTTTAATTTATAAGAACCAGGCAAGAATACCCATTTTGCAATTAAATGGTCACAACTTCCCAACAATTAAAATAACCCGTTCAACGAGGAAATCTTATGACCCGTTATTAGCGTGTTGTATTGTTTATGTAAATTATATAGTACATACTTATATTTTTAAACTCAAACTATTAATGTGTCTTACTTATGAACTAAGAATGAAAAAAATCTAAATTTACATTTACTACCAGTTCCCAAGTCAAGGGAGTAGAAGCATAGTATAGCGAAACAGAACTGGTAAACAAACATCACTCTTTTAAAGCAAAGTGTATATTTTAGGGGTAACAACGGTAACTAAATGTTTGAGAGAGACATGTATAAGTTAATACTAAAGATAGAAATATCGCTGACAAGGAGCCGATTTGGCCTCATAGGGTTTTTATGACCATTTTAAAACAATAAAACAGTGCTATGACTAATTTATTTTTATATGTATAAAGCCCAAGTATATTATATAAACATATTAAAAAGAGAATTTAGTATTGCACAGATCTTTCGACGGTGCTCTTACCGCAAGGCCAGTCTCAAAATTCAAAAAGATTGTTTATTAAGTTCGATAAAGTTTTTACATTTATAGCACATAAACTTTATAGTCATATCATATAGACATCAGTACATATTTAAATTGTAGTAAAATATGACAGGGCCGTAGGAGTAGACGAGAAGTCACTAAATCCATCCGTTTAAAATATTCAAGGGTATTATTATGTATTAACAGATTATGTACGTATAAAATACTTTCGTTTCGTAAAAAAATGATAAGTTACAGAGTTCTTACTTCTTGAAGCATATTTTGCAAAATTCTAGCAATGCAGTGTGAAGCGGTGCACCACAGTAAGTTGGCTATTAGCATCACAATAAGTACAAGCAATCTTGTAATTTGTATGTGAATATGTCGACCTACTCACTGTCGGCATTGAGTCAGCGAGGATTTTATTAATATTGAGTTTATCATTATTTTGACTACTATTTATTTCTATTGCAACAAAAAATAATGTTGTATATTCCTTGCGTTGTTCAATAGAAGAAGCGATAGCCCAGTTATATTTCAAAGTTAAATTTCAATAAATATTCGAATTATAAAAAATACTAAGTTAAACTATGTAAATATTACAATCGCTCAGGAAGTAGGCTATATGTAATGTAGGCTAAAGAATTAAAAAAAAATACGATAATCTATTTATTATTTAAGTATGGGAGAGCACTCAGTGCACCTCAAATTAATAGAATATATGTGTAGTAGGTTAGGCACTTAACACTTGGGTAATAAAACAAACTCATGAATCATTGAAAGGAATTGGAATAACCGTATTCAGTAATGTGAACATGTTTTCTGATTCCGCACTACATGTTTACTTCTGAACAATTACATTAAATTTATAAAATTAAAATATTATCCTCAAATGTCGTGGGATCGAATTAGTTTGAGCGTCAATAGCAATGGGTTTATAATTGTTCTAATTTATTCGCTGGTTTTTTCGTTTAACCTTGGGGGAAAAAAATTGAAATACTTTACATTGAACCCAAGTCTAAACAAAGCTTCTGTGATATGAAGTCTCGTTAGTCGTTTGTCAGTCGTTGGCAATTCGCGATACGCGAAGCCTGAAAATTTATAGTGGAGATAATTCGTTCGGTTTAGTATTTAGGTGTTTTTGACAATGGATCTTGTAATAAAAAGTGATCCTTGGAAATTTGTGTTCAAGAGTCTGCAGGATAAGGAAATCGTTAGTCGTACAAAGTGAGTTTATTGCAATGACATGAAAGTTCTTTTCTTTACTAAGTTTTGATGCTATTTTTGTCTTAAAATATCAAATACTCATAAAACCATGCACCTGTGTAAAGATTATTATAGCACATTTCGGACCATATTTAATAAAATATTATTTTTAACATGATTACTGAAAGATGATTTCATTGTTTGTTCCTCCTAGATAATATTGTTTACACATCAAACGATAAAGACATACAACCTTCCAGCTAGTTCAGTCCTTTAGCTTACAGCAAACCAAATTTTACCGTGTGGAAATTTTTGACACTATTGGAGAAGACTTTCAGAGAAATTATAGTCTTCTCCAATAGTGTCAAAATTTTCCTGAACTGCATGATATTAGTAAAATTTGCGATGTACGAGTATAATAAGGAAGATTAAAGATAACTTCAAAACTACGTTTCCTCTTTGTTAAAATGTTTTAAAACCCCAGGTGGTTTTAAAACATTTTAGAAAAGGCTTTACTTTTAGACTCTGGTTTGCTAAGTTATCAGCGTTTATTTATTATAAGAAACACAACAAACACATTATATTTACATACATACAGTAAAGTCAAAGATATAGATGCGTTTCACAAATAATTAGATAGAATAATTAACGGGACACAAATATAAGGCGGAAACATACAAACAAAAAAATAAAAAATACGATTACATGAAAATTAAAATAATATTTAAGTTTTAAAAACAATTCGCACCTGAATGAAGCTGTGGGGAACGAAAATATTTTTTTATCTATGGAAAAGTCATCATAGGTGCGTTAATGTTAAGTCCTTTCAGAATCTCATACATAGTTCAAATGCCTATATGAAAAAGTGACATTTTGAGTTTATTTAAAATTTCTATCGTGCGTGTAATATGATATTTATGAAGCGTCTAAAACTCCAAACCCCAGATTTATATAAATAGCTTCTATAATAAATTTAATTAGATAATTTGTGCTAATTTAAAGAATTATTAATCATTACAAGTTGTGCTATTTAAAGAATTTTATTTATTATAAGAATACTTGCATAAGAATTACTAATTTTAATTGAATTGTTAAGTACCTAGGATCTAAGTAAGCAAAATAATATATACGTTCGGCATACTGTTTAGGCACCTTTTTGCTAAATATTTTTAAAATTTCGATAATAATAAATTCCGTATTCCGATTTAGTATATGTAGTTAATAATGCTACTGAGTGAGATCAGTTGTCTGAGTACTATGGACTTGCACTCTTAGCGGCATCGAATATGTGCAAGCCGATACTACGTATAGAATGAGTTGTCCAAATTTTTCTTACACGCACCTGCATAGCTATGTTGAAAATTCATTTTTGAAGTCAGGCTTACAATCCAAAACATTTTAATTGTGGCTTAAAAATCGACGTAAAAATGTTGACATATAAGATTCTTATTAGAAATTATAAAGTTAAGAGATGCTTAATTTTTTAAAATTTTTTTTCTTCTTCTGAATTCGTCGTTCCATTTTTTAACATTTTTGTACTTTGTAATAATATATTTCGTCTGACACTTGCCTATTAATTTCTTTTCACTGTTACAAAGCACTCAAAACGGTTAATATATATAATATTCTTAATACAATATTTTTTAATTAATACCCAGCTCGACTGGACTACCGTTGAATGAAACATGTTTATCTAGTAAGTCGATACGCAACACTGCACAACTACTTAGAAGGCCTATGCGTAAAACATGTAAAAATGAGCGGAAATTGTGTGAACAGGTGAAGGCTATTCACAGAGTTCGTGATGTAATAGTTAGTTATCAATAATCGAAACATTTTTCAAGGTCTTTAATGCAAGCAAAACATAAAATTTTCTATAACATTAATACGTCGAAAGGAATGCATAAGCCAAAAATTGAAAATGCGCGCGCACTTATGAGATCAAAACCAATGTTGTTTACCTGTTGCATACATCTAATATGTGCAGTTTTTATTTATTATTTTCTTTTAAAGATAAATATTAAATCGATGTCCAATATTGAGATGTAAAGTAAGTATATTAATAGATTTAATCTAATTGGAGGATAGAATTGCGAGTGTTGAATATTATAATAGCACGTGCGATTAGCGTTAGTGGTTAGTTTTAGTTACTTCACTTACTTGTTAGTTCCACGGCTGTTTTGTGGACCGACGAACGTGGCCGTCTTGAATTACGTCACTGTCATTTCAATGCTATCGCGGAGCAATAGCAAAAACAATCATTTTAGCCTGAGTCTTTACTCGAGTTTTCATCTTAGTGAAATAGAACGAGAATGAAATGAATTAATGAGAACTGTGTAAGTTCAGTGACATTTTGATATTAAGCGGGACGAGGAAATAAGCGACGATCGAATATTTATTCTTATGCGCCAGACGTCTTAGCCAGGTTTTGTTTGTGTTTACGTCATTTTTGTGAGCATGACTCGTTCATGATCCGCTGATTCATTTATCTGCATATTGTTATGGTAGCTTGAAGTCACGAAACGCCTACAATCAGAACGTTTTCTATGGAAACAAAATATAATTTGTTATAAAAATGGACGAAGAATCTATGTGGAAAAGTTTTTATGATAAGTTGCAGCAGCAAAAATCTGTGGAAGAACAAGTTCACGAAAGCCGGTAAGTAGGTAGCTAAATGTAATTTAGTATGCGGTTCAGAGAAAGTGTTATTATGGTGCTTGACCTCTATATTCTGCCGTTTGAATGGCTAGGTATATAATATAAGAGTTTATTTAGTTAAAATTTATGAAAAAAAACACGATAATCATGTTATATTACGATTAATGTACTTAATAATCAGAGATTGATAAATAGCTACCACCTAACTTATCTCTTATCCAAATAATTGAATGAAGGAAACTAAGAAAGTTAAAAAGGTTACCCTCGATTGTCTGGTTTCCAAATGATATAAATGTTCTTGGAATACCAATTCAAGAATCGATTATATGATAATAATGGGCGACAAAGTTATTCGCGTATACATAGAAAAACCGTCTTTGTAAGTCGTTTAAAAGTTGCAAATTTTGTAAATTTAAACCAAGTCTGACAATTATTGGTTCAAAGACATAATTTTCCTCACGAGGTAAAGTTCACTGTATGAGTAAATGTATGTGTATGGTAAATAATTGCAAACATAGATAGAAAAATTCATTGGTTCACAACCGGGCGTCAAATAACTGTAACAAAGGAATTAATTATTTTATTAACTGATATGCCTTTTAACACTTATTTAAGGGTAACAGGTAACTAAGATTCAAAATAGGATTTAATACTTTGTTAAATTTTTCATCTATGAAGATATTGATAGATAAAAGAATTGAAAGTAGAAAAGTTGACGCTTTTCCCTTATGAAATTCCTGCTTTCACTCGTATTATATTATAATATGTTGTAATGATGAATTATGATGTACAATGTAGTTATACATAGCTAGATTGATAAGTTCACCACCAGACAGATAGGTGGTTTTCATTACGGATGACAATTGACTGTAGAGTTATCCGCTATGCTCTGTACCGACGTATCAAGATACTTTAAGGTGATACCATTTTCGTAGCTACCCCCAAATTTAGGGGAATTTAAAGAAAAGTCACGAATAAATACCAAAAACTAGTTTATCTCATCATTAAAATCTTACGTTAAATAAACATGTATATGCATATGTAAATGTATACAGTCCACTTACATAAATAAAACAGTTGTATAATACTATTTAAATATAGTTTTTATAATTTTTCAAATAGACAGAAAATTAAAACCTTTTCGGTTGGTACGATGAAAATCGTAAAAAGAGGACTTTGAAGTTGGTTCTAACTCCTAGGTGGAATATTCTGAACGTTGGAGTTGGCATCACTGATTGAAGGAGGTGCCGACTGCTGTTCTCGAATGAATATTGATCAAATAAATAAAGTGGCCTTAATTTGTTCGTTACATTCTGTCTCTATTCTCTCTAACCAAGTATCTGAAGCAATAATATTGTGTTATGTAAAGCCGTGATAAGAAAACTGTTATCAATTGAAACTGTTATTTTTAAACAACTACTATCTGAGAATACATAATTCACGCTACTTTAAAATGAATTTTATTCGAGGTGGTTTATTGTCACAAAAATCTAAGATGACCCAGGATTATCGAAATCTCCATTTATTAAAGAAACAAGCTTATATAAATGGAGAATGGGTTAACGCAAAAAGCAGTGGTTCCTTTCCTGTACTAGACCCGGCGAACGACAAAGTTATAACTGATGTACCTGATATGGATGCAAGTGATGCTAAAACAGCGGTTGATGCTGCTGCCTCTGCCTTTAAATCATGGAGAGATACGACAGCGAAAGAAAGATCAACGATATTGAGAAAATGGTTTGACAATTGTCAAAAAAATAGCGAACACCTGGCTGAAATTATTACTGCAGAAGCAGGTAAACCTCTTATTGAATCAAGAGGAGAAATTGTGTATGGAAATTCATTTCTGGAGTGGTTTGCTGATACAGCTCGTCATATTAATGGAGAAGTTATACCAAGTCCTTGGCCCAATAAACAAATCATAGTTACAAGACAACCCCTGGGTGTTGTTTCAATAATCACCCCATGGAACTTTCCATTTGCCATGATAACTCGTAAAGTTGGAGCACTTTTAGCAGCTGGCTGTACGTGTGTCATAAAGCCAGCAGAGGATACTCCGTTAACAGCTTTGGCTGCAGTGGAATTGGCTAATCAGGCTGGTGTCCCAAAAGGTGTTATAAATGTTATAACATCAAGTAGAAAGAATGCCCCTGGCGTTGGTAAAGTTTTATGTGAAGATCCACAAGTAGGCTGCATTTCCTTCACTGGTTCAACAAATGTTGGAAAAATATTATATGGAATGGCAGCTAAAGGTATAAAGAGAGTATCATTAGAACTCGGTGGTAATGCTCCATTTATTGTGTTTCCAAGTGCTGATATAAACCATGCAGCTGATCAGGCTATGCTGGCCAAGTTTAGGAATAATGGGCAGGCATGTGTTGGAGCAAATAGGTTTTTGATACATCAAGATGTTTTTGACGAATTTGTTCAGTGTTTTCAATCAAAAATACAGGAACGTTGTATATTGGGGCCTGGCAATAAGGAAGGTGTTACTTGTGGGCCCCTAATAAATCATGCTCAGGTCAAGACTGTATCTGAATTAGTTAATGATGCAGTTGCCAAGGGTGCAAAAATCTTAATGGGTGGTAAAATTGCTGAAAGTATTGGAAATAAGTTTTTTGAGTCTACTATGCTAATAGATGTTAATAAAGAAATGAAAATATATGGAGAGGAGATATTTGGACCGGTTGTTGTGTGTCTTAAATTTAATACCGAGAGTGAGGCATTAGAGATTGCTAACAGCACTAGAAGTGGACTGGCATCATATGTGTTTACAAAAGATCTTGGGCAGGCATTTAGAATGTCTTGTCAATTAGAGTTTGGTATGGTGGCCATAAATGATGGTGTTTTATCTAGTTCTGAACCACCATTTGGTGGAATAAAGGAATCTGGTATAGGGCGAGAGGGAAGCAAGCATGGAGCTGAAGAATATACTGATATTAAATACACACTCTTTTCAGCTTTAGACAAATAATATGCAAAAAAGTAAATTATAATTTTTATCTTATTTAATATAATTAATCAGGGAGGCTATTCAACATTATACCATTCAAGTCTTCCAGAAAATGTGATTATAGTATAAGAATTAATAGCAATGCATGAAGTAATTTACATTTATTTTAAGATATGTGATTGTTATATCAAGGATATAAAACCAGCATTTACTAAGCATTCAATTGTGATATATAAAAATGTAACAAATAAATGTAATGAATAAAAAATAAAACATTTTGTGTGTTATTAATTTCTAACTAAAAAAGATATTTAAAAGGTACCAATACATACTCTAACAGCCTTGTGTTTCTTCAAGACATATTCATGATAAAAATTTCTTGCAGAATCCAAGAAGTTGATGACAGTTTCTTTGAAAAATTTGGGTCCATCTTGAAACAAGTATCACAAAAAGCTGCTCTAGAAGAATCAACTCCGCTAGCCCCTTTAAAAGAGGCAGAGGAGCAGGATGGTGAACAAAAGGTGATAGCAGAAGTAGGAGAGACCAGAAGTGTAACTAGAGATTCTGACAGTGGCAATGAGACACTTCTCGACACAGATTCAGAACCAGAGGATCCAGAGAAGTTAGATTTGTATGTTGAAGCTATTGGATGGAATGTAAGTTTTTTTATTTCTTGTTAGTCTAAACTAAATCTTGTGTCTATGCGACTTGGTTAGTATGACATCGTAATGTTTATTCGGATGTTAGGTAAGTTGTAAGGTTTTAACCTTAAGCAACATATAACAGCTGGTTTGGTAAACGTATAGGACCGAGGATTTAAGACCCGGCGGAATGCTACGGGTGGATTGAGATAGAGATTTGTTGTGAGTTACGAACTATACATATTTATTTAACATAATTTTTCTTATGAATCATTATTATAATTTTTTAAAGAGCTTAATGTTTAATTATAAATATTTATAATTAAACTATTTAATAAAATATGTGAAGGTCAACCGCTTGGTCAGAACATTGACACCCTTCGAGTGGTAGCACAATGGTCAAGTAATGGCAATGTGCCAACTCTTTATTTTCATCAGTTATTTTGTCAACTTCCATGCCAAGGTTGCTTCGAATGGCCAAGAATACCTATGCGTTTGAATGCCAATCCCCTTTAAACCATTTGAAAAATGCGTAATCTATGTTAAAGTCACTCAAAGTTGAAAAAAAATCCATAGGAGATGCAGATTTTCACATCTATGACAAAAATGATTCCTTCGTCGTCCAACTGGCTAGCGGTTTTTGTTGATCTTCAGTTGTAGCCAGTAACATTGTCGATTGAGCTAAGAAAGCGGGAAGACGATGGAGACCCAATCTATAAACGAATTATTTAAAAGAAAAAAGTTACAATAGGCTTATCAGCATTAAAATTAATTAAATAACCATATGATATAATCAAATTATGTTATTAGTACTATATAGTTATTGTTTATATTAAGATAGTTATATTTTAAATATATCATCTGCCTAAAACGTCTTGATTACGTAGTCTGGATATTCTCAAGTTGTAGTGCATTACGTTCATGCAATTGATTACATAGATTATATACATACATAGATTGAGATACATTATTAAAATAGAATAAATTCTTTATAAACACAGCTGATATCAATACAAAGAATTGTAATGAATAAGGCATTACTCATTTAATGACGTCTTTATTAAACTTGAACGAGCTTAGCTTCCTTATTAGATGTAATGTTTAGGTATTTGAAATTCATATATAAGGACATATGAATTTCAAATATGCGTTAAATATTATTCGACTTTAAGAAAAGTTTTTAACTCTATACAATGTTATGAATAAACCATTAACCATTATAGTAACAGTAATGTAAACTAGTTCATATAATAAATACTTTAGCACGTGCGCACACACTGAACCCGGGACCTTGGGTGGTTACGTGTTTAGTGTTATAACCACTTACTTTATTGTAAACATAAAATCTAAACGAACAGTTTGTTTGAGTTTATAAATGGGATTATTATATATTGAGGAAGTTGGTTAAGAAGTATGGGTTACATACATTATAATGGAATACATATTATATACCTAAAAGATCAGTCTGTATGTAACATTTGATACAATATACAATTATAACTACGACATCAACTATACTGGTATATTTTATTGGCTCCTTATGAAATACGCATTAGACGATCTTCAGTTCTACATTCAATGAACTGCTTTATAGATTATTACATGTAATTGAAGAGTACATAAATCTATTTTTCCATTAGCAAAACGTTATACAGAAGGCTATCATAAATTTTCCTTAAAAATGTACTTCGGTTTTACGAATCGTTTTACGGTCTGCGAGATGTTAAGGTTTCTAAACGAGTAAATAAATATAAAGTAACTTTTTATTATTTGGTCGTATATACGTTGGCGGCGCCTTGCAAAAATAGAATCAGTCATGTTCGAATCCCGATTCCCAGCCAGACTCGTCAGTGCTGAAACGGAACGCAGCAGATTCATATTTGTTATCTAATACAGCATGAATTGCTATATGAAAATTCCGTCCTAAAGTGATTATAGTGCGTGAGTGAAAATGAACGGAACGGGGACATTGCGGACTAAGTTTAGGGGAGTAAAGAAGGAGATCCTAGAACGGCAGACTAGCATGATCATACAATCGATGACTGTATGTAAATATCAACTCAATTTGACTCGCAATATTAATTAGACGGTTTAAATTATCTAATACTTCAGTACCGGATATGTCTTGCCTTTTAAAAATGCTAATGACTTCAGCGTTTAAAAATAAGTTTGTCAATGCGGACAAAAAGTAAGCCTAACAAGAAAATTGTACCTAACATTGTTCGTATTCACGTTAGAGGAGTTCTAATGGTTATTTACTTGAATACAAAGCCACCACTATGCTGTAGGTCAGTAAATCTAAACCACCGGTTTTCCGTTAGATCAATAATTTTCCCACGACGGCGCACTAAGTACTGAACTACAAATATTGCATTTTATCGACAGTATAATATGCGGTTTACAATTGATTGAATGGTTTGTTTTGGGTTTGCCTTAGCAACCCCTAGTTAGTGATTGACCTTATCACAAGGAAGCGAAGTTAAAAAGTGTATTAGTAGTGATTTAATGAAACTAGTATATTATTACGATTCTTCGGTATGTCGTTAGTGTTCGTTTTGTTTATTGAAGCTTTATTTGAAAAAAGATCAAAACCGCTCATTGCTCGTAACTTTAAATTGATGAAGCATTCTTTTTTTGAAATCATGTATGAAGTTTTTGTTTATTTCCGGTAACGATTGTCTTCGTGACGTGTCTTAATGTTTTGTTTATTTAAAGTAAAATTAATTATTTACGTATTGACCTACTCAGTTTAAATTCACTTTTTTATAGGTCGATGAACTCTACTTGGAAGTGTTATATGAAATCTTACACAATGTCGGCGGATGTGACATAGGGTGTGAAGTGGGGACTCAAGCGATGCTTTCATATGTCCAAGAAGCATTTAAGATCTCCAATGAGAAACATACAGAATTATTAACTCAAGCGGAGGCGAAAGAACCCCCAGAACTGATGCTCAATGTTGAAGTTATTGAGGGGAAAGATTTAGTTCCTAAAGACCCGAATGGGTTAAGTGATCCCTTCGTGACAATATACCTCACTTCCAATACTTCACATAGGTATAATACATCTGTCAAAGCCAGTACTTTAAATCCTGTCTGGGAAGAACATTTTTCATTGTAAGTATATAATTTATAATTAGTTTAGTAATTTAGACTATAGAGTTAATCCTCTCTAAGACCTCGTTAGACATTTGCTCGCCTTTTTGTAACTGTTTTTCTATTCTTTATTGATTAAAAAAGGTCTTGTTTAATCGGTTTATATGCACTATGTGTTGTTAAATAAAATACTGATGTAGTAGCAATCAATTAAAAAAAAATACTTCACTTTGGATTTATTTGGATTCATTGGAATTATTAATATGAAATATACTCATTCCTAACGTACGACACTTGCGCGTCCAGTTCACAAATCTAATTTTGCACTAACAGAAATTTAACCGGAGTGCAAGGTCATTGCGAATTACCTATAAATTTATCCCGTGTTCCTAATCTATACTGTAGTTTAAGGTACGACATAATACAGACTATATTTTAAAGAAAACTAAATAGAAACAAAAAACTTACCTAACTAACCTATTTTATATTTTTAAGTTCTCAGATATTACATTTTATTTAAATTCTTCGCAGTTCCACATTATCTTATATTTTGATTTATTATATATAGTTAATATATTGCAGACCCATGTCCGGAAATGTTCACGAAGATTCTCTGGTCTTAGAAGTATGGTAAGTTGTATGCCAATAAATATTTTAAATCTAAATGTATATGTAAGAATTGAAAACTAATTTTGATAGTGTTGACCTGTAATACAGTAATATTATATAGCTTTTAGAGATTAAACACAAATTTACGCTAGTGATTGTAATTTGTACCACGAAGGAGCCAATTTACTTATGAGTACACTGTGTCGTAGCAAGCAAGACTTCAATATAGTCAACCAATTGCTACTTCCGCTAGCTTAAGTAGACTTATATTACGTAAACAATATTAACAGATTGACAATGCTTTTAACGTGTGAAATTCTGTAGTTGGTATAGAAATCGATTATTTCTAAACTATGTTTTGACAGTGTCGGAAGCACATTTAATTATGCATCTCTTTTCTGTTTGTAAACTTTTATACTTGTGACGATTCTAGGGACTTCGATCCTGCAGAGACTGTAAAAGAGAAGATGACGAAAATATTTGAGGTAAAGGGCGTGAAAGGACTCAGAAAACTGATGAAGGAAATTGCAATCACTGCTTCCACGGGCAAACATGATAATGAGTTGATTGGCACTTCTAATATACCGCTTAAAGTAAGTTTTTTTAAAGCCTTTAGTTAATGTTTAATTATTTTATTAATTTAGCTTAAGTTAAATATTATGAAATATTTTTAAGCAAATTATTAATAAAGCATCTTGCAGTTTTATTAGAAAATTATCAAGAACTATCCAAATTCACAATGTAGCTTTGTAAATCTTTTAGTTAAATGTTTAATTATTTAGCTTAAGTTAAATATTATAAAATATTTTTAAGCAAATTATTTATAAACCGTCTTGCAGTTTTATTAGAAAATGATTAAGAACTATTCAAATTCACTAGCAGACAAATTTCATCCAAATTTACTAACGTTTCCATTTCAGTCAATACCAGCGGGAGGTATGATTATGTGGTTGAACCTAAGCAAGAAGAGTAAAGTCAGAAGGCAGGGCGTTGTGAAGGTCCGGTTCAATTTCTCATCGGAAAAGAACTCGCAGGTTGCTGCGCAAGAGCATCGACATTTGCTAAGGATTTTATTGCTACACGAGTTGGAAAGTTCGAAGGTAAAGGAAAAATAATTTTCCGTTCCTAAAGGCGCGTTCTCATGAGTCAAGTTAGTTGACCGATTATAGTTGATCAACAAAGATTTAGGAATACCGATATAGTGATATCTTGTCGACCGCGGCTTTTCAACTGAGTTGAAAATAAAATTGAAAATGTTCTGTTTAATGTGTGAACAAAAATGATACAACTTAGTCAACTATAATCGGTCAAAAAACCTTGACTCATGAGAACGCGCCTGTATATCTGTTTGGAATACTTTGCAGATATTATTATAATAAAATTGAAATGACTGGTATTTCCAGGTAGCGCCATATTGGTGGTGCGGCAACTTCAGCGCACCAGCCGAAGGCATCCTGACCCAGCACGCGGCGCAAAGTGGTCTCACACAGAATGACAACCTTCTCGCGCAATGGCTCGTCTTCTGCGCAGTCACCGTGGACCACCCACTCAGTTTTGCGCTCTTCAATAATTTACTGGACAAAATTAACAAGCCTTTGCAGTCGGGTAAGCGATCTTTATTTGTTGCATATATTATCACCTCGATGTCCGCCGTTCCACAACCGAGCGCTTCATAAGTCACTTTCTGCCGCGCACCACCGCTATGTGGAACCAGCTGCCGAACAATTACGACTAAGGGGCCTTCAAAAGAGCGTATAAGCATCTTAGAGGCCGGCAACGCACTAGTGAGGCATGTGGCATCGCGAGTGTCCATGGACGGCGGTATCACTTAACATCAGGTGAGCCTCTTGCTCATTTGCCCCCAGTTCTATAAAAAAAAATATGTTTGTCAGGCAGAATTAGGTTTTATTACCTGCTAAGCATTTTTGCATTTATTCGTTCTAAACAGTAAATAGGATATGTAGTAACGTTTGGAGTTTTTGTAATTTAAGTATGTCTCATTTTAAGATCACAGAGCATAAGCTACTTTTGTTTATGTATATAACTAATAAACAAATAAAACTTATCCTTACACGAAATGAGTTCACTTATTACACTTATAAATGACATCATGACTCGTTTCCATCGCATTGAATAAACAAACATTATGACTTTATCGTGATAGAGTTTGTCAACGTGTGCAATAGTTGCCTTCAAGGTTGTCAATTTCCACTCTAATTGTTGTTTTATTATCGAGGCTGATAATTCAGCTAATAGTGTAATCCAAGTGGGAGATCGACATACATTCCTTTTTACGTTTTAAGATTTGGTTTTTTATTACTACAGCACCCTCTCTTGACACAGTGTCAGATGTAAATACCGTTTTGCTTTATTTCGAATTCAAAGTAGCTGCTACTCAGGAAATTTGATACCCACTAATATGAACTCCTTTGAACGACACTGTGGACTTCGAGAGACCCCCATGCACACATAAATGCACATTTTCACTTTATTCTTGTATGTGCGTAATGTGAACGATTAAATTATATTCCTTTTGAGTTAATGCATTTTTGTAGCATGAAAATTTCCTATATTTCTTATATAGCCAATATAACGACTAGAAAACTCGTAGAAAACAATTACAACTGTTATGGTAAAACAAGTAATGTCGATTAAATTTTAAAAATTAGTCTTCAAATAATAACTTTCTAGACCCAAGATCGCGCCTAGACTCTTGCATGAGCCTGGGTACGTACCACAGGAGTGGGGTTTCAAATCTTTAAAACGGGCTAAACCCATAAGTTATAATCATTTAAACTATTATCAACACGAAACGCTATCTCTGTTTCATGCGCCGATTTTCCTTAACGCGTGATAAAAAATTCAGTTCATAGTACTTAATTTACTATATGAGTCATTCCAACTACATTTTGACATTGACATCCTTCGACGATTTTAGGTCTGGTAAACGAAGAGGACGTGAAACTATTCTGGGACGGTACGAAAAAACTTCTACCGACATGTTACAGTCATATCAGGAAACTAAGAAAGAAGACGGCAGGTGACAAGACTGTTATGAAAACGCTTCGTGAAGTACTAAGGATAGTTTACAAACTGTCTTCGTTGGACGTCCCAGAAACAGTAGACCTGTTCCCCACAAACCTATATGGCTGGTTAAAACAAAATACAGATGGGAGTAAGCTATCGATGTACGATGTGTTGCATCAAGCGGTAGTTCAAGGGGCAGCTGATTGGTTCGTTCACATTCTTGATAATAACGAGTGTAAGGACAAAACGGAAGATTCAAGACTGCAGCATTTGATACGTGTCATACAGTTGGTACGGTCGGATTTGCAACGCGCAATTGAATATTTTGACAGAGTGTTCGTTGAGTGAGTAATTATTTTTCATTTGTTTATTTCGCCTTCACGCTTTGTCCACAAACACATGTTAAAGAACCATTATGAGAAAGTAAGATTATATAACAATTAAGAAGAAGGAGAATCGTTTATTGCCATTAGATTACAATTTATGTTTTTTTTTATAATTAACTTATAATTTATCTTAAAACTAGACTTAATTAATAATTATACAATGAAAACTACATAATAATAAAAAAATGTATAAAAAAGAAAGACAAAACTTTAATAAATATCATTAAAAATAGGGGAGAGAAAGAACATAATTGTACCGATAAGGGGGGCAATCAGGACCAGACTCAGCTTATAGATGTTTGAGTTCTCAAACAGCGCTATTTTTCATCCTGCTCCTGTTATTTTTTGAGGGCTGAGGCTTGAGGTTATTACGCAGTTTTTTGTTTGTATGCAGAGACAGACTTTATGAAACTAAAATACTATGTATTAAGATTGATTGACATTGATTCATTACGAACTATTCTATTATTATTAATTCCTTAATTTAAAACGTTCCTTTCTTATCATATTAAACGCACTTTTAGTTCGCTTCCGGATTTTTCAAATGATATATTTTTATTTTCAGAGTAATGAGCTTCCCTTATTCCAAAGCTCTGTATGGTGTATATGAAGACAAAATAGCATCTCTAGTTGAGCCAGATGTGTTGCAAGTGTGCAAGAGCTTAAAGCGATTGAGATATAGCGAAGGGTCAAATAATAGCGTATATTTGGCTGGAGGCTTGAACGGAGATACTGGTTTGGGCACGCCCGACGTTGGATCGGAGCCTTTGGCCATGGGGACTACTTTGTTTGAATTATATTTGGCTTTGCAGAGGTTTTTAACGTAAGTTACTATCACTTATCAAAAGTTCGTTTCATCTTAATATATGTAAATCTCCTGTCACGATGTTTGTCCGCGATGGACTCCTACACTACTCAAACGCTTTTAAATTAAATTGGCACACCATGAGCAGTCTGGTCTCACTTAAAAGATAGGATGGCTTAATTCTTTAATTTTATTTTATTGCGAATTATTCGTCTATAATTATATATATTAGTCACAATTATATGTTAACTCCAAAAGATTCTAACAGTCGATACTTTTCGACTGGATTGGGTAAGTAATCAATAGATGGCATTACTATGGGAAACTGACAAACGTGTCATATGAATATTAATTTATTAACCTCAATAAAGCTTCCTTTTATTGTTTAAAACACTTTCGATTATAAACATATCCCCGCACACTTAAAGCTGATAGTTATTTTTATTGAACTAAAAAAATAATTGCTAGAAATCACATGACAAAACAATGTTTGCCGGATCAGCTAGTATATTATATATCATTAGGATTTAAGAATATCGTGACTAGAATTTAAAAAATCTATTACATCCAACTCTAAGATACAGCTTTGAAGACATGATCAAATTTAATCTTAATGTTTCAGGCTTGGCCAAGGCCTCAACGAAGTAGAGTGGCAATCTTATTCGATATCAAAATTCCACTCTTGGTTTTTCGGTGGAGTGGCTCAGTGGTTGGATATCGCTGCTTTCAAGGCTCTCACGCGCATCGAAAAGGCCGTGGAACTGGACAATTTGGTACCCGTCGATGGACATGTGAAATATAGCAGCTCGGGCGTGGATACGTTGGCTATTTTCTACCAGATCAAAATATTCTGGCAACAGCTGGCCTGGCCCGATGTGGAGGGATGTTATACTTTTGTGGCCAAAATTATTGATGTAAGTATTGCTCATACGCTTTATAAGCCTGACTAGGTTTCTGAGTAGATTTCTCTGCCTATGAACTAAAATAAATAGCATTTAAATAAAATAATTTGTAAAAGAATAACGGCTGTCTGGCCATCACTACGGTTGCTGAAAAGCATCCGGCATAAATAATAAATCGCGTTTTAATATTAAAATATCCGTACGTATCCTCTATTGTTTAAATTGCTTCGTTCGTGTGTTTAACGTACGCAAATAAAATTGCAGGATATCTGTCGGTGTTGCGTATTTTACTCGGACAAAATGGCGATTCGCGTGGAGAGCGTCGGTACAGTGAGCACAGTGTATGAAGAGCGATTTGAAGTGACAACGGAGTGGTGTGTGGCCATCAACAATATCGACTACGTGCGACAGAGCCTCACGCCGTTCGTCGAGGAATTGGGAATGGATGAGATCATACAGAAAATGTGTGAAGCGCGATCGCCGTTGGAAGCACAGAGGTATGTTACTCGGACTTCTTTCTATAATATTACTATAATACTAAAAACTATAAGGGTGAGTCAAGGCACCCACGGGTTTAGTATTCGGCATATATACGTCAAAATTTGTAACGCTAATGGGGTTTGGATACGGAACCCTAAAAAATATTCACGACAGATACTATTTTAGATATTCTGTTCCGGAATTTACCTTCTGTATTTTAGTATGACATAAAATACGCACGTATGTTCAAGTATTTTATAACTGTGACTAAGCAACGATTTGCCTGCGGTTAGAATTTAGATTTTCTTGCCAGGTTTTATACCCCGCAGACTATTTTAAGCGTTTTTTATTAAAGTGGAGGTCTGTGGTCTCTGCCTACCCCAATGGGAAACAGGCGTGACTTATATAAATAAAAATAAAATAAAATTTTATTAAAGTATTCAATTAAACATTTACATATAAAATGTGTTTCTATCTAGAACCGTTATCATTCCAATATAGCTATATTTTATCTACCATAATATATCGATATTGTTTTCTTTATATGTGATTTTTATTGCAGGTGTAGAGATACGCTGCACAATGTTATAGCGAACGCAATAGACACAGTTAAAAACAAAATTGTGGAACTGCTTGAAGTCATGATTAGAAAGGTGAGAATTAAAAGAAAATATTTAAATTATCGCTAACATGTTATTATGGTTTAATGCCTCACACAAATTCATTTTCATGCTCCACAACATCAGATGAAAATTGGATTACTAGGCCAGGCTAAGACTATTTTGAACTTTCAGATGATGCCCTCAATCACTCGGTTCCTGATGGAAGGGGCCGAACTCCTTCATCAAGACTGTTCAAGCATGGACCGCGTTATGCGTTACCTTGAGGCGAACCTCGATACATTATACCAGCACCTAAATAATGAGAACTTCTCACGAACACTCGATATCGTATGGGAACAATTAGGGGAGGTCCTATACGAATTGATACAGGCCAATTTGGAGGTAGGTTTAATGCTTAGTTTTTTTATTTTCTTTTCATTTTTTCTCTCTTTTATAACAATAATACATTTAGAACGACCCTTATGATGTAGAGCCTGGATATGATAAAAACTAGTCTGAAACGCAGGTTAATGAAAAACTCTATTTTCTATACGTACGAGAATAGCTGAAGAAACAACTATTTACTACATTTTAAACGTTAAATTTTTTTAACAACAATCTTTATATAATGTAGAGCCTCTCTAGTAGGTTGGGCGGCTCCGTTTGGCCCAACAGCTTTACTAAAAGTTCTCATGATAGTAAATGAGTTACTTAGTTTACTGTATATTTATAAGTTGTTTCTTTAACATATGTAATGTTTGAGAACATGATTATAAAAAAATACTTCATAGTCGATCAACCATAATCATGACTTTCATTTTGTACCTTCGTGGTAACAAGATAGTAACAGTCTATTAGATGGATGTCATAAGATACCATTCGTAGTAGTTTGACTGTTTTATAAGGTTGTTCTTATAAGTTCATACAAAATACATTTAATCGATAATTATCATGTATTATATATGGTCCAGGTTCTATTGATTAAGCAGTACCTCTGCTAATGAGCTTTAATTCAATAACCCATAACTTAATTTTTGTATTAATATTATGTGATCATTCGTTATTTAACTTTTATATACTAAATTGCGCTGTGTGTGCACACGTTCGTCCACACGCTAATAAATGTTACAACTTATATGATATTAATATTTGTGTATTAACTCTTAATTCTATTCTTTCACGTTCTACAAATTTATTTTTCACTAACAACCTAACTTTGATTTGTAGAAGCCAACAGTCGCTACCCGTATCCGCTTGTTTAGATTCCGTTTTGGCAAAAACAAAGTTGCGCCTACAATCCTAACATTTCGGGTAAATAGTTGCTATATGTGGCACGCGTTTATATTGCACCTTTTTATTGCAGCGAGTCGTTTACAAAACATGTTCTTTATTTGAAAATAGATTACTTTTTAAATGTCAATCAGGATACAGATTAAAAATATGTTCCATCTGAACTGTACATGCATCTCGTTTTTTTGAATATAACATATTTGTCAACGACTATTATTAACATTTTATTTATTTTACTGTTGTTTGATAGCACCGCGGGGCAAAGATAACACGGTATATCAACCCGAGACGGCTGACTAAATCGGCAGCTGCCAACCTAGACTCGGTAAAATATATTACAGAGCACCTTGTTTATGTATGTGCTGTATATATCCTAGTCTATGTCTGTGGTCCTAGTATAGTCTCGTGCTCCTTGTGTGTTTTTCAAAAAAGGAATGTGATCTTCATATGTTGGGACAATGGTTCGTTTCTATGATCTATACGAATTACACTTTAAAAACTTAGGTGTGCAAAAGGCAGTTCGGATACAAAAATGGTGTATGAATATTTTAAACAACAACTTTCATCGAATTTTATCGAATTCACTACACTTCTGCTTAATATTATTACACTACTTATTATAATAAAATTAAAGGGTTGCATGCTTGTTTAGATTGTATTGGGAATGTTGCCTCGTTCTTTCCTATAGCATATGTAAAATATTTCTTTAATCATCTCTAGTCTATGACATTTGGTATAATATTGTAAATATATCCAAAATTGTTACTTTATGTCAAAAATCCAACTTATTCCTGTTTTAATTATAGACAAGATCGCGTTCTTGAATTAATAAAATTCTGTGATATATGATGTGCCTGCCTTGGAGCCTCTAGTTTCACTGGCTAGTATGGTTATGAGACTTTACACAGACGAGCATCCCCGAATGGAATTTGTCTCTTAGCAAAGATGATAGATGCATGACTTGGCATGTAATATTAGAAAAAAAATCAAAGCAAAAATTTAAATTTCGTAAATGATATATTTACAATTATTTTTCTAAAACAAATCTATTTACAATTTCTCTAGAACAATCACAGCCAAGTAAAATTAAAAAAAAGGAATTGTCGCTCAACAGTGTAAAATACTTATTGTCTTCAAAACAATAGCAACATATGTCCTTCATTTGTTATTAAGACATATATTTTTCAACCCCCTTGTATATAACGTTTACGCATGGCATTTAAAACAACAAAATTTCCAGAAACGTCGGCCACCCGCGTTCTTTTCAAATCTCCACGAATGTCTCAAAATAATGGTTCGATCGTTCCGGCAAGATAACAAGGAGATCTATACCTCTGATACCTTGAAACGAGTGGAGTATTTACTCAAAATACACGGTATGGAGACCCGCGAACTGATCCACCAGTACCACTTGGAGAGATGGCAGGAACAACAGACCGTTACAGAGCCAAAGATGGGAATGTTGACCGTGCGCGCGCAATTCATCGATAACAATCTTAAGATCGAGATCATGAATGCTAGGAATTTGATGCCCGCGGATTCTAACGGTGAGTTTTTGTCACGTATCTTTGGGTACTTTCTAATCTGTTTCTTTAAATTATTTACTAAAGAAATAAGTGATCGTTTTGAATAAGAACTATAAACAATATGGTTATATAAACAATAAATTCATACACTTGAATCACATTTAAAACGAAAATCACCAAATCGCTTTATGTGACAAAAAAAAACATAAAATATTAACTATTTTTTTTATTCTTTAGGTTTGTGTGATTCGTATGTTCGAGTCGCGCTATTACCAGAAGACGCATTTGTAAACGTTGAAAAACCAAAAACACAGACGCATAATAAGAATCTCTTCCCGTTGTACGACGAAATGTTCGTTATGTAAGTGTTACCAAGTTTTTAATCATGAACAATTTATATACTCTTACATATAAATATTACATTCGTCATATTATAAAAATTTCATAGTTTATAAAGCACTATACATGGCTAACAATGTAGGCTTAAAGTATGAATAATTTCGCAGCCCCCTAACGCCAGAGCAACGTAGCCGACAGGACGGCCTCTTGCACTTCGTCATAAAGGATAAGGACATGTTCAGTGTGAGCAACACGTTCGTTGGCGAGGCGTACGTCCACTTCAGCGAAGTGCCCGACACGCCTGCCCCCATCTCCAGCCTCCCGCAGCAACATCTGCCGCTGTCGAGACCCAGTAATATTGGTGCGTGATGCTTTACATCCTTATCTCTTAAAATTTAAACCGATCTCCTTACACAGCAATCAATCCGATTGTTCTGTCTTTTCGTTATAGCATAAATGTGATGTACACGAGAGAGTCAAATTGTTTTATCTCTTTTCTTTTTATTAAAAAATTTACTTCAACATAAAAAAAAAGTTAAAAATCGCTATAGGTCTTAAAAGGCACGCGACAGCTTGGACCTACAGATTATATTTTAAACAGTATAATATTAGGATTGAACATTATTGTACATGTTGTCGTACCATACATGTCCGTTCAACAACCATTAACCAAGTAATAGTGGCAATAAAGTTTGATTGATTAATAGCGGTTTAATGTATTGATATTTTCAGATGGCGACGCCATCAAGGCCCTGGAGTCCAGACAAGGAGATAAACAAGCCCGCGAGTTCATAAAGAAACAAAGACAAAAGATGCCAAGTAAACAGTTCTTCTCGTTGGGATGAGTTCACAACGCACAATTTGTAAGAAAATAGTTTGTACATATCGTAACTAGTTTTGGTTGTGTAGATGCAATACAAGTACGTACGTTACGCGTACGTATACGTTTTGGTTGATCTGAAGCGATAATAGTTAATTGTTTAAAATACAGCTATGTTCGGACAATAAAAACTTGCCTATGTTTAATTTCGTAATAGAAGATTGAAATTCCAAGCAATTTCGTATGATTTATTGAAGCTTACCTCACTCATAAAATTTTATAGAAATATATTTTGCCGCTTTTAAACTAAATTTTATAACTCTTTTAAAAATAGAATTGAAATGAAAAACTGATGAATTCTATGCATAACGAAGGTGCTTGTAACTTTAAGAGATTAACTAGATGTAGTTTAGTTTTAGTTTCTCGCAATAAAATCATTATCATTAATTTAAAAGATCATTAATGTCGTGTATAAACACGTAGACTGACAGATCATATTTTATTATTGCGATAACTCGTTCATAAAGTTGATTTCGAAAAGGAAGGATGTATGTACTGAGTCATACAAATATAATATACTTCAGAATGGAATATTTTCGTAGAAAATAACGGTATTCTCAAATAATCGAATGGTTTTACTCAAGGTATTTATTAAACTTTTTAAATCGCCCCTAATTTATTATTTGTAAATATCTTATGAATCTCATTCTTATCTGGTTATTTTAAATACCGAATCGGATCAGTTTAAGATTTTGAAATTGATATTTTTTTCCTTTGATGCATTTTCTGTCTCATTCTAGCATTCTTGAGTTGCAAAAAATCTTAATTTGTGAATATATATAGAATGCCAATGTTTAATGATAGGTGATATGAATGAAGGCTTTGGGTCTGTGTTGATTTTAATTGCAGTTAATTCGCAATTTAACGTACTATGTTACTTTGCAATTGAACCTTTGCTGGATGTTAGAGTATTGTAGAACATGTGTAAATTCTGATTCTGACGCAAATGATATTCTTGTAGAATAAATCTGCAATCAGTTTTATCCATTATTTTGTTATAACTTATATTTTTATTGTGCATTCAATAAGATTGTGAATGTTTAAAGAATTCGAATATTATTTTTATGTATTTTAATTGTTAAATAAATTGTTAAAAATATATAGTTCCTACTGAAGATTTGTAAGTCTGGCCCAAAGTCTTATTGTGTTAATTCGAAATATAAAGTTGATGTTCTGTGATAAATGCGCGTGCCTTATATTTATAATAAAAATCTAAAAATCAGCACGTTCGTAATTTGATTTTTAACTCTTTATATCTTATTTTGTTCGAACCTTATGAATAATATATTTGCCGCATTATTTATTCGTTTCAATAAAGCTGTTTCAAATGCAAATTCGTTTCATTCTTTGTCCATTATACAATAGACGTTAGTGACAGTATTTTTGAATAATTTAAATATCGATGTTTGCTAAACTAATGCAACTAATGGACAGTATGCCACCTTGACAAGTGACCTTTTTATTATAACATCTAGGTTTATAAAATGTATTAATACAGACAAGAATACCCGTTTCTTTAGATTATTATGTATTAAAGTCAAATACTACGTTACTACTAGCTATTATTTGCAATTGCTATTACATAGATATTCGCTGTCTATTCGCCATGAATATCAAGAATAGTCCTCTATGTAGGGGGTGCCTGGTATGTGGGTTCCCAGTATTGTTGCCAATCGACAGGAAAAAATCCAACGGTGGTCACTCTTTGAAGCCTGTGACCGCCCCAGGAGGCTTCTCAGCTGCTGGAAGGAGTTGTGCTTGGGGTGGCTTAATTACCCAGCAAAATCCTTTAAGCTTGCAGATTAAGTAGTATGGCAGCTAAATTTGGCCACATCTATTTTTTCTTTTGATAACATTCTAGATACCCAATCTTATTACATATAATACAAGTAAAGGAATTCAATTCGAGTAGAATAGGGTCGACTTCAGATGCTTTGTGTGTGATAAGAAAAGTGTTAATTCGCAACAGTACATCGTCCATACAAAATAAACCGTTACTGAAATGCATATTTTTTTAACCTTGAGTTTACTTAGGACTTTCATTCCATTGAAGTGCTGAAAAAAAATCACAGCCTTGAGAGTCGCACTCAAACCAATAGACTAACAACAATTTCCTGAAATTGCTGTGGCTGTCTATAGATCTATAGTTTTATCAAAGGCTTCAAAGCCGCAATGGGTGTCGTTTATAGCAAATTAATTACAGAAGACGCCAGTAGCTGATGGAGTCTACAAAGGTGTTATTACTTCGTGCATATAAAGAGATAATAACAGTTACGCGCTGCCTACAGTTGGTCCGTATTCATTGTTGTACGATACGGTTATATAGCAATATTAATTATAAATCTCGATATAGTCATTAAAACCGGGAAGAGACAGGTTATAAAATTGATTTAAAAAATTCGATAAGGTTTTATTTTCTTAACAATTAAAAGAAAGATATCTCTAGAGGGACGTCGTGTCAAGTCGGTCCAACACCTTGACGGTTGTGCTGTGAATCGCAGGAATTTTTAACAATTACTGTCTAAGTATAACGCATTAGGTAAATTCAGATGCTCGAATACCGACAAATTGGTATATTGCAGAAAAACCTTCGTCATTTCTCTGCTGTCATTCAGAATTAAAATCAAATTAATTAAAATGTCATCGGACAAAGGGCCAATTACGTGCCGGGCGTGGATGGAAACGCGCTATCGAAACATCAGCGGCAGCTTTCATGTGCTTCTCGCTTTGATCGTGCCGACAATCCGCCTCCATACTTATCGGTTCAGATTTATTGTGAACAGAGGCTGGAATCGCACTACTCCATTCGAAACTTCACAGTTAAGGATCCACGTACGCATTAAAATATATATACATATTTAAAAATTCGTTCCACCTTTGGCCAACAAATTTTACTAGAAAAATTACTAATCTCATGTCCTAACCAATCGCTTCAGAATATCGTTCAATTGTTCGATTGAATACAATTTTATGCTAATTTTTCTTTGCTTTCACAAATATTTTTTTTAAATTTTTAATTGACAACATTTTTAATCGCCTTATCACCTGCCTATAAAAAATAAAGAGTAATCAATCAATTATTAAAAAAATGTTCAATAAACAATATAACATTATTTAAAAACATATATTTTAAATCGAACGATTTTGAACGTAGGAAAATTACTGATGTACAGACAGCTAGGCATTGCCACTGACACAAGTGTTCGTCAGGCGATAATTGGCCGGGCCGTTTGATCTTTTTTTATGAATATTCCTCGAGGTTTTTCTCGCGTTAAGGCGCGCCTTGCACATCATACTCGTATCTACAAGCGCGT
This sequence comes from Pontia daplidice, assembly GCA_963693355.1. Lineage (NCBI taxonomy): Eukaryota > Metazoa > Arthropoda > Insecta > Lepidoptera > Pieridae > Pontia > Pontia daplidice. Next base: position 2,327,845 of record CAVNZL010000139.1, on the reverse strand, counting down.
GTGATCATCGTTTTGTTGTGGTGTTGTTATTTCAGACCATGATATTTCGTGCTATATTTATATAAAATCACCGTTGTACCAAAACAAATTTATGTACATAAGTTTATAAATGTACTTGGGTCATTTTAGAACTGATTTGATTACTATAAAACAAATGCAAATATTGAAACTTGAAGCTGAGCAATGTTGCGTGTATAGGTTTCGTAAATAAAAGTACTTATATCATGTCAGTCGACTCGCGAACTCGAGGGACTCTTAAAATTTTTCGAATTTTCGAATTTTTGAGAATATTAAATATAAGGACCAAAACCGATAAAGTATTGAAATAATTATATGCTATTCTGTAACAATGAAAAAAGTTTAGAGTGTACATACATATCTGTTCATAAGTGAATTAATTAATGTTTCGAAAACCTGTTTACTGTTTCTTCAAAACACATTTGTTCAGATCTCAATAACTTTTTTTCTCTCTCAACTTTGAATTGTGAGTGTGGAATAGTCAATAACGGTAATAGAGATTTTCGCGAATTAAAATTATTATATGAATAAAAGTAGGATAATATAATTAAATAATTATATTGATTAAAGAGTGATGTAGTAATATTAAATACAAAAGGACACGTAAAACATTCAATGAAAATAATTATGTGAATGAATGTACACAATGCGTCAACGGGAATGACCGAAGCTTTTTTGCAGCTAAGCTCGCGCCCGGTAGCGAGTCGATTGGAGGCTAAAAAGACCACTATTATTTCTTGCTCGGATACAAGGTGACTAGTAATTTATTACTTGTTGCCATTGTATTCGTATTTATTTTTGTATTTCCAGTATTCCATTTTTAAATTAAGGACACTATGCCATAATGTACAGATCTGAAATAAATAAAAATAGCAACTTTGTGTAGGCGGTTTTTAAGCTTGTCAAAATTTGTGAATATATACCATACCATGAATATTGGTTTATTAAGGGTATATTACACTGAAACAGATAAAAAAGGTTTTCAAGAGCAGCATATTTTCAGTAAAGAAACACTTAGAATTACGTCTATAATTTATGTAATTTTTCCTAAAAATAATTATTTACAAATAAAAAAAATGTTACTAGATAGCTACGTTGAAGCGCAATTTATGTAGGTTATTAAGTGTTATTATAATACTAATTTACATTAATGACTATTTACTATACTTGCCATACAATAAACTCAATTAAGCCTATCAGGCGTAATCGTTTTGCCCTTTTTGTAATGTTATTTACAACCCGTAACATTTTAATATTGAACGATTAAAAGAACGCATAAAAAAGGCAGATGAGGTTATTGTAATGGAAAATGAGTTGTATAATAGCCTCTTATTAATAAATCGTTTTATAGCATCGTTCCGACTAACATAATGCGATTGAAGTGACCATAAAGTTTTTGAATGTTCGCTCTTCCGTCTTGTTTGTAAGAGGTAGCGCACGTTTCTTTAAGATGTTCTGATTTATTGTCTGGACTTAGATCTTGTATCGGGAGTCGATAAAATAAGTTTAATGAGAGCGGGTCGTATATCAGAGTCGGCATCATAAAGGTACCAACTGTCAAAGGACTTATTGTGCCGGCATGGCTTTATGATGGCATTTTTACTGGCAGGTACAGGCTTTGAACGCAGCTGAGCCGCACGCCAATTATATTCTACTTAACAGACTCCATAATATCGTCTTTGTCATAAATAAAACACTGATATGTATCGTATTAAATGCTGTAATTGTAAATATGATCGAAGCCATGATTCTAATGATCTGTTATGGTCAATTATAAATGTAAGGAATTGAGCTATACTGAACTACGGTATTTATATCTGATTAGTGAACAATTGGTGATGATAAGGAAGCATCTTATTTAGACACTAATATCCAATCCATGGAATTTACCCATTAACGAAGAGTTATATGTAAGGGTGGTAGCCGTTTTTAAATTTAAGAACTACCACTACCTATAAAGAACAGACACCATTCGTAAACACACCACCAGCGGTACTGTTGTCGTGACGTTTCTTGTCAGCAAGTCACTAAATAAAAACCCTCCACTGAATCAAAAATTTAGGACTTTATCATTAATTTAATTAAATATGCTTTACTACACTAATCTTTGAATCATGAATAAGTACAACTATAATTACATTTGACCAAACTCAATAACAAGATAGGGCAAATTTATATATCATTGACGTTGATAGGCCAGGATGGTTATATTTATACATCCGGTACATATCACTAGAAACTTTACGGTTAGTTTTACGTAAGTAAAATGTTCTTTTGAAATGTTCGGAACGTACTGTTTACATTAAGATGAGGGGTTATACCAGTAGTTATATATTTTCAATGTCCTGGTCATTTGTAGGATTATTATATGAGTTATGATATATAAACTGATGTTAAATTATGGGGATAAGAGTTTGAGTTTGTTGAGGTTATATAAGAAATTATAAAGATCGTTTTTTAAAATTGGTTCAGATTATGTGTTAAATAATCGACGGACCCTATATTTAACAAAAAAACAGAACTTAAGACTCAACTCTCAGAAATATTGTAGTAACCCAATTCTTTTCTTACTAATAACACCATGTTGCTGAAAATCGGCGGTTCAACCTCTTCGTTGGTACTGTACATAGGTCACTCTAAAAGTTTCCGGAACTGGCCACTCACTTAAAAAAATATTTTTGTAAATGGAATTTTTTGGCTGTTTGTTTCAACTGACAGTCAATTGTTTTCACACTTTGGCGCCATTTTAGAAATTGCGTGACCACATTAAGATTTTCTACGATTTCACGATTTGACAGCTCACAGCTTGGCAGTTGGCGGTGGATCATACACAATTTGACCGATGCCTAGTAAATGATTTCATTGCTAAGATTGAGATGAGCCTAAAGCAACAAAAGCGGTGCGCGTGACAAGAGCATCTCAGCGCATCATTACTTCTTTTTTTAATAACATTGAACAAGTGGCTATTGTTGACTTAGAGAAACATTGAACCGTGAATAGTATCTGATACACTGGCCATTTGATTGTGAAAGTATTGACTAACTCCGTAAAATAATATCCGTAAACGTCGTATCATCTTGCACCACGACTTGTAACTTTTTATATTTTCAAACATGAAGAAATATACCCACGATTTTCTCCTCCAGATTTCTGAGGTCACCACGGAGGAGTGGCAGAAAAGTTTTCAAAATTGGTTCAATCGAATCAAAAATAAAATTTACGAATATTTAGTGAAACAATTAATGCTATATATAGTTTAATACTATTTTTTCTTATCCATTCCAGCAAATCTTAGTGCGCCCCACGTATAACTACACTCACTTGTATCTGCTCACTTCGTCGGATCGATAGATTTGCGATACTGCCTTGTTTATGCACTGTGCTGGAGGCTGTTGACAGGTGGCTGAGGGGCGGCGGTGAGGCAACGGCGCCCGCGCTGCTCGCGTGGCCCTCTCGCCTGAGTCACGCGCTCCGTAATGCTTGCATAATAATAATGACGGATGCCGATCGCGCGGCGGCCCCTTTGATCTGCGGAGCGTTTGATCTCACCGCGGCCGACTGGTCCCGCCGCCCCTACATAAACGAGCCCGCCTGTTACCTTTATTCGATCCGACGCCGCGTATGAAGCTGGCCCTTTGCCACAGAGCAATGTCGTTGAGAGAGATTTATCTCATTGATTTGCTATGCTAAACATAGCCGGTATTGGCTGGTAATAGAATGTCGGCAGGTAAACTTGCAAGTTTACCTGCTGGTATAAATCAAGCATACTTGAAAATATTTCCTTTTTTTCAAAATCTATTACCAACACATCGTGTAGGCTATATAGCCAGGTTTTATACTATACTGAAAGTTATGCTGTTGTGATAGAAGAAAGTAGTGAAGGTCGTGTATCTTTAAAAAACTATTTTATTTCTATGAGAGGCTTTAAATGCATTAAATATTAAGTATTTATTTAGGTGCTGCTAAGGTTCTTTCCAGTTGTGCTTTCTAAGTATCATCAAATTGTGTTTAACTAAAACATTTGTTATATATTAATAAAATTATCAGATTAAAACACCGTACACATTAGTATTTATACATTTACGAATTCAAGGATTGTATCGTAAATTATTCTCTCTAGCGCGTCTATCCGTTTCCTACTCTATGACTTAGCCCTCATTCTAAATAGAGGCTTTTTGTACCGGGGCTCGCTACTGTGCACGCGGTGGCGAATGGCGATGCCATCATGCCGTGGTGCGGTCAGTATGGGGTGCGGCGCTACAGCCTGAGCTCGCTATGAAGTATCAAGTGGTTATTTAGTGGCTATGACCAACCTCCGACCTCCTGGTTGCTGCCTCACGTGGACTCTCTGTGTACGTAATGTTGTACGCTGGTGTTTATTCAGTGGAAAAGTGATTGTGTTCTTTTACTTGATAAAGTAGCAGGTTTTATATGTTTTTAATAAAATGCGGCTAAGTATTTGTTTGTTTTCGTAAGTATTTGCTTTAAAATTAATACGAAACATTTAAGAAATGTTAATTTAAACATTATCCAAACACATGTAATATTGAAAGAATGAGTTATTTACGGTATTAAAAATAAAACGAAAATGAAATATTCTTATATAGGTACGATAATAATATTTTTAAACGGAATGTTTGGTTCATTTAAATGCAGGTGTACAATTTTAATTTTCTATTTTCATTTATAGTAACTAATATTATTTATTGTTTTAATTCGAAAATTATCATCACACAGCGGAGGAATTAATTATTATTTTATATATTTCATAAAATTTAACAGTAACATCTGTTTTACGAGAAAACACTGTTGATAAGACGTGCTATCTAAACATGTAAGTAAATAATGACTGTAACGAAACACAAATACTTACCATTGTGATGCAAATTGTACTTCTGCGTTGCAAAGGACATTTAAAATGGTATTCTTATAAACAAATCCGTACTCAGTGCTAAATTTCATTGCTTAAAAATTTTAGTCAATCGTTTTTTGTGTACGAGAGTACTAAACATTATCAGCATACAACAATAAGAAAGATTAAGTAGTAGCAATATACTTGTGCATTTTAATTATATGGAATAAAAGTAAGCTATGTTTAAAATAAAAAATCTACTTGTTGACAAATACTTTTTCCGCACAAAATTTTCATGATTAATACAATAATTTATTAATATCTGTATTATAAGTTTTCACCAATGAACAAATAATATAAACGTGTATAAAATAAAATAAAATAATATAAATAAAATAAATAAAAACCGAGGGACTCAATTGGACAATTTAATAAAAAATAATAGTTTATAGTTAACATCTATAAACTATTATTTTTTAAATTATTAATTAATATAAATATTTAATAATATTTTTCTGGATTTGACACGTGGACCGGAAGTTTAAAAAAAATTGTTTAATATTTTTGTTTAATTATTCCAATTATAGACTTTCATCATAATTATTATTCTATATATATATATATATATATATCTCTTTTCCATAAAATTCAACTTTGTATCACTTAAGATCTGAGGTTTGACTAATGGTTATTATTTCGTAGAATAGTCAGTGCCTTATTGTGTCCTGCGTGGCATTTCTATTTATAATATCTTTCGCTGTAAATGTCTGCAACAGATTTCTTACATTGCCCATTTCGAATGATAGGTATCTGGAACTTTCGCTTCTACTATGAATGGTATACTTACTCTTTTTAAATGAAATCCTCACATTATTATTACGTATACGTTAGAAGACACATCATCCCATTTTATGTAAAAATTAAACGAATGTAATAAGAACTAAAAGGAATATTTCTCCATCCGTCACATTTTTTTACCATGTGATTTAAAGACGCAGTGGAGTTCTGTAATACAAATGTATTGGTACGTTGATAATCTATACGTTTTATAAAAGTAATAGTGATGATTTTATTTTATTAAGCACATGTAAATACATGTACTTGATATTTCAAATTCAATTTCAATTCCGTTGGAAATATAAGATTGTATCGGAAGTACTAAAGTAATATACTAATTATAGACTGTAAATTTTCAGTTACTGTTAACCGCTGCGAGTGAGAGCGTGGCGCCTCCAGATAGTTTGCGACTCGTGTGGCTGTCAAACACGTCTTTAACATGCAACGATGGAACACCTGCTGGGTATGTATTCCGTTACATTATCTTTACACTAGCGATACAATTTATATTTTTAAGATATAGCCGAAAGAAAATATGCATCTGCCTTTATTGATTACTTAATTAAACAGATTATTCGTGAAGAATTAGGTTAAATTTGATATACTTGATTTCAGATATTACATACGTCGCGGTACGAATAGCCATCATTGGGTAGTGTATTTGGAAGGTGGCGGATATTGCTGGGATGCTAAATCCTGCGAAGCGCGATGGAGAAGGCGGCCGGGTCTCATGTCTTCAGCGCGTTGGCCCAGGACTCGCCGGGCTCCTGCCTTGCTTTCCATGGATGCAGCAGCCAACCCTCTATGGCACAACTCTAATCACGTTCTTCTGCCGTATTGTTCCAGTGACATGTGGGCTGGAACCCGGACCAAACCATCAAATGAACGTTTCGTATTCACTGGCCGTCAAATTGTTAAAGCTGTGCTTAGTGAATTACTGCGGTTTGGCCTTAAAGGTCGGCTTTTGCTCGTTGGCTCAAGCGCTGGAGGAACGGGAGTAATGCTTCACGCAGATGCAGCTAGACGAAATCTTAGAACACACGGAATTAGAGTAGCAGCTATTGCTGACTCGGGTTGGTTTTTGGACAGACACAGTAGGGCAAGGCGCACCTCCGCTGATGCAATAGCAAAACTAGGTCACTCCCTATGGCAGGGGTCCCCTCCGACATCTTGTGTAAGACAATATCGAGAAAAGCCATGGCTATGCTATTTTGGTTATAGGCTATATCCGCACATTCGAACACCATTGTTTGTATTTCAGTATTTATTTGATTCGGCGCAATTAACTGCAGAGGGCGTGAGAGCTCCTCGAACTCGTGCGCAGTGGGATGCAGTCCATGAGACTGGAACGGCATTGCGTTCGAGTTTAAAGGGTGTGAGAGCTACATTTGCTCCGGCATGTATTGCCCACGGGGCTTTAGCGAGGCCTGAATGGTTGGCGATTAATGTATCTGGAGTACCGCTGCCCCGAGCGATTGGATGTTGGGAGCAACGTTTTAGCAATGCCAATAGACGGGATAGAGCTAGGTGCGCCCCAAGGAGGCTAATTGAGAGATGTTCATGGCCACAGTGCAACGGTTCGTGCCCACGGCTGCGTGACCCTCGGACTGGCGAAGAAGTCGCTCTAGCTGCACTTCTGCAGAGTTTTGGACTTGATGTGAAAGGAGCGGCGGCTGCTATGGGACTGGATGCTAGAGCTTTATCACGAATGAGCAGAGCAGAACTTTTGCCCTTATTGGCACCACACACGTGATATTTAATTAGACTGTTTATGTGCATCTCCGCACGATGAATCTACCTCGTTTTGTTGCAAGTACAATTATTATTAGTGTTAGTTATTATTTATTGTAATGAGATACTGCAGTATTTATAAAATAAGTAAAGGAGTAATATTTTATGTTTGTTTCTTTTAGGAGCGGTAAATTTAAAAAGAAAACGTTTACTTTATTTACACATTTATTTCCCATTAGAGAAAGTAGACTAGTATAATATCTTACAAAAATAAGTTAAATGATCTCACTATTTCTCACTGACCCTACAACGTTGGCAGTGTTACGTGGCGGATACTTTCAATAAGCAATTTATACCAATTGACCGCGTGAACCCAAGGGTTTATACCGGTCGTGTGAAGTGATCGGAAGCCAAGGGGAGCGGTAGACTGCTTTGGTGTGGGTGTACTTAAAAGTCAAGAAAAGTCTTTGGTGCCGTGATCGGCTGTGACGTCATAATCTATTTGAGCGTTCAACATTGATCCGTATAGACAAATCGACCACGTCATTTCCAAGGAAGAAATCTGTCGAGACAATGTTAGCCTGTTGCCGCCATACGGTGCCTAGTCGAGCCGTGACATTCCTGTTTACCGCTTCTGCGTTAGCTCTAAGGGATCCTCTGACGAATAAAATGTCTAAAACAGTAGGAGTAGTTTGTGCCATCGCTGAGAACATTGGAGAGCGAGCATTTGGCTGTGGTGAGGAGGCAATGGCGCGATCTAAGTACTCAAAAAGTTGTTTAGGGCTATTTGTGTTCGCCCACAAGTGAGGTAGTATTGGCCACAGCCAATTGTTTTCTGAAACAAAATTATCCTCATGAAATAGTGACAATAAAACCACTAGCTATTAAGTAGACAGTAAAATTATTATCTTAACCGCAATTATTAAAGCGGATAATCTTTATTAAATAAGTATAATCTATATTTTGTAAAAATAAGAATGGCAACGCTTGATATTTTAGGCGCTAGAGTAAAATTTCATATTTAATATCAGAGACTTATTTTTAATTACAATAATTAAATTAGTAATAATAGAATATCCTCCGCCTAATATCTGTTCTCAATGTCTATTTATAAAAACATAGCGCCTGACGAAAAAATATACCAACCACGAATAAACTCGTTTATCTTCTTAACAATTTATGTTTTACAAGTGCAAAAAGTAACAAAAAAAAAAATAATAAAAATAAATAATAATATAATAACTATAACTAATCGTTACTTAAGTACGTTTAACTTTCCTTAAAAGAAACAAAACATATTTAGTTTTAGGTATATATTATTTTGTTTATTGCATAAATATAACAAGCTGAGTAAACGAGGAAACTTACCAGCTACGATAGCGTTATCTACATAGTTGAAGACAAGGCGCCTGTCAGCATCTTTCAAAGTTTGTAAAGTGGGGCCCCGAGTTCCGGCTCCACTGTGGAACTGATTTGCAGGAGCTATGTGGGGCCCCAGTTCCCTTTGCACTAGTTCTAGTAAACCCGCATGGACGGATCTGATAGGCGCCCCATTTTGCTCATAAAAACCTAGTGGAAAGTGGTGTGCGTCAAGGAATACAATCTGAAACATAAGAGAAAAACTTCACCTAAAAAGAAAATACATTGTACACTTCTCCCGTTAAATAATATTAAGGATACTTAAAATCACTATTACTGGAAACATTAACTACGGCCTACAAAACATTAACCCTTTACTACGGCGTTGTCTGAGATGATAATTTTTTAGTATGGTTATACGATTTTAATTTTCTAATGAATGGCGTTGTAATCATAAATTATTACTATTACTATTTAATTAAATTATGCAACATATGCACAGCTACCTTCTTCTTAAATCAACTTTAATTGACATTTTACAAAATAAGGAGTGGAAGTCCTTGTGAGCAATATTGCGAGTACTTACTTCTTTAGTGACGTCTAAAAAGGCTCTAATTTCTTTTAAAAGTGGTAATAGCGGACGGACACGAATTAAATTGTGATTGAGCCAATACCTGAAATTTGCACAGATTTTATGTTAGTTGTGATTAAAGATTTTGACCTAAACACTAAAATTATACCATCGAATTCCCCGGTAATTATTTCAGAAACTATGTTACTAAACAGTAATTTATATTTTAAATAAAAACATTACACGTTGCAATGTATGTGCAGCACCACTAGATGGCGTTATATGTAATGAAAAAATTTGATTCAAAACCAACATGTAATATTATGTATGTTATTCATTGAATCATAATAGAACTTATGTTTTGTCACTATGAACATTAAGTTGTATTATAAAACATAAATAACAATACATAACATAAATAACAAAAAAAATTGAAGAAAAATTGGTTTCTGGTTACTATAAAAGTCGCAGTTCGCAATTTGTTTTGAAAACTCAACTTAGCATTTACTCAACTAGCATTTATTATACATTAATTTAGTTGTTTTTGTAAGAGGATAATCTGGAAATGTATAACTTCGCGTTCCAGTTCACAATTAAGGATATTATTACGTTCGAAAGCTTTCTGAAATTCATTTAACCGGACAGAGATTTGAACGAGTTGACACGATTTATTAATTTATTTTTATTCCAATATCTTGTTAAAGTCAAGCGAAGTTTGCGTGCCTTGTTACATAACAAATTGCAACAGAATGAGTTTAGAATTCGCGTTACGTGAATCGCGGTCACCGGTTGCGCCTCACTTCCCTGACGTTTGTCCACAGGACAGGACAATTTAATTTACGTTCTTCACAAAATATTTTTTTAACCCATGCACAAATCTAACAATTTTCTATAGTTTTGGAGGACTGTGGGTGGAAAGTAAGGATTCCGCTATGAATAAGCAATATAAAATTATCACTACGATTGAATGTGCACAGAATATTACAATTGCTCATCATGATCCATTGATGCCATATAAAACTCACGTTTATTCTTTACAAATATGTTTCATTAAAACATTACATGTAAATAATTCAAAAGTTTTCTTACACAGTTGTTTAACTGTAAATAGTTGGTTAGTTATCTTATAGATGAGAACAGCTGACTATTTTGTTATAAGATCAATTATAATTACAGCTTCTTCAATAAGTGAAAATCATTTGAGCCCAAAAAACTCAGTTCTTAAGTGACTTATATGATTGGAGCTATTCTATGGGATTCCTCATCAAGTACTTACTTCAAGTCGTTGATTTGTGACAAAATTAAGTAACTAAGACTAGCAATAATTCCAAAATGAAATATTGAACTACTAGCAATAATAGAATAATAATATAATCACTTTATCCGTTAAGAATTTTAATTTAATCTAAATAAATAAAAATCCTGCCTGTTATGTTATTCCTATTTAATAATATACAAATGTAAAAAAAATCACGCTAGAAGCCTGTGCTTACCTTTAAAGATGACTCACCTGTCTTCCATTCTCTCATAGAACTCGTAGTAAGCAATCCTAAAGTCAAAGTAACGAATACCATGCACAAGCTGTGCCCATATAGATCGATCCTGACAGAGCACGAAACTATCTCTGGTAACAGTGCTAATTTCCGTGTCGAATCTCCAGGCACCGGCGTTGTGAGTGCCAGGAATCGCCAATTCGCCAAGACGAAGTTTATTGATTCGGTCTCTGAAATTTCATTAGTATTGATTTATTATTATTATCGGCACTGTTTTCCTAAAGTACTGTGACGTCATAGGTACTAGATCAGTTTTGGGGCCACCAATCGTTAATAATTAATAAAAAATATCATACGCAAACTATACGTAGGTAGCTATCGAAATGCCAGTCTCGAAATAAAGTATTTTAAGCGTTTTATACGCGAAAGGCTTTTGAATACGTAATCAATTTTTCTATTTATTTGTACCACGATTCCAGTGAGGAATAAATCTCGAGGAAAAGCTTGATAAATATATTTGTTATTTTTACTAATCCCAAAAGAGAATCCTTTATACAATATTCAAGATCATAGCTTGAATTAATGTATTATATATAGATAGAAGGTTTTTTTTTCAATTTTAACATTTTTTAATCTTCGTTTTCATTCATTAAAAATAGATTCCAAGCTATTGTGTATTAAATAATTAATCAGTCCTTATCCGTCTTGTGTCAATATGCAAACGAATGAACAAAGCAAGTCAGTTATGAAATTGAATGTGGGGTGAATAGAAATTGAGGGGAGAATTAGAGAAAGAGAGAGAGAGTTTAGAGGCCTTTCGGTTCCGATCACTAGTGAACTTGAAAATCTAATAATGAAATCTATGCAGAATACATCTTAATATATAATTGTGAAGATTTTGAGTGAAGACAATAGGAAGAATAAGACATTTTAAATAATTTATAAGGTGCAACGTTGCTTATAAGATGTTTTAATAATAATGATTGAGCTGTGTTTGCAAATGTTTAATCGTCTTGATAATACTACAATCTTAATCAAAATGAATGACTACAAAGATATGTTGTCAAGAAATGATAAACAAAGGTATCTTTGTTATCACAAGCTTGCGACAGCTTATTATATCAAATTAATATGAAAAAATATCCTTTGAATAATTAATTTTACTTTAATAAATAGAAGATTTCTTGAAAAATATTGTTGTATGAAAATACCGTAAACGGCACAAACATAGTATTGCAAGTTATGATTACTATAAATATCTCTATCTTATTCACTAAAATAAAATATCTATAGACTTTTTAAAGTCCAGTAACCGTTACTGTTTCTCTTCGTTTTATGTGAAAAGTTATTTTTCCGTATTTGAATTTCCGCGTACCAATCGCCTGAGAAATTATTGATTTTGTCGGGACCACCATCAGTGACGCAGAATAAATTATGTATTTAATTATCTGATAATATACAACGATCGTTTGAGAAATGTATCAAAGTTTGGAGGACTTTCTTCAAAGAAGTTTATTATATTAGAAGCAATGAACTTGTGAGGAAATACGTAGACAGGAAAGTAACTAGACACTTCACAAACAGATCTTACGATTATGAGTGTATCATATTTTATCTTGTCTTATTCTACCGATTATTTCCCTTAAAGACTCAAGACAATGGATGTTTTATTTGAGTTAGCTTTAGCTTATTGGAAAAAGGACAATAAAAAGTAGACATATAACAAATATTTGAAATAATAATAGATATATTTGGAATCATATTAATGTGGATAACGCACATCCTGTACTATACAGAGGTTCTGTGTTGGTTAACTGTCAAATGAATACATTGCCCTTAAAAGGCGTGACGTTTAAGAATTAAGTATAAAAAAATGTTTATTATTCCTAATTAATATACATTACTGTAATAGACTTACCCATAATCCTCCATCCAAGTAGGTTGTATTTTTAAGCAATTGAATGTAGTTATATGCTGGTCACCCGCACCGACCCATGGCCACAAGCATTGTGGACCTTTCAGTCCAGCACCTGACTCCCAACCTGCCGGAAGATTAGGTTCTCCAAGCGATATGTTGGTGACGATGTATCCTTTCACTGATGTGACGTCATACGTCGCTAGCGCATTATGCCAGCCACTCGGACGAGCGCCGAAAAGACCGATCTGGAATATTTTGAAGAAAATATAGGTTGTTCGTTTCATACAAATATTTTTGAGACGTTTGCGTTTATAGTGTGGCAGGTAGTTACGGACCTACGGAGGAGTAAAAGGATATTTATATGAAACTGTTGACACTAAAAGTATGTTACACAGTATTACAGTTAACAATGTAGTGATGAACAAAAAAAGCCCTTATTAATGAAAGTTATGAAAATACCAACGTTTTAAATAGTATTACAATTTACAATTGACTACTTCCTTATTCCTTAAATTCTTAGTTTTAAGTAATATTTTATTGTAATACAAAATATAGCGAATAAAATCCATTGCTATTAGCATACGTGGTATGAAAAAGGATGATGCATTTATTAGTTTTCCATAGCTGCGTGAGCATGATCCAAGCATTTATCGTATAATTTTCTAGACTTGGTTTGTCATTTCCGTTACAGCAACTATATGATTAGGTAAATTAACATTTTCTTTACATTCATTATTTAGCCACAGTAACACTAATATGAAATTCCACGACATTCATTTAAACAAAATGCATTAATGGCGTCCATACACAGACAGTCAGTCGCGTCACCGCATATCAAATATGTTCCAAAGCAAAACTAAAACCTACTGACGCCGATTTGTTTAATTTTTTATTAAACCTTTGTTAGGACAATCCCGAAATCAATATGTTACTGTACAAAAAAACCTACAGCTACACTATTTTGAATTGTGCCTGATTGAAATGTTGCCACATCAGAGACGGAATCACTTTGTATCCAACGCAAGATTTAAAAATATACGTGTTATTTGTGAAATATGAAGATACTACGTGTAGTACTAAACATTTATTGTAATAGACGAAATTAACCGAATGAAATGGAAAACTCGATGAGAAATATCTCCATAATTTTCCAAGATAACCATGAATTTTCACTGAATTTTAGTAACAAAAATATGAACCTCAGCGATTTTGTTTAATTAATGTCAAATTAATGCACGAGTGAGTCTGGTCAACAGTTTATCTAATGACTGTAATATTGTACAAATCTTTCTGACGAATATGCTATAAATTTGTTTCAGACTTATTCATGGAGGAGATAGATATAGGACATTGTTTCACTGATGGGATTTATGTAAACACAATACTATTGCTGGGTATTGTTTTTGCCAGAAATCGAACCCGGATGCTCCGTTCTATATTTGCATATGAGAGTTATCATTTTGATTTCTTATATAATCTTCGTCTGTAGCATCACCGTATACAAAAAGATGTGTAAAATTATAGCGCATAAATTCTATACCTGGTTAGGGAGGTTGGCACAAGAGCTGAAATCCCAGTTTAATTCAATAGCATCCAGTAAGTTTTGCCCGACCCCCAAACGTATAGTAAGAGAGTGAATCGTTACCCATACTTTCCCGCAAAGCGATTTTTCCAATATTTGATTCTCTGCAGCGGCTGAAATTAAAACGGTTTTGGTTTTATTGAACGTTTTTATATTTTGCTTTATTAGTTTTTAGAGGATCTATATTACCGGAAGGTGCATTCGCTTTTCGTGTTACTATTAATTATTAGTATTTTTTTGTAGTTTAAATGCCTAGTATGAATTAGAAATTGTGGTTCAAATAGTTATTCTAGAATATGCAGTAACATGATGTTGGGTAGTTCTTTTTCAATGTAATTACAACAAAAATCACAATAACAAGTTATAAAAATTGATTACTTTCTCTGTATATTGTGAATACTAGGTTCTCTGTATATTAAGGTATTTGTCGCATTTTCATAAATATTTTTTAATGTTCGCAATTATTAAAAATATTTTTTCAGTGGTCGCTTGATAAACTATCCATTCTAATATAACTGAACGGGCAAGTGATATATTGCAGTTAGTTATTTGATAATTTGTGGTAACTAATAGGCTGATGCATAGTAAGTACTATTTCGTGCTTTGAGCTGAATATATACGAACAACTCTTTAGCATCCAATTACGTTTTCAAAAATAGAATACATTTAAAAAAATGCATACAATGTAATAGCTATTTATCAGGATTAATTCCACTTGTATTATACTAAAACTGGTGACAAGAGTCGTTCGTCGATATAGCCTTATTTACAGGTGCGATCCATCACCGAATTATTTCCCGACCGTGCTACGTACATACACGTTTTAGAACCCGCATTATACGGTTTGAGTTTATAGCACTTTCCACGGCTGGCGTCCGATATGGAAGGAATGAGACTGAAAATCAAAACAACTCTTGAAAAATGTGTAAATGTTTTTCTTAGAATTTTGAACATGTCAGACTTAAATCTTAGATAAAAAATTTAATAGTCATTAACCTAAAGAAGTTTTCTCGTAGTGTCTCTGTAACAAAGTATTATTTTCATTTTGATCGTAGCGTGTGGTGACTGAACAAAATGGCCTTGTGTGCTACGAGCCACTCCAATTTTATAGAAGTATGATTGTGTAGATGTTTATGTTTATGTGTAGATAGATCTGCAAACCTGCAAATAATTTGATATACTAAAATATATCAAATTATTTTTAATGTCTTACAATACATTTAATTAAGAAATAATATTTTTCTTGTGACTATTTTAACTGGGATTATGATAAGTAAACTATGAGTCTTTCTTGACACGTTTACAATTTTTAACAGAATTTGATTCATTTATTTTTTATTTTTTTATTGATTCATTCATTACACGCCTGTGCGACGTACGTTATAAATAACATATTATAGAAGGTTGCTTGGTAAATTAATATTCGCAAATAACCTGAATATTCTGAATCTTGTTGGCTACAAAATGTTATATTTACGTAAAGTACATGCCTTAAATCGTAAAAGGAGAGATGACCATAAATTATAGTTTTATTATTCGTTTGCAATTTCTGCTTTGTATTCCGTGTGTATGTGGGCTAAAGAATTATATAAGTGACATAACTAGTTAATGTCAGTCCAACCGCGTACTCCTTTACGCAAGCACAAGGAACAGTGACACTAAGAAGTAGGTTTCTGTGGTCTAATGAATGCAGTTACAAATTACTCTGAGCCGAAACAACACGAAAATTAAGACATTCAAGATTGAAGATAGTTTCTTAAAGTCTATTGGTTGTGGGAATTTGAATGTTCGATGAATAGATCGATTTAAATATAAGTTTATGTAAATATTTTAAATAAATAATAAAGTCATAAGTGAATAAGTATAGTCCGAGACGTAGATTTCGAGTTATTATAAACGGAACTGTATTCATTTACACAAAACAATGCCCCAACTATACAAAATGACTTTTTGCAAAATACCAAAAGGTAGATAAGATAATTTGAAATCTTGGTACCCACATTTAAATAAGTGATTTCAAAATAATTATACAAATATAGTAAAATAGTTTTAATTGAAAATTTGAATACATGTAAATGTAGGTGAACAACATATTACATATAATTGAAAAATAATTAAGTGAATTATTAATAAGGGATATAATATATAAATAGGAAGAAAATGCCCGGTATTTTAATGTGTGATAACTTACGTCCAATAGATGCCCCCAACGCCGTCGCGGCAAGGAAGGCCACGGAGACCCAAGACACGGCCATCACGCTTGGTGGCTCCCGCGCCACTAAACCAGATTAAAGATTTGGCGTTCTTTCGCAACTGCGCGAACGCAATCAAACGCATCCTGCTCGTCACGTATCGCATGATGGATAACTGACTGACACTTTCTATGTTACTCAAAGTATGGTCATTGTTACGTGAGTAATTTGTGGGCTCCCACAGTTTCGATACGTAAGTACTCTGTGGTTCCGTTGATCGCACACGTCTGCGCAGATACCACGTGCAGCCCCCGGATGCTCCATATCAACTCCCAATCACATCCTACAACGTATAATGGATTAGCATGTTTGCGAAAATAGCATTTGTAAGTGTGTTTTGTGTCCATTACAAGAGTTATTACAATTTTTTGATAAAGAAGTAGGTAGTAAATTAAAAGTATGTAATGTCGTAGTAATCTATTTATAAATAAGGATAGTAGTTAGTTAGAAGCGTCTATTGGCTACTATAGGGACACAATTTACAACATACGACAGTTTATTCGAATTACAATTCATTGTTTCGTTAATAAAATATTAAACAAACAAAATGAACAGAATTTACAATTTATTATAGTGTTGAAATACTTTATAAACTTATTACAAAAAAAAAAACCGACTGTACATAGCGATTTAAAAAGACACTTTTCTGATATCTTTATACGTATGTATAATTATGGATAAGAACAAAATCAATTTCTACAATAACATTCGGATTATAAGAGATTACAGATAATGCTGACGTCAAAATTTAGTGTTTATTTTTATTTCCTCACCGAAACATTAATAAATAAAAATCGAACATAATATGGCTTGTCCATGCTTCGTTCAATTAAAAACAAATAGCCGGGCATAAATGTCACCGCTTTCTATGAGAGTACGTGCTCAGTAGGTGACAGAAATTATAGGTTACGTATATTAGAGAATATAACGGAACATTGAATTAGATAATTAAATAATATTGAGAAACATATTAAAAATATAAATTAATCATATTTATTATTATATAAATAAATTTACAATTTTACCTTGACTTACTGGTTGAGATTGGTTTGAGCCGCCTTTTTTATTTCACTCCAGGTACTAGCTTCCTTCGTTTTTGCAATGATTGCGAGGTTTGTTTGGGACGTCCACGTTTCCTTTTAACTAGGGATCCCAGATCACAGGTTATAAATATGGCGTGAATCCCTGCGGAGTGTATAGTTCACCTACTTCTATATATTAGTTTTTGACAATTGACAAATCATTGCATTGATATCAAAACCCGTACTTTATTCTCTCTGGCCAGTATATTAAGAGGAATTGACGAAGGCAGCTATTGAAGAAGACCTGCAGTTGTTGTGTGTTAGTTACCTTCTACCGTTTGCAACACGGTCTTTATGTTGGAGCGAAAGATTTTCAACGAAAATTATATATTTTTATTCTTACACATTTTTAAAATACAAAATTTATTAAATATAGTTTACTTTTTATCATAATGTTAGACGATGAGATGATTTGGTTTATTGGGTATATTTTTATTAATAAAATTATTTTCATGAAAACGATATATAATATTTATCAGGTTTATATTATTGGTAAGTAATAATGTCTTGTAGATAATAAATACAATCTTCATATTTATCAAACATTCTTTATAAAATATTAACAATTTTTTCTTGAATTATATTATAAATCAACGAAAATCTTAAAATTTCAAAAGGTTATTTTTTTCTATATAATACATACTTGACAAGTAACAACACAAAACTGACAAGTGATTATGTATAAAACCCAAACAATTGATTTATTTTAAAATTCTATTGTTTACTTCTATAATTAGTTTCCTTAAATAGCATTAGTTCACATAGGTTCTTTTTCGAATTCAATGAAGTTTTCAATATTGGCAGCTCGTTTCATTTTATTTCCAGTGGTGTCTGAGGCAATAGATGGTGCTCGACTCGGATTGCGAAGTACGGGCTTTTGGAGTTGGAAAAAGTTTAACGACGCCTTCAGCTCTTTCATGAAAACTTCTTTATGGGATACCTAAAATAGTGGTTAATATTTTTGAAAATCTCATTTTGGTTGTTGATTTTTTTAATTTCCGACCGATTTCTTTAAGGCCAGCAACTCACTTGAGCCCTCTGTTAAGGTAAGTTACAGGCGATAATATTTTTAATGAAAATAAAAAAAGAAACAGTACAATGGATAGTCTGATACAAAATAGGCTGATAATTTTCAAATTAATTCAATATGTTTTTTAATATATAAAATGAATACTATTTTATGTAATAAAAGTAATTTTCAATATCTGTAAAGCACCAAGCTTTTATCTCATAATACCTGCTCCCTGATGACAATGTTGCGTACTTCGTTCATGAATTCAGCGGCCGTTATAATTAAACTTAGTACGAGACCGACAATTAAGACCAGGAATGCACCTATTAAATTCTGAATTTCCAAGTCGCCTTCGACGTCACTATCGTCAGTGTTGCCCTGAAATTAGATATTGCTTACCTAATGAGTAATTTAATTTGAATTAGAGAGGTTCTGAAGGATTTCAAAAGATTTTTCATCATAGGTTTTTTCTTTCGGAAAAATATGATCCTGGGTTAAACTTTAGTTTATGTATCTGCACTTGTTATGGTTAATAAAATGATCGACGTGTATTTTTACACAACTTTCAGTTACTCAAAGTATTAAAATTAAAAATTTGACTAAACGTTTTTTAATTCTAATCTTCTTCATTACTCCGGAAAGATTAAATTAAATACACAGACCCATTATAAGAACTAAATAAAACGTTAATTATACTAACATAGATAACATCGATAATCGTATTATTAAAATCACGCTTAAATGTAAATTGTTTGTAAGCTTTGAACCGAGTTTATGTAAAACTTTGATGAGCAATTTAGCTTATAATATTTTGTTTTGAGCATAAAACTCTCTACAACATTTTAAGTTTACAACATTTAATTGCCCTGCCTATTTAAATCCTTCCTTTTCATTAATGCCCTACTAACCTCAAATAATTATAGATTTTTGTTAATATCAAGTGTTACAAATACACATGCCCAAAAATAGTTTGAAATTTAAAATTGTAACTACGATACGAGTATATTACTCGTTATAAGTTTATTACCATTAGATATATGAATATAATAAATGATATTAAAAACCGGTATAAATAATATTAGTATACTTACTTCGCATTCTTTTGCGTCGTATTTCTCTTCCCACCACTTGCGTTTAATTTTATCGATAATCGCGAACTCTTTTAGTTCCAGTATCGCTCTGTTGATGTGCGTTCGGAACGGAGAATCTGAATATTAGTTAGGTAGTTAAATTTATGCTAAATTAGTAATAATTGTTTCTTATATACTAAAAAATAAAGCTAAAAACAACGATGCGTTTCGTTTGATTGTGATTGGTCTAGAAAATTAGGTTACGATCAATCACAATGTAAAAATTGTCGGTGGACGATTTCCTAGTCGTTACTCGGTGTAATTCTTTCATATTATAAGTTAGATCGTAAATTGAACGACTGATTGTTTTCCTAACCATGTAAGTTGTAAAACGAATGCATTTTTTAAGTTTTTGATTCCGTGACTTAAAATTATGATGAGAAATAGAAGTATATTTGAAGAATAGAAGTATTTGGGAAGTAAGTATATTTATTTTCATTACATTTGCATTAACAGTGTCACTATTGGTATGGAGGCATTTTTATCGTGTTGCTGTTTGCTGTTTCTACGCGGGAAATAAGCTAATCAAATTTCCCATGAAATTTGTGAAGCGAATTTCACGATTTGCTCGTCGTCAACCCAGATATAAGAGAGTAGTTAAAGAGTCAAGTGATACGATGATGATTCAATTTAAAAATGTTTTGATTAAAAAAATCCTTAAAGAACCACTGCGAGGTTATATAGCAGAGCCAAAAAAACTTTAATGTGCCCCATTTAAAAATCCCTATTTACAGTGAAGTTTGATACAAATTATGCAAATTCAACTAAATTAGCTTGTAAAACCTTGTTTTAATTATTTGTAGGACTCAAGTTCTAAAAATTGTAAGCTTACTTGCTGGCATTGCGATCCCGTAGTCTTTGGAATCTAATTCACCGCCGACTTTCTTAAGGTTGCAGTTCCTTTTCAGCTTGTATTCAATTGTACACGATTCCATGAAGAAGGCATATTTGTTTTTGGAATTGAGGACTCGTCTTTCACCTTCATCGTTACTCTCCAGTAGCACAACGGGATTGGCCATCATATTGTCGTACATACGACGAAACATTTTGTCCTTTGAACTCTAAAATTAAAGTTATTGGTACATTGAAGTAATAAAAATCTCTTTTAATTTCACGTGTGAAATACATGTGTGGTAATTTGGTCCCAGCATATTTTATACTGAGATTAGAACTTCAATCAATCTTTAGCGTTACTTAATTCCTGCTTTAAGCCAAAGTTACTAGTTGCTTGACGATTTCGTCAATTGAAGTTGGTTCATTATAGTTATTTAGTTCTTGATATTGTTATTTCAAGTTCATATATTCACGGAATAAAAACATTAATTACTAAGTAATTTGTCGAAATATAAATCAAAGTCGGTTCAAGTAGTGACTCGTATTTGAACACGAGTAGATATCCCCTAAAACGTTCAACTAAGACTTGCAGGCAATTTTGCATATTAATTGAGTATCTGGAACGATATATGTGAGTGGACGTTGATGAAATAAATAGTTCATATTTTATCATATTCTTGGACTAATTAGCTTAATGTTAAATTACTTTAAAAAAGTCTAGAGTTGATCCGCCACGAATAGCACCATAAAGAATTTTATTTTGCTTAGCCAGATCCTCCACTTTGTTTATTGGTTCACTCTCAAGAGCAGACGTCATGGAGGCTGACAGCTGGGCAATGTACGTTTGACATACAATTACGGCAAAAAACCACCACATAGCACACACCCAACGCGAACCAATTGCTCTGAAAATTCAATTACAATACCAATAATAGAAGTAAATTGATTATTAATCCACACTGGAAACTGACGGAATCGTTTTTAGTAGTGCACAAACGAAACGATCCGCTTGAATATTGTCTATGAAATTAGCTTATTATAACAATAAGGGATTTTTTTTTAATTTATTCATTTATATAATGATAAAATAAGAGAACTATTGGACGACTGGTTTCAAAGTTTTTCATCCTTTGGGTCGTGCGTTCATAAAATATTCCGCTTTCCACTCACTTTTATTTCGTACAAAAAGCGACAGAAAGTTATAAATAAATCAGCACGTAAGTTACTAGAAAATACACATGATTTAAAAACTGTTTAACATTTAAATGATAAGGACCTAAAATGTTTTACTAAAATGTATTTGTGTAATATGAACAGAAAATTTTATTTTAATTAAACGTTTGCAGTTAACAAATTTACATGTTTTAATTTTATATATTGTGTTGAATTCGGATGTGGAATAAAAATAGAAGCCTTAAATCCTAATTATACAAATGAGGTCACGATTGAATTCCCTATATTTAAATAGTAATTATACCATCAGCTTAATGAAAGATTAGTTTCGTAAGTTTTAAATAAAATTCGTATACTTAGGTAAAATATCACATCCTTGTGTCATTATGGATCCCATGGTAAGCCAAACGCAGTTTTTGAAATTCCATATGTTCTCAAGCTCCTCCGGATCTTTATCGCACGGTTGTGGGTTCTCCCAGTCAGCTGGTGATATCCTGGTTAAGATATGCTATCATTAGTATAGTTAAGTATCATATCTGTCCTGCCGCCTATAAGCCAATGCGTTACGCAAATTGAAATATCTGTCATAGGGAAAAGACAGCCTTTCGAAGAAAAACTTATGTACCATGTAGGCTACGTGACAATATCTATAATATTTAGGCTTGTACAATATCCTAAAATATTATATGATTTTTTGCGTAATAGAACAAAAGCGTAGATCCCTAAACTAAGTCATAACACATTATGTTTTCTAAATTGAAAAACGAAGCAAGAACATAGTGTAGTAAACAAATACGTCACCAATGATTTATGAACAATAAATTACTTCACTCTACTAGAGTTGGTTGGTATTTTTTGATCTGGTATAATTCAGTTCAACTTGAACACATTAAACAAGTGTTAATAATGGTTGAGTATACGCTTACTTTGTGTTTGGTAAATACATTTTTTTAAAGAAAAACACTTTGTTAACGGATTAAGTTATGTAATTTACAAAATTATGTATTACATTATTTTAAATTTTTCCGACGTTTCGCGTGCTTTACAGCGTACGTGGTCACGGTAAAGACAAAAGGTGTTAATTGTCAAAATAAGTGTCACAGTTGCAGAGAGGTTGTGTGTTATCGACTAAAACCGGAAGGATTTTTACAAAAATACATTTTTCCTAAAATTCGATTTTTTATAAAAGTTCTGAGGATTAGGTTTTTGCTTGATAAGAAAAATATTAATTTTATCTGCTTAGGCGGTTTTCATAGATCGAAAGACCTTATTAAATCAATCTAGGTTCAATTTTGTGTTAAGCAAAAATACATATGTCTATTTTAGATTGATGGTTTAGTAGGAAAAAGTGAAGCTCGGAACTACTATAAAGTTTTGAACAACTTTGGTATGGGTTCGGGCGGGATAGATTTACATAGGGACCAAGTTTGCTAACTTAAGGTCAAAGTACCTTGAACATACGAAGAGCACAATAGAAACCACACAGTAAGCTGTCGCTGTATGCATCCACATGTCGAAACTGTATGGGTTGAGAAAAGAGAACCACCCAGGGGATATTTTCCTTTCCTTTGTGTACAAAATACTGATTCCTAAAGTCATAAAGGGCACGGAGAAGTCAACGACGCTTTTTCTCTCTTCCGTTATTGTTAGATCACATACGGCCAAATCAGCTTTCTGAAAATTAAAAATTTAAGGAAAAAAGGTTCTTCATATAAAAATCCAAAGATTAATAAATCTATTGGTAAATTGATAAATACATGGAAAATGTACGACTTTGAGATGCATGTGATATGTCATATATGTTTGTTTGCTTGAAAGCGCTCTTATCAGGATATTTGTGTTGGTTTGCAATAGGTAAATTTATACAGGAAGGCTATATAACAAAACACGCGCGTTTGGGTCCGGTAATTAACGTGGATAACCCCAGGGAACAGCTAGTATATTAAACGAATGGTATATGCACGGTAAGCACATACATTTTATATGCATACTTTCATACGGCTTAAAATGTCTGGTTAGAAATAAAATATGTTAAACAAAAGTTTTTTAAAAACAAAAATCTTAAACTTTACTAAAACTATTATGTTAATTATATAATAAAAAAAAAACAATTAATCAATCCACTTTTACATACAGAGAGCGATAATATGTTACCTTATCAAGCAAGTCTCCTATTAATCCAGTCCATTTTTTTTGCTCGGGATCATATTTGCCGTAACTTTTATCTTCGTCATGTAAAAATGAGTAGGTGTAATTAAATTTATAATGCCTTAATTTATCAAATATGGCTTTGACGAGGTCAACAGAAAACCCTTCGAATTTATCGTCAGCATCCTCTTCCACACACGTGTCATTATCTGGCGGGCATTTGATTTTGTCAATGAAATACGGCTTCGCTTTACGTGATATAATCTGAAATTTAAGAAATGCTTTAGATTTATTTTAGTTAACAAAGATAATTGTCAGAAGGTAAAGCGAATTAGCGGGAAATGCATTTAGGCGGGAAAGTTAATTGTCAGTCTGTAGTCTAATTGGCGGGAACTTTGTTACATAACCTTATAATGTTACCATTGACACTACATATTATCCAAACATAAGCAAACAACCGAACAGAAAATTAATAGTAATTTTAATACTATTTGTAACTCAAAGATAATATTGTAATTAAAGTTACTATACTTACAATAAAATGTTTACTGGTTTGCTGTTGATTATTGAGTTCAGCGGTTGGTCTGTCTTCTATAATACTATCTCTATCCGAGGATTTCCAAGTGCCAACAGTTTGTCTCGTCGATACATGTATCTCGTTAACATATAGTGTATAATTAGATCTTCGCCCAAACTTGTCGAATTCTATGTTACCAGTAACACCCGTTGTTTGAGTCTGTAGTTACAATTATATTTAATTGTGCACCCTATAGCTGACAAATGCAGCCTACGCTATTCATTTGAAAAGAACGAAACGCAACGTTTTATCAGTGTATTGATTTACTTTTACAAAACTCTCTAACCCAGAAAGTAAACTTTTATTTAAATCTACTTCGAATATAAAACTTTATTCAAGGATATAATTTCCTTGGTATGTTCCATAAATATCAAATACGACTTCAACTCATATATTCAGTCTATATTTTAAAAAAATTACTTCTAAACAAACAACAGATTCACATGCGTAATTATGTATTTGTTTTAAACATTACTTCACAGACATAAGCTTGTTACTGTATCTTTAAAACCTTTCATCAGTAAAAAGAGCTAAGAAGTTTCAATTTATCTTTTTACGAAAGTTAAATAACCTTTAATATTTCAGCTTGAAATAAAGCTCCAAGCGGCCAAGGGTCGGCGTCTTTTTTACAGAACTCATCGTCTCTTATTGTAATACTTTCCGCATCGCCAACTTTTTGTAATGCCTTGAGGACGTGATTGGCAACATCGTTCATAACAAGGGCTTCGATCTAAAATTAATATCGATGTATCGATTAATAGCGGTGAAATATTCTTCATCGATATTTTATATAATTAGGATATAAAACTTTTGTATACCAGGTTTGATTAAACTCCATGTGTGTAAACCATTACGGTTGGCAGTTTACATTAATATTACAATGTTTTTACGAAACAAATATTTTTCATGGAAATGGGTTCATGTGTATGAACAATTTATTAAGTTACCTCTATATTGGTGACAGGTGGTGAGTCTAACTGAACTTTTTCACTGGCCCATTTCCCAACGCGAGTTGCCAGGAAGTGTTGGGCATCCTCCAACTTATCATAATCTGTAAGACTTAACCATGTGATGTTTGATTGGAATGGTAAGAGATCTTTGGCTATCATCGACGCATCCATCGTTGTGAGGATGTAATGCTGGAAGATAATTTTAATAAATTTAAATTATGGGTCTATACAATTCTGGCACACGTATCGCTGCTTCGTCTAGAGGGAGAGACAGAAGAGGCCACGAGTGAAGTCTGAACTTTTATTTAGCTATGTCAATATAGCTTTTTATTTTGTCTGGGAGTAAATGAACTACAACTAAGTTGTGGTGATAGATAATGATTTTACCTGATAGTGATTGATCATATTAACACCTCGTGCTTCATGTAAATATCTGAGAATTCTGTCCACATGACAATCAAGGATTATTCGGAATTCCTTGAATCGCTTCAACTCCTTAAATACCTGTAGATTTGTAAATGGTTTGACATATCGATCAATTTATATATAATAATACACCTACATTAATATAAAATATTATGCAATTTTTATGTCTACAATAATTAATTATTATTTAAATTCTGACAAAAACGTGTATATGCAGGATTTAAATAATATATTACCTTAAAGTTATCTCCGTTGGGATCTAATCTTCTTACAGTTACTGGTATTTGATCAGTGTATTCTGCTAAAATTTTCTGTATTCTCATCAGTCCTAAAAACGACCAAGTATTATTTAAAATTTTATTTGATAATTTAAAAAGTTATGACATTGCATGTTTTGATTTGAGATAATATTTAGATAGATGTTTTTCAAATGCTATTGAAAAACATCGATTGATAATAATTATAAAATGTTCGTGAATTTTTGTAAAACACATTGAATATATGCAATTGATGAAAAATTAAAATAGTAAGCTAAGCAAGCTAAAAAAATATTTTACCAAAGTTATCTTCATATAAAACAGCAAAATTTTCCCATCCATAGTACTTGAGTAACATCGCATACGCGTATGATATATCTTCAGCCGCGGGATAAAAGTTTATCGAAATGTTTTTAAAAACTGGTGAATCATTATCATCGCCATCATTACTTTCATAGTCATCATTATTTGCTATTATTTCTTCTATGTTAGGATCCATTGGCTGCCACGTAGCTTGTATATGAGGGATGTTAGCAATTGCACATTGATCACGAATTGCCCCGTCAAATATGGGATTTTGTGGACCGAAAACGGCGATCGGTCGCATATCTTTGTTTGAACAAACTGAAATGGAAAGTAGCAACCATATTTGTGTTGTACTTTAAGTTAAGTACGTAAACTTCTTTTACTTCGGTAATCATTATTCAAAATAAATAAATAATTTTTATGATTATAAATTTAAGTACTTGATATCGCGACACGGATACTGGTTTGATCCAATTATTGACCGGGAATCGAAGCCTGAAGTTTTGGATCAAGCGTTCGATGGATCATTCAGAGGTAGTATATATGACATTGGTAAAATTATAATTGAATTTCTCAATATTAAAACTTGTCAACAAGAAGAATCCAAAATAAGACCGAGATAAATAATTAACCCATTTTTATTCAGAACAATCAAGAAATCCTTACGATTTCTCCAAAGAGAATAGCTGTCGGTCCGAGGCGGTTGAAGTATAACGGGGTCGAGTCGCCAATCCTTCATTTCTAAAACAAAATGTTAAAATCTAGACAGCTTTTTCACGAAAGTAAGCTTAAAAAGTACTCATCTGTTAAGTGTGATAAATTAAGGTTCGGAGTGGTCTTTTTATTATAATAAATGCAGTGTACTCAATTTCCGTGGCAGAGTTTAGTAGATGATATAGGTTTAATAAAACTTCTATTTTATATTACATAATCGTATTTTGTAAACATACTATTGCTTCATATCACTTGAAACGTCGAGTAATGTGAATAACAAAATAAATTGAACTCCGGTAACGGTAATTAAAATTCAATTCATTTTTCACATTAAATATGATAAAATTAAGGTAATTTTGTATTTCAATGTAATATATTGAGAATAAAATTTGTTTTCACATCGTAGTGTTGACACAATTTTAACAGCTAGTTATGATTTTTCTAACTTTCTATTTTCATCTAGTCGTTTCTGTTATATAGGAGAAGGTTTTGTGGATATTGAAGGTGCCTGAATATAGTACTTACTTTGATCGGAATCAGATCCTCCATCTGATCCACTGACATGATTGTGTCTCATACTCTCATTAAATGCTAGGCGCTGTGTTAACGCCTGACGTTCGAATATACCAGCTGAAATGTTTACGAATCGGTTATAACTAAGAGCATTAGTTGATTTTCAAATGCGGATAGGTTTATAATGAACAAATAATATGATGCATATATAATAGAGAATAAGTATTTGAATTTTTTACCGACCTCGCCAACTTGCTTCGTCGTTTATGAACCATTAGAAAAGATATATCTTAAGGGAGGTACCATGACAAAGAGTCATCTAATGATTTCATTCCAAACACATCGAAAAGATCAAAATTCGTAGTTTAAGTTTGAAGTAGGTTTATTTTATTAAGGATCATAATAGTCCACGAATCTACCATAACTCACAAGAACTTACTATCTAAGGTTTTCAAGGTTTGGAATGAATTGTGCCATCACTAATTGTCAAGAAAACTATGAATTTAATTGATGTAAAACATACATGTATGTATGTAAAATTACATAGTCTCATAGAACATTCTATTGACAACAAAATCAACAATGAAAAGTATTCAATACCACGGCATATATAGTATACCGGACTAATTCACATTTTATATACATTCAAACGGCTTACCAATTTCATAAGTAATCTCATCAGTTTGTATCACAATCACTTGTCCAGTACATTGTTGTATGAAATAGAACAACAAACACACCCACATTTTGCAAAACAAATCATGAATACGTGAACACTGTATTAGTTTATCAATCATTTAAATATGTACTTGAGAAAATGTAGACTAGCGGAAAAGGGACATTTCCAAACAGTGAGTCTAGAAAAGCATCGCATGCGGCGTTGAAATGACGTAACCTAAAATTGACTTCCAAAAATACATCAGACGGTAAAAGCGGCCACGCCGCGTACCCGTCTAAACAAAATATTGAAATGATTTCAATAATTTTTCTATTTTGTGTACCTATAACTTATGCAGCTGAAAGCACGCGATATCCAATAGGTTAGAACTGCCCTCAACTACAATAAAATTAAGCGATTGTGTCATATGCATTTCTTTTTCAGGAGCTGTATTTAATAAACAAACTCTGTCGACGTCAGCGAAAGCTTTTGACAATATTGTGAGCTCGGGCACTACGAGAGCATATCATGGACGACCTATATGCCTACAGGTTGTTGACAGTTATTCTACCGCTTTAGAAGGTAAGCTATTCATTTCACCGCCGTCCAATATCAATTCATATTCAATAAAATTGTGGCTACTATGACATTCTCTAATATTGTTCAAATACTAAAAACTTTACTAACTTCTGAAATCTTTTTAACTTCAAAAGTTTTCAATATACATAATTTAATGGAAGTAGGCAAATTATTAAAGTAGAAACAGTGTAGATAACTAATTATTTATTGTGAATAAGGGTTTAGATTCAACTTCTGTAGTTGTAAATTTATATTCATTTATTCATGTAGGTAACATAATTATTGGTACACTTATGAATATGAATAAAAATGCTTCGAAATTTGAATTTACTGTCGATTCACACAACAAGTGCGTGACACAAGAACTGGCAACAAACTCTGCGTCACTCTTTTTTTCGCCAAGTGTTGTACATAAGTCATTAAGGAGTTGCAACAATTCTATTATATATTATAATCTATGCTAATGATCATTACAATGAAAAAAATAGTGGAATGATAACGAAGGTGTACGAAGAATACGTCATATCCAAGCATTGGAATTATGTTATCATTGACATTACAATAATCCTTAGAAAGTAGTTTAATGTTTACATAAAATTTATTAATTGGCTAATTTGACTTCGCTAGAGATTAAGAAGTAATTGCTCGTTTTATTTAGCCTGGGGGTTGGTACTTAAATATTTTCTTTGTTACGAGTATTGTAATTATGGAAATATAATATGGTCCTGTAGCCGTTGAGTTGCGAGGAATGCTTGAATAGCATTACCTTTTTGGTTATATAAAACAGAGATAGACATTTATTGACATAGTATGGACACGAAAAAGGCTAATCTTTTTTTAATTGAATTTTTATCTAATCTAGAATGTATCATCTCTTATGTTACTAACGTTTTTAATATCTATATTTAACGAGTGAATTAGCAATATTTGTAATACAGTAGTTGTACGAACTTTCAGTATGTCAAAGTACATCGGACAATAGAGGCGTCGTGGCACTGATCGACCCGCGACCGACAGGCGGCGTGTGTGATACCACTTGCCTCCTCTGCAACAGACTGAATGTGAGTATCCATATAAATGCAAATATGATCACGAAGCATATTGCAGCTTTTAGAGAACGTTGCTTTTATAAATTGCCTTACGAAATTGTGGTACAGGATTTTGATATATAAGTTTTCTTTTACAACATTTACTTATCTCTTCGCACTAGTGAGGGTAGTACGAAGGCATGTAGTCATATAGCGAGAGATTATGATGTTCGTTTCAATGATAATTATATGAAAATAGAAGATTTATGACGATGATGAAGATTAGTTATGGCGTATTTTAATAAACTTTTATTACCATTCAATTATAATCAATTAATATCTGCTCAATACATCATAAAGACGTTTGGATTCGATTGCCGGAAAAAAGCACATATTTCTTGATAATTTTTTTGAATTGGCCGCTTCAATTCGTCAGATTGATGATCATGAGAGATTTTTGCAAAATCATTTATGACAAGCATGTATTTTTGACAAAGTCTTCAGTTATGGTAAATTAATAAAAACTGGTTCTATAACAGGATGGAAACAACAATAAAATGCTGAATTGTAAACTAGAGCGGTCTATTACTAAGAAGAGAAACCACTTTACTATTTATAACGTTGCACTTTCTTTGTTGGGATTTCGGTCAAAACGATGTGTTCTTAAAGTAGGTTAAAAAGCTAATATGTCACGTACCTATTGGGAAAAGATGGTTGTCACACTGAAGGCTTGGGAACTTTATGAAGATCTATACTTAATTAAGTAATAGGTTTTTGCCAAAGGGGCAAGACACTATTGTAATTGTTTTTCGAGTTCAGAGTCGAGCGATGGATTAGAAAGCAGTACTTGAGCTTATAATAGTGTCACTTCCGGGTGGGACACTTGTTTTTAATGGAATCTTGCTATTGGCCTGAGGGGCCTTGAAAGCTTAGGTCGTGTCGCGACTACATTGGGAGCAAAAAGCTATTCAATATGTTACAATGTGAGCAAATAACATACGATTTGACCAGGAAGATTATCTTTAACATAGATTATCATAGTTTAAGTAGTTAAGCTGTCTAAAATTGAAATGTCTAAGAAGTGAAATGTTAAAAAAGAAATTAAAAAAAAATCTTATTTATATCTGTACATATATGTCCGTTACATAATACGCATTGTACGAGGTGGTGTTCAAATTCAAAACTCCTCTCATTAAATGGTGACGTCCATTTTTTTTTCTTATTTTCTTATTTTATTGATCTATATTCTGCGTTTAGTATGAGAATGTTGGCACTAATATTTTTATAAAGGTATTTAAAGGCGTTTGTAACAGTGTCATGATAGCAGTTGAATTTATAAACATACTCCTTGAATAATTTTAGTGTATTGACGCTGCCACTCTGTTGTTTTGAAGGTATATTTGAATATTACATGTATATTTGAATTTATCGAACAACACTCTACTCTGTAGGTAAAATAATTCTTAGTTTACGCTAGAAATGTTCGTAGATATTTTTTAATGAATAACACATTTGCAGATATCACATTTATCTATGGGCTGGGAGCCGCCTGATACGCTGAAAAATGACTTGTACACTTTCATGTATCATCCACCGCCGGAACTTATATCCAAAGCATATGCTACGCTAATTAAAAAACTGCAGTGGGATAAATTTACATTTTTCTACGAAGATGATGGAAGTAAGTTCATTAGATATTTTCATGAATTTGGATTTTATGTTGTGCGTAATCTAAAAACTGTAAGCGTGCTTTGGCCAAAATACGACGTATTAGACTTGCAAAACGAAAATTTTAATCCAAAATCGACAGTGAATTATGAATTTGTGCCGGTTGACTCGCTTAGAAAGAAAATCAAGTTCATAATGTGGTATAATTTTCAATCAAAACAATATATATGGTCTCTCATCTTTCGATTTATTTAAAATTAATTATCCAGGCTTTATTCGCCTTCAAGAAGTAATTAATTCATGGCCGTACAAATATGAGCAAATATTGTACATGAAACTGGACCCAGAAGGAGATAACAGAGAGTCTTTCAAAAATGTATTCAAAGTGGAACACATGAGCTACCACGTAATGGATTGTGCTGTAGAGAACATACGGAAATACATGACAGAGATTATACAGGTGGAAAATTCCACGCAATATCAGGTTTGTTTTTGATTAAGATTATTTTCACTCATTCGATTCTTTATTTTTTTAGTCGATTCAAAAATTTTGTCCTCGTAACCTCTTCACTGATACTTAAACTTTATGTATTAAATGTTAAATTGACTTTTAACAATAGTTACGAATCGTCCGTATGGGATTATATAAGAGTTTTTTTTTTAGAATTTTTGAAATATTCAAAAAAAAAGAAATAGCGAAATCAGATGTTACCGAGTATTGCGCTTAACGCCATATTCAGCGATTCATTTGTATGTTATAGATAGGCTTATTGCGTTGAAATAGCCTGGAATAAATAAATTGTAATGAAGAGTGACAACGTCGCATCATTATTCATTCAAAAAAAAAAATACTCTTTATAACGTTCGTGGCATTATTACGACAATAAGGGTGAGGTGAGAAGCTAATTAGTCCTTGGGGTACATGTATCATTATTTATTAATGCCGTGCCTTTCGTAATTTTCGCATAGAACAAGAATTGTATTCATTAAAATGGTTGATTTAACTATACTATACGTATTAAAAGTAAACAGAAATAGTTTTCCAATCTATACTATTATATAAAATTGGAGTGTCTGTTTTTAATATTAAAATAACTGTTTTTTACTACATGCATATGAATATATATACGATACATACACGGTGAAAAATGACAATTTTTAAAAATTTTGTCTGTCTGTCTGTGTTCCGGCTAATCTCTCGAATGACTGGACCGATTTTGACGGGACTTTTTTTGATTGGTGCTGATGTATAAGGGGTCTTAGGGAATGGATTAGGGATCCACAGTTTACGTAAAGGGAACCTTCGTCATGTCACGTGGATTCGCCCGTTCTAACTCTAGCGTCGAAACGGTTAGTGTTAGGAAGATGGAACTTAGCACGGATTAATATGTGTATTTCCGATTATAAACATGAAACCCGTTTCGCGTTGTGAGGGCATCACGTGTGAAGGGCTGAACCGATTTCGATAATCTTTTTTTTTTAATCTAAGAAGTCCGAGGGTGGTCCTTAGGGAAAAATATATTAAGAAAATTTTTCAGGAATATTGAAAAATATACATTTGATATTGCACAAAAAAGCGCTAACGAATACAACCTCATGAGAGAAATGAGAGAGTCGTCGCTTCTATCTCTATCAACTCTTATAATTACGAAATAAGTTAGTCAACTTAATAGAAAATAAAATAGTGCATCAAAGCTACGCTAAGGCAAAACGAACGTTTGCCGGGTCAGCTAGTGTGTTTATATATTGGTGCATAACGTGAGAATGCGATATGTATGAAAGATATATAATTACTGTGAAGAAAATATACATTCTTTATTGATAGAGTCACTTTTAATATATTCATATGTACTTTTATTACAGGTTTTTACAATGTTGAATACTGTTGGATGCGATTATATGTATAAATATTGTTTATTAATAATGGTGCAATCATGTTCTTAGTAATGATTGGCCATACAAGATGAAATCGGTGAATATGAAATTATTTTCTTGTTTATTTTACAGAGTTTTATATTAACAAATTTGGATGCGTACACGGTAAATTTGGAGGACATACCAGATTTAATGGCAAACGTAACCACAATGCATTTAACAACACCGAACGATATAAGATGGAAAGATATGGATATGAATACAGCTAATATATCAATACGGGTAAATGTAACTTTCAAATTTTTAAGACCATAGAGAATTATATGTCTTCGACGAGGATATTCTATAGCGATGTTAAAGTCACGCAATTACGTTTCTGTGGGCAGGTACATCTAACCTTCTGTGCTTGATGTATGAGGTTACCTCAGGATGTCTTATAGTAGTAAAAGTAGTGTTAAATGCCGACACATATTGGTGCACAAGCTTCAAAAAGCATTTCCTTGTAGCTAATAATAAAAATATTACCTTTTAAGTTCTTTAAAGACAGCTCCAGGATATATTTAAGTTACACGAAATAAAAGCACTAAAAAGCAACCATAGTAAATGAATTTTAAAACCAAATCGTATCAAAAAATTGCGTGTATAAAACTAAAGTTCGTATAGTCAAATAAGTTTAGTGCAACACAAGAGTGGGTATATTTAAAATATGAAAGTGCCTCTTCAGTTGTTGAATTGCCAGTTTTCAACAAAACTGTTCTAAGTGACGTTTTCTGTAACCTTGTATGTCAACGTCTCACTTATAAATATAGAAAACGCAGATTGCTATAACAATTTATGTATCTGTACAATGTATGACAATTACGGTCTTCGATTATAAAATATTTCATGTAAGGGAATTTAAATGTTTTTTTTTTAAAAATAACTAGCTATATAACGTATGGTAATGATTATACAATTGGAATATAATCTTCTTTTTTTCAAGATAGATGGATAGAAATCTCTTATCGTATTTCAATTGACTTTCACACCCGCAATATAAGTTATCTATGTTAAAATTTAAAAAATATTAACATACTGCAGAAAAACAGAACAATCTATTCTAACAAGTGTATTACTGAAACATACTTTCTCAGTTATTGACTAATGATTACACTTTGATTTTAGCTAGAAACAGCATTGGCTGTGGATGCCCTGACCCATTTAGACAAGGCTATACGAGGAATGCAACAAGAAAGAGGTTTCTACAGGGTAGATGATCCCCCAGCATTATGTTTTATGAACACTAAGGCCGATTACGAAGGAATGGCCTGGTCGAGCGGTGACGCGTTACGTGAATCTCTTATTAAGGTACTTGGGTTTTATTTCTTTTTATGTACACCCTGCCTTGAATGTTATACTTTGCTGTACCATCAAAGACTCGTTTTCTTTTCTGTATCGTTAATTCCTGTGAGCGCAATCTGCTTAGAGCGTAAGGAATTTTATCAACTAGAACGTGTCCTACTACTCAAGATAGATAATGTACCTATTTGTCTGTGTATGTTTCACACACATACACACACTCATACATTAGACACCCCCCCGTTTCAAATGATTATAATCCACCCGTAATATTTATCTAATTATTTATTTATGGTACTATAGCATAATAACTAGAATTATTTATTTATTAATTTTGGTAAAACTTCATTAAATTAGTATATAAATAGCTTGAGCTAGATCTTGAACTGTATTTTGGGTGGGGGGTGACTCCTGGAGACACAGGCTAGTCCTTTTTTAGGCTACAGTCTCCATCCTCACTGTGAAATGTATGCACTAAGCTATTGTATAAATATTTTGTGGAGAAAATAAACCTAAATTACCTGTTACCTATTATCTATGGCACATACATATTTGCATAAACATATGTGCGAGCTAAAACGAAATAACTTTATTTGCAATGTAAATTTTCAAAATATTTAAATTATATTTTATAGGATTATAATAGTTATTCATGAATAAAATTATATTTCCAAGTGTATTCAAAAGTCGACATCGACTGTCAGTTATAAATATATTTCTATTCAGAAATTTCGTTTCATTTTTAAAGAGAAATCATCTTAATATAAATGGATACCCTATTTACATAATGGAAATCTGTTTTTAGACTCAAGCGAAAGGTTTTACGGGTAACATTGAATTTGACGAGGAAGGTAAAAGAACTAACTTGGTACTGCATTATTCTAAATTGAGTAATGAAAGCCAGTTTATTTATACGGGCTATTGGGATTCAAGGACGGACATGATTACTGATGAAAAAGACGTCACGGATCGATCGGCTGCCAGGTCTTCTAAGTCTGCTATAAGGGTGAATATTGATTCTAATTAACGCTCCGCAGTTATTCTGCGTTGGTTGATACAGTTTTATAAACCAGGTTAATTAATTGTCGGAATCACTTGTAAAGTTTTCGCTAATTTCTTTGATAGAGTTTTAAGACTATTGTGACATCAAATGCTCCAATTGGTGCGGTTCCAAGTTCCAACACTCGGATGATTAAAAATAATAATAATAATAATGCAAAGCAAATTAACCAACAATAAGTGTATACTGGTATAGCAACTTTAGATTAGATAGAAAGCCTAATTCTTAAAGTAGAAACTTTAGTGTTTTTTATTTGTAAGTGTGATATTATAGTACTTTATTAAGTTTCTAACTGTTGCTAATTAAAGTTGCGTGTCTTTGATTCATTCAAATTAAAATTTAATTTTATATTTGAAACTGCATTATTTCTTAATACTCGCAGGCTGTGTAAAAAAATTACACTGGTAATACTCACTATTAATAAGAACTTTTAATAATAATCAGCAAAACTGAAACTACTCGTATTATTTTTAGGTTGCATCAAGGAAAGGTAAACCGTATTTCGATATAGACGATTCAAATGGTACTGTTGTATATCGTGGCTACGCTGTGGACCTTGTTGATGCAATATTTAACGTCATACGGGCGAAATATAAGGAAGATATGAAATACGAGTTCTATCGCGTAGCTGACGACAGCTATGGTAATAGGATTCCGGGCACAAAGAAATGGGATGGCATTGTAGGGGATCTCTTGGACCATGTATGACCATAAGCCTCATCTATTACTCATTAACCTTGATATAAATGGAGAATGCTTTATCGAGTTTTTATTTTCATAATTGATATGAGAGTAAATAAAATATTTATAACTGTATGTATTCAATTTACATTAATGTGTAAATAAATAATTTAGTAGTAATACCCAACTGATTATTCTGTCTGCTAATCAATATAGAACAGTTATTTTTTAACAAAATACTGACAAATATAATATGAACGGTTTGTTATGGGTTTTTTCGCGGAGCATAGTTTGTAGAATAGTCTATTAGGGTTTTGTACTAAGGGCTTCCAAAAGCAAAGTAACGCCTGATTCTATGAATTATTATGTATCTTAAAATCGTTTTATCCTTTTGTTTGATGCATATCATATATTTCAGAATGCCGAATTAGCGGTGTGTGACTTTACAATAACGGCAGAACGCAATTCGGCTGTGGATTTTTCGATACCTTTCATGTCTTTGGGCATCAGCATGTTGATCAAGGAGCCAGAACCAGAAGCACCGGATATGTTCTCATTTATAAAACCTTTGTCGTTGGATGTCTGGCTCTATTTGGGAACGACGTACATCATAGTGTCATTTGTTCTGCTGCTTTGTGCACGGTATGGAGACAATATTATTATCTATTTTACATATTATTACATTTTAATCTTATAAACATATTGTTAGTAGCTTATAAGATACAGAAAAGAAAATAAGTGCTGTGTTGTTATGAATAAGCAATATGAGTCATTCTCATGGATCTTAGCATGGAATCACACTTAATAGAGTGTGGAGCAAACGTAATTCTGCTTTAATTTGCATTGACATTCAATTGTTCCTTGTATTTTTTAGAATGAGCCAAGGCGATTGGGTGAATCCTCATCCATGTAACCAAAACCCAGAAAACTTACAAAACATATGGAGTCTGTACAATTGTATGTGGCTGACTATGGGGTCAATAATGACACAGGGCTGCGATATATTACCTAGGTAAGGTAGTGCTTATTTCATATTGAAATTCGCGAAGTATTCATCGTTTCGCTATTATTAGAGTTATAAGTAAAGAGTTCATTTTTATGCATATAATATAATTAGAAATATTATCGCTTATACAAGTAAGGTTGGTTTTAACAGTGAAGTTATTAAAACATGAAAAAATAAATGAAAACAATTAAGTGATTAACAGCGACATATGTTATATAAAATAGGCTCTCACCGAAATAACACTACACATACAAAGTTTGTGTAAAATGTAAATACACACTGCTGACAGCTGATATTAGTTTTCTTTATTGATTTGTAAAACCATAGATTAGTAAATTACAAATACAATATATATCTCTCTCAAAGATTAAGACGTTTGTAGATGTTTAATATACTGAAACCAAATCGATAATTTTCTCTACAGGGCCGGGGGCTCTCGCTGGGTGACGGGAATGTGGTGGTTTTTCGCTTTAATCGTAACAGCATCGTACACCGCCAATATGTCTACTTTCCTCAAAAACAATAGACGTAGCACGGAAATAACTGACGTGAAAGATCTTGTGGAACAAAATAAAATCTCGTACGGCGCGGTCACAAATGCCTCCACTTATAAATTCTTTGAGGTAAGATGTGAAGTGAAATGAGCCATTTATTTTTGAGATATTTTATTTTTATTTAAAACGTTTAGATAGAAATAATGTTCTTCAGGTTTATGTGCATCTATAGTGGAAATAACTATAAACCCTTTATAATATATGTACAGTTCTATATTGCATATGTGAGGTGTTCTGATAAAAAATCAAATCAATACTTATTTAGTTTATTCATATCAAATTGTTTTAGATATACTTGTACCGATATAACATTAAATAACAGTATAAATCCATGGATCCAGCCTTTCTTGAGTTATATAAATAGGTTAGGTAAAATAGTTTATTTAAATTATAGTTAATATGGAAGTAATTGTATAGTTAATAGAATGTTACTTTTCCCCAGTTTGTTAAAAAAATATCAATTTCCTGGGTAATATAATTAAAGTCTTGCTCAATAAATCACTCATCTGTGGTCTTGTTAAGTCTACATTAATAGCGGAAGAAAACCTTTTGTTTTTAAAAAGAATGGAACGTAAATGAGTAGAAATAATGCAAGTGCTATAAGAGATTGTCTCGACTTAATGACTCCGTAACAGCTCAAAAGAGACAATCCAGACAGACTCTGGGGACAATTACATGTATATTTCATAGTGCTAGAGCAATGTGCCAGTGTTTTCAGAATTTATGTCGGTTTAAAGGCACCCATTCGTATACGGGAGCCGTTTAATGCTACGCTTTTTAATGTTATCGCAACAAACCCAATGTATCGAACATCGAGTTTCTTTCTATTATCATTTATTTTTATTTACTATTGAAATAAGAAAAAATAATAGAAGAATCTTTGAATGTTGGCATAAATAATTTTAACTACTGCGGTTCATAATAGCTTTATTTCGTTACAATTTAATATTACGAGTAAAATTAATTGAATGACTAATTTAAATTGAAACATTTAAAATGATATGACTGATTGAGTTAATAATACACCATTAAAATACAGTAAAGTATTTAAAATTTAGATTCCTAAAATATAAATTTATTTGTTAGACATCAAACGACACTGTCTATAAAAAACTCTGGTCAAACATGCAAGCAGCAAAGCCGACAGTCTTTACTCATTCAAACGAGGAGGGCCTACTTCGCGTGTTACGCAGCAAAGGGAAATATGCTTTCTTTATGGAATCCACCGCTATAGAATATTATCTGCAAAGATATTGTGACCTCAAAATGGTTGGTAATAAATTGGACTCGAAAGACTATGGGATCGCTTTGCCTAAGAGTGAGTATTATATATTTTATTATTATTGGTAAATATTATTTATGTGAAAAATCTTTTTTCATAAAAATATTTGTACATTATAAATATTTATACGTATTTGCAATTTCTATAAACCGAAACTCGTATGACAAAGTTGACTTACGGGAAACACATAAAGCTACATTATTGTATTGTATTAGTGTAGTTTTGCACCTTGCTTAAAAAAACACACACTGTTTCTCTGGTTCACAACCACGTAAGTCGATATTTATGCATTTAATTTCGATTATATTATTTTATAAATGTATGTTATATAAGTTGTATGTTTATATATTCTTAAAATTTATTTTAGGAAAAACTATAAGCCCAATGTAAGAAACTTATTTTAGATATTTGCATATGGAGTTCATTCCTAAAAATTTAATATGAATACTTGGCCTAGTCTATTGATTGTTTTTATCCAATCTAAGCTGCTGGCAGCAAAACTTCTTTATTACGATCATCTTTGTTTTTCATTAATTTTACACTCTACCAGAGCAATTATTACATTCATCTGATCAGATTGTGATAAAATGTTTTCTCATAAAAAATTAAAATATCATTCGTTGTTGGCACTAATTTAGTTAGAATTTAATTTTATAAGAAATTTAACTTTTAATTTTAGTTTATATCAAATTGATATTGATTTTTTTGATAGAAAGAATCCAACAGAAGTGTCCATCTGTGACACAATTTATACAATACCTGTGTACAAATAAAATTTACTTTCGTAGATTCACCGTATAAAAGTTATATTGACAGCGCGATATTAGCCTTGCAAGAGTCAGGAGAGTTGTTAGCTCTTAAGAAGAAGTGGTGGGAGGAAGAGGATAACATTTCACAGTGCGAAGTAACGTATTACATTTTTAATAATAACCAAATGCAATAATGCATTGCAATGTGATCTAGAAATGATTGCTTTTTCTTGTACTGCGTCATATATCTATAATTAACACAATTATACTGCATAGTAAACTATACGGAGTCTGATTCTTAGCTTTCACGGTTAAACTACAGAACTGATTTGAATGAAATTTGAGATGTAAGAAATGTTTAACGCGAACAATAGCTAATAATCCTTCAAAAAACCTAGAAGTTATGCATAAGATTTATTTAGGTACAAAAATACATAATGTTTACGTCTCTATCTTGCAGAGCAAATTATATAGTTTACCCCATATTTTCACGATTGTTTAGAACTCATATTACGTTACATATATTATGTGCTACATATCAAGGTATTTTTAATCTATATTTCAAGATTGGAGCATTTGTAGGCCGATTTGAATGCGAGGAATGTGTGTCGCTTTAGCGTTTCAAATATATGTTGGTTATAGAAAAATACAGATTCTGAGGAGACTGATAGTGGTTCGCTGCAAATGAAAAACACAAGTGGTATTTTCTTGGTGCTTGGTGTTGGTGGATTGATTGGAGTGATTGTGGCCATCATCGACTTCTTGTTACACGCCCGAAAAATATGCGTTAAAGAAAAGGTTAGTCATAATTCATAAAAATTAAATCAGGCCAGTCTTCATCGTAGCGTAAGCACAATTTATGAAAAGGAATGAAATAATACTTTAGTTGAGTGGAATAAAACAGATTTCGTTTTAAAAGGGTAATTAGGCTTTGAGTGAATACTTTTTTATATTAAAAAACAACTAGCGCGGGTTTTTCATTCCATGTTAGCATTTCCTTCTGAACCTCAAAGTTGCATAAGATTGTTTTCAATTTTTTTTTTTATATATAAAGACTTCGGTTTTGAGTCAGCGTAAAAGAAATCATTATATATGGCAAGAGCATTTCATCAGTGCCCAGCCTTGCCCGTATATTCAAATAATCGCTGTAACATTTAACTCGTAGACAAAATTGTGAGCGTCAGAATAGTAAAATTAACAAAGACAAAGTGTGATAGTTGTTATGGCGGTTTTGTAAAGCTACAAACATAACAATTAAAGGCAGTCGAGGCAAACACAATTCACTCAGACACGAGCCACTTTGAAATATTAATAAAGTGAGGTAATTAAACCGCCTCAAAAAGTTGCACTACACAGATATTTAAATAATACATTTTCTTGGCAAATTTCCATTTGGAAAACCTAGTTTTCCTCTTAAAAAGTTAATGACCTAAGTATTTTGCCGCATCTTTGTGCTACTTTTTGTTCTGTTATATGTCGATTGTATTCGACGCAAGGCCAGTTTTGTAACTAAGTATAAGTTTGGTACCAATGCAATTCATGATTAAATAATTAAATACAAACATTTTAGTTGCATTTTTATAGATTTGTACGTAATTTTTTAATTTTTTCATTTACTAACAGTCTAACAGATTTGTTAACTATTTTTTGTGTTCACTGCTATGATTATTTATTGGTTTATGTACAGAGAGGTTCACAAAGTACAAAGTCTCTCTGAACACATATAATTAGAAAATTCATCATTAAATCCAATTCAGGTGATGCGCTCCTATTTCATCTAAATCTATGAATGTTTGTGAATAGGAAGGAATTTGATTAGTGCAATTGACGCGATTGTGGTTGCTAGCAAAATTTCAATCACGTAAATATTGACATTGGCTACGACCGATTCAAATGGGCTTTGAAAGCATTACGTAATGTAACATTATATAAATTTTTAATTTGTAAAGACACAATATCAAACACGAAGCAATACGTGTAAAAATCAGTAATTTTTATCCTGTTAATCAATATTATAAATTTTGTATTTAAGGTTACATACAAAGAAGCACTTATAAGCGAGTGGCGTGTGTCTTTGAACCCACGGCAACTTCATAAGCCCGCGGCTCCGCCACGCTCCGCTGCGCCCTCCACTGCTACGCCGTCTCCGCTCCGGGACCGCTCACAGTCGCGTGCCGTCTCTGTACTCCGAGCTGCTACCTCGTTTATTAACTTCGATGAAATTTATTAAACGTGCTAATACAAGCGCATTAATAAAGGCAACAGAAGGCATGGCTTCCATTTACTTAACATAATATTTAATTGGTGTGTTAAAATTAACTGTTATATCTTTGTATGTTTAATGAATATATAATTAAATTTCTAAACATTGTTACAAATATTCATATTTGTAAAGGCTAAATGACATAGTTGAAAATGTGAGCTTGTGTTGTGGTTTGTGAAAACAATTGAATAGCTCATTGCAATCTACAATTTCGCGATTACTATTTCTAAACAACTTGTAAACCTGATGTATTGATACAAAAGCAATCGCTACATTTGTACGTAAAGTGGCCATAATTGAAGCTATAATTTGATAGCTTTTGTTAATGGTAATAATGTTGTGTATTTTTTTTAAGTTGTCGGGATTTCTCCAATAAAATATTTTAGGTGGGTGCCAGTTCACATATTATATAATTCAAGGTTTAATTGTTAACGGCTGTCAATTATTTCTGTATAACTGAAAAATGTAACTACATTTTCATGATAATAATTGTGTATAATTTTCAGACTTTACCATTGTAAATCTAAATAAATACCTTTATAACCATTTCAAGTGTGTTCGTTTAATAGTTTTTAAGTTATGTTATTGTGACTACAAATGGTATGAGAAAAACAATGCTTGCTATCCATCAATTTAATGTTTATTGAACATGTCAATATTAAATAAATCAGCGGCAGATCTCAAGACCGAAGAAGCTCTCGAAGCCATATCACCCGATGCAGACGAAGACGGTCTTGAATGCTGTACAGGTTTCTCTGTTTCCCAAAAACTTAAAGCGAAAGTTAACTCCGCCCAAAAAGCCTCTGATTGTGTCATCTGTAAGTCATATATGGTATTGACTATACATATAACTTTTTCTACTTAACAAATGGAAGGATTCAATAATTTTGGACAATACAAAAATCGATAATAGGATAATAGGTATAAGAATAATAATCCGGTAGCGCTTTTACGTTCTTTTTAGGGTAGGTCTATTCTTGTTGAGACCTACTGAAAGGAAACACTTGGAAAAACTGAATTCGAACGGCTTCATAGTGATGATTAGATTAAATCATGCCTAAACAATAGGGTTACACTATCAGTATTTAATATGTTACGCATGTATATGTTAGCATCGGGTTTTCTTACTCTTTGCTCAATTGCAACATCTTTCACATGCCAAAGAAACTCCAAAGCGCCCATGCTGGCCGCCATGCCACATCCTATGCCCAGCACCACAAAAACACCACCAACATTGTCAACACCCAGTTCTGCCGCACTTGCACCGTCTTCTGTAGCCTCTTCAAGCTAAAATTTATGGAAAATAGTTCGTAGAGAAAGTGTTAAAGTTAATCTTTATAGTACAAATCACAACCGTAGACTAAACGTTTAATTAAACTCAATGTGATATCGACGT
Organism: Pontia daplidice; assembly: GCA_963693355.1. NCBI lineage: Eukaryota > Metazoa > Arthropoda > Insecta > Lepidoptera > Pieridae > Pontia > Pontia daplidice. The sequence goes on along the minus strand of CAVNZL010000139.1, from coordinate 2,283,973 downwards.
TTTCATATATTTAAAATTAAACAATGTAAATAATGATATATTCATTAAAAATATCAGGATAAATTTCCCACAAGAACGGCGAGCTTCAAGGTAAGCTATTTATAGCTTAAATGTATGTATATACTTTTTATGAATACATATTATAATACCCAGACACAGTCAATGAACGTCCTTATTAACGTTAACAGTACTGGCAGTCGAACCCAGCCTTTTATTCGATAGTTTGTCATGATGACCATTACGCAAAATACGTCGTCAAATATGACCAATACAAAGTGGTTTCGGCATAGCTCAGAGTACAACTTAGAGTATATTACATGGACTTTTCCAGGTTAATGATAGTTTGAAACTTAGGTACTTACGACACACTTCTTAGGTGCATCTTCTGGAGGTTTCCACCATCTATTTTTAAGTTCCACCAGTTTACCGCTTTCGGCTAATTTTAGTACAGCGTTGTCAACTGCAGTGCGATACGATGAATCTACGACAAGAGCATGATATTAGAAATAATTTAAAACAAAGAATATTTAAATCCATTTATAATATTTGCAATTATGAGTAGAGTTAAGGTCAAATTGTGTATTACACCTAGTTAATATAGTAGATAATATTTTTGGCCCTTCACCATTAACGGACGTAGAAAATCTGAAGACCAGAATGAAGGATACCTTATTAATTTTGACTTTCCAGATAGGTATAATAACTGATTTACTTACAGAAAGGCATCGCAATTCCGTAACCTTTGGAGTCAAGTAATCCTCCGACTTGCATGAGTTCGCAGTGTCTCTCCAACTGGTACTCGATGGCAGTCGATTCCATAAGAAAGGCATATTGCCGCTTCCCCTTGTTCACTCTTTCAACACCCTCATCATTGTTCTTCACAAATACTGATGGGCGGGCTGATTCCATTGCCGCCCACATGCGTTGATATGTAGACACATTAGACCGCTAAAAATAATTTAATGATCAGCTATAAAAAAGTAAGTAATAACATAATTATTAAAACATTTATTATTAAGATAGATTTGTCTCAAAGTACGAGAATTAACGAGTTAAAAATTCTATAGAAGGGCGTAAATCAGCTATGAAGGACCCGATAATTTAATCACTAAATAAGTACTGGCTACCAACCTGTTTCGCTTTATACAAGATTTACGGTGAAATTATTTGCATATTATTAATGGAGCGTTATCTTCAATACCGTTGTGATACTCAATAGATACCTTGAAAAAACTAGAGGTGGAGCCACCTTCCACAGTACCATATTTAATTTTAGTCTGCATGGCTAAATCTTCAGCGCTCTTAATGGAGTCATCCATAGCGGCGTTTGTTAAAAAGGCAGCTAAGTTGGCAGTGTAAGAGGAGCACATAATAAGAGCGAAAAACCACCACATACCGCACACCCAGCGGGTTGAATAGCCTCTACGAAGAGAAAAGTCAAAGAGAAAAATAGCGTGCTACCAAGAATTGAGTCAAAAGAACTGAAATAGTATGGAATATATTATTTTTGTTAAATAAATTCTGCGTATACAATTGAAATTTTTATTCAAGTTATACTTACCCTTAGAACGTGCAGATTAGAATTTTATTTAAAGCTGACTTATTAGCAGAATAAGTTGTATTCAAATATTACAAACAAACCTAATAATCAATTTTATTTATACACTCTTTAAGTAATAAGAAATATCCGATAAAGACGAACACATCCAATTAAAAAATAACATGAAAAATTTACTTGCGATGATAAATGCCTGAAAATGCATTACTTTGGCAATATATCAGATCCTTGTGTCATAATCGATCCAACGGTGAGCCAGCAAGAATTCTTGATATGCCAAATATTCTCCAATTCCTCCGGAGACTTATCACATGGATGCGGGTTCTCCCAATCATTTGGCGCGAGCCTGCAATTCATTTAAGCCAAGTTGAACGTCGCTGGAATAACTTAATTTGCGGAAACCAGGTCGATATGCCTACCTATATTGAGTACTTCAACTGAGTGGTTTATATGAATGCAATACGGTATAATAATCTATATTGGAAAAGAAGGTTTTTTCCTATTAGAGAAAGTTTTATTTCACGGGTACCTCAACGTCGAAAAAGTTTATAGATTTAAATACATACAAAAACTCTTTATAGCTTATTTTTTTTTTGTTCATATCAATTCACGTTATTTTCATAAGTATCAAAGTTTGTGCAAGGCAGTATCAGTGGCTAATTTTGAAATTTGATTTCTGTACATCGGCATACATAGAACGACAATTACATACGCCTAATAAATAGTACTTTGTACTTCGCGTTTAAATTCTAAACCTAAAATACCATGTATCAGGCTCATACGAACCTTGCTAAAATATGGAGCAATAACGAGACCATTAAATAAGCCGCAGCCATGTAGATCCAAACATCAACTGAGAAAGGCTTTAGAAATGAGAATAGCTCGGGTTCCGGCGGTTGGGGTTTTGAATACAGAATACTGATCCCCAAAGTCATAAACGGCGTTGTGAAGTCCACGGCTGAACGTCTTTCGTAAGTAATTGTGAGATCGCAAATCGCCAAATCTGCTTTCTGTAATATTAAAATTAACGGTACTTAATTTTTCGTAATTGCGTTTTCGTATACGAGTACGAGTATAGCTGTATGTTTAGATTCGATTCATTGTATGAAGTCATAGTAATTATACAACAGGATAAAACTGTCCTTTGTTGTTTGTCCCGTTTCCCGTATATGGCACAACAGCCTCTCTTTCATTGATAATAGTAGTGTTTATTTATAGACAAGTTTTTATATGCATAAGGATGCCAAACTTAATAGAAATTATCTACTATTAATTATGGGCTCCATATTATCTATACAATGATTATACGTTATCCATTTAGCTACCAAAATGACAAACGAAAAACTAAATCTGCAATAAATGGGCAATAAAATATTTTAATTTCAGTTAAATAATAAAAGCAAATAACGTTAACACTCGTGTGTTGGGACGGACTTAAATCAGAGAGATGTGCCAGTTAAAGTAATTCTGTAAATGCCTCCATTTTCGGGACGACATTTTATCCAATTTTTAATGACACATATGATAATTTAACTTGAAACAACTGAGGTGTTCCAAACGATTTATATAAAATATCAATAAATAATTAAGGTACGTATGTTACGTTATGTTCATTCGTGTAAAATTGTGTATCCGCAGATGATTTTATAAGTTTAATTCGATAAGTCAAATCATGGTTAATGGAAACCTCATAACCTTATTTTACTGATGAGAAAAATGATGAATTAAAAAAAAATTGTTTTCAGTTTATCTTCAAACAAAATTTTGTTTACGCATAATAATAGAAAAACTCAATTACTAACCCTTTCTATCAAATGCCCTATTAGACCGTCCCATTTTTTGGTATCTTTATGATACGATCCATAACCATTGTCGGGTACAATCTCTAACTCATAATTTAGGTGTAGAGTTTCCTTCAATATTTCATGTATCAAATCTTTCGAGTATCCCTCATACCGGTCATTGCCAGTGAGCGTTTCTCCTTTTTCAGGAACTTTTTCGACGAGATAGGGCGCACCAATACGCGAAACGACTTTAAAGGTTTTGTTCTGCCATATTTCTGCTAAACGGTCAGACACATCTGACGCACTTCTGAAATGTACGAATCCTGAGTCGGACCGCCATTTTGCAATTTTATTAAAACCACTGTTTGATAGTTCCATTATTTCTACGTCGAAATTTGTGCGTTCTCCTGTTGAATTATCTAACGATATTTGCCCAGATATTCCTGTTAATTCGTTCTGAAATAGCAACCAATTATAACTTAGTACTCCGTCAGTGACTACGATTAAAATGGATAATAACTTGTTTACTTAATTAAAAATTTCCTTTGTAAAAACTACAATAAATTAACTGGCTTGCTAAGTTTTGGTAAATGTCTTATAAAGATTTGTATTCTTGTTCAACGTACTGGTACTAAGAAACAATGTCTCTATAAGTATACTCTCCAAACCGATTTTGTAAACAAAAGTTTCAAAAGCGGTAGGCCGGTACTACTTAGTTGTTTTATATTTTTAAAAAATAAAAAAATTAATTATAAATTTAATGTTAATTTTATACGAGATCAGTTTCTAATTATTGTTTTTAAGGAATTGGACTTTTTATTATATGTAGACTTTACCAAGAATCCTTCTAAATGCTCTTATCTCACACAAGACAACACTAAACTCAAGTTTGAATATACAAGCTCTTACTCATGGTGAACGTAACATTGGAAGATACATGTTTATTGAGATTTTCCGTTTCCATTGCACTTTATTTTTGCAATATCTCTGATAATATCCCAACGGAGAGCTAAAACCGTCAACACGAGCAGAGTTAACGGTACAAAATATGTTGCATAATGTAAAGTTGGAAGTCACATAAAGTCGACTTGCACGAGATTTACGTACAAGAATGACTTTCTTCTTTCTTTTAGGTATAATTACTAGTAAAGTAATATTTGTATATGTTATGTAATTTAAAAAGTTTATATAGTCGATTCAAATTCGAAGGAGAACATTGGTTTTCTCTCTATCTGTGAAGAATAATATATTCTAGTTTGTTCACCATTAATCAGAGATAAAGTTGCGGACCTAAACTAATGTCTACATACAAAACTTAAAAAAAGCATTTTTGAAATTTTAATTATGCTTTAGAAGCCTCATTTAAGGAACTGAACTTAATTCCATGTTGCCTATTTAAGAATAGTAGCGGAAATTAGGACCCAAGAAATGAGAAAAACATCACAGTGCGGAGTAAGCGAAGTGGTAATAATTAAGACTCACCGTTAATATTAACTCGTTAAATTCACTTCCAATTTTCCACTTTTTCTCGGAATCACATTCAATAGCCTCTGTTTCTATTTCAAAATTATCGGGCGCTTTTTCTACAGAATCTGTTATTAATAGAGCTGCGTCAGTAGCCAATGCAGCCTCTACCTGAAACAAATGAATTTTTATTTTTTATCTTCTTTCATAGTTCGCTATACTAAAATGGCTAAGAGATTGAACATCGATTATAAACAATTCGCAATTTTTTTTTAAATTAGTTTACGTTATTATGATTTAATGTTAAAGTAATTATGTAAGGCTAGCTCTGCAAATGAGCGTAGTTACTATATATAAATTTTAACAATTCTATTCAGACAATCTCAACTCTAAAATGGCAGATAACCTAACTCCAGAAGCTCTTGGCGCGTTATTCACGATTGTATAACTGAACACCAAACTTTAAATTTTCGAAAGTTGTGAGCCGTGACGATAATTCAAATTTATATTGTGGTATATTTTTAAAAAGACTAAATTATCTACTAATGTTTGATAGTTCACACATATTTTCATTCAGTGTTTCATTCAGTTCAATGAAGTCTGTTGGTGACAAGCCTTCTGTGTCGGACAAACGTCTTATAATGGCCTCCCCAAGATGCTTTGCTTCACTGTACAAACTACTTTTAATCTATAATTATAAAATGCATCTTGCAACTTACCGTAATTTGGTGAGTTTCATTTGGAAGTTTAACATTACTAGGATTTCTAGAATTCCAGTCAGCTAAGTACGAAATAGTTTTAGACTCTGAATGATCGAATATCCTCAAACATGTGACATTTGAAAGTCCATGACGCAACTCTTGCAGGTCCAATGTATGAGCATCTAGAGACATTAGGACATAACTCTGAAAATTATGCGCATATTTTGTATTTTTAACAAAACTTCTATGCTTATTTATATGACTACCTATGGAAATGTGTATATAGCGAAATACGATCACATTTAATGCAATTATTGTTCTCTTAATTTAATGATGCACCAATTATAGGCGTTGCGAGGCAGTAAAATATTTACGTGCTAATTTTTTCTTGTATTTTAAAATCAGAACAAATACCAAAAATATTTTAATAAGTTTTTCATTTTTAAGTTGTAATACTTATAATACTATTTTTTTTATATATATTTCAATGTCTTATATTACAAAAAATAACACCTATAATAAAAAATACCTACTTACCTAGCATTTAATATGAAACGTGCGTATCACAAATAACATATCAAGTTTTGCTTATGTGAGTTATGTGCATCATAGATTAGTCGTGAACGCTTATGCGCATTTCTTAGTTTTGGGTTCGACGATGCAAAAATTGTATATAAAACGCAAGCATTGCCATGTTAAGCAGCTATTCAAAGAATGTACGTAAATCTTACCATATAATCCTCGAAGAACTTCACATCATGCGCCTGTCGCAAATATTCAAGGACTCTATCCGACGGACAGTCTAGAATTACTCTGGTTTGTCCTGTGGCTTTAAGTGATTTTAATAATTGCTTATTGTCCTCCCCTCTTTTAAGCCGTCTAACCAGCCACTTGTCTGTCGGAGGCGCGTATTTAAGAACTTCTTGTAATCGAATTAGTCCTGAAACAATATTGGTCTTAATGAAACTTCCGCTAAGCCGGAAACCACGGAGCCCAAGATCGCAAACAGTGTTATTTGCGAGGTTTTGCGGGAGCAAGAATTATACATTTTGTGACACTTATTTTATTTGATAATGATAATGATTCATGTGAATCAGTTATATGATCAGTGGCTTATTTGTATATAGAGAATAAGAGAGTTTTTAACTTTATTATATTTATTTTATGGAATCAATGAAATATTATGCGATAAAAACTTCCACAAAATTGACAGTTCATATAAACCCTCAACCTATAGTCAACACCACTTTTCAAGCTGCCACCGCGTCGTCTATATACTTGGACTTCGCCCAATGCATACACCTAAAAATATAGTGCGCAATCAGATTGATTATGTGATGATCCAGTAGGCGATTTAGAAATTGTGTGAAGTGTGCGAAGACCTACCCCGGAGCAGATGTTGGGTCCCCGATCACTAATCCAGTAGTCGTTCGTCTACAATGTAAGCCAAAAAGAGTTAATGCGAAACCCCAGCCCTTGAAATTCAATGCGAATAAGCTTAAAGATCCCAATACTAAACAGGAAGTGTCGAATGCATTGAATCAACAGTTGAGCATACGAACATATTCTACTCCATCAACAAGTGATGAAATTTGGACCAGCCTCAAACAAGTTGTACATAACGTATGCACAAAGTACCTACGACCAACGGCAATGAAGAAGCAGGACTGGATGACCGACTCCATCCTAGAGTTAATGGAGGATCGAAGAAAATGTAAGTCCAGTAATCCTCAACGCTACAGGGAGATAGATAGGATAATCCGCAAGGAGACCAAGATAGCTCGAGAGGAATATTACAAAAATAAATGTAACATCATGGAAGACTCACACAAGAAACATGATAGCTTCAACATTCACAAAAACATCAAACAAATGTTAGGGCTTAATTGCAGAAGTATTTCAAGCTTAGCCGATGCAAATGGGCAGCTTCTTCTAAACATTGAGGCCAAAAAGGGAAGATGGGGGGGAATTTTTTAAAAAAATTTTCAAACCCCCCAAATAAGAGAACCATGTGTCCAAATGACACTGACCTACCAATAATTAATGCAGAATTATTCATGCACTTAAAAACGCAAAACTTGGTAGAGCGCCAGGCCCAATAAATCTTGGTAGAAGTAGTGAGACTCCTGGAGGGTGACAACATTTATCTGCTCAACCAACTTTTCAATAAAGTATACGACACGGGAGTTCTCCCACTGGACTGGTTGAAATCTACGTTTATTCCTCTTCCTAAAAAGAAAAATGCCCGTAGATGTGAGGAATATCGAACAATCAGCCTTATGAGTCACGTCCTTAAGTTATTTTTGACCATCATCCATAACAGGATCAGAAAGAAATGTGACGAACAATTGGGAGATAGCCAGTTTGGTTTCCGCTCTGGTGTAGGAACACGTGAAGCTCTGTTCGCTCTTAATGTTCTTGTACAGAAATGTCAAGACATGCAAAAGGACATTTTTCTGTGCTTTATAGATTACGAAAAAGCGTTTGATAGAGCAGACCGAAATCCTCTTAAACCGTTTAACAGATATCGGGCTTGATGAAAAGGATTTAAGAGTGATAAGGAATCTGTACAGGGACCAAAGAGCAAATGTTAGAGTTGACCGAGAAGAGACCGAAGATATTAATATCTGCCGCGGTGCCCTCCGTCAAGGTTGTATACTATCACCATCTCTTCAATATATATTCCGAGGCAACCATGTCAGAAGCCATCGAGGGATTGGAAGTCGGAGTAAATGTAAACGGAAGAGTCATAAATAACCTTCGGTATGCAGACGATACCGTCCTCATAGCGTCATCGAACGAACAGTTGCAAAATTTAATCAACAAGTCCACCTATTTCTGAGAGAGATGGTCTATCCATTAACATTGCCAAAACCAAGGTTATGATAGTCTCACAGAACGACACCTTACGATCTGACATAAAGGTGGCTATGGAAAAACCCCTGGAGGAGGTACGTCAGTAAAGTACTTGGGAACGTGGGTCAATAAAGAATGGAGTTCCGATCCAAGAGATCAAAACTCGTATCGAAATTGCCCGCGGTTCGTTTAATAAAATGAAAGGAATACTGTGCTGTCGTCATCTGAACCTAAAGCTCCGGTTTCGAATCCTCTGCTGTTACATATGGCCGATAGTTCTTTACGGTTGTGAAGCATGGACTATAAAGAAGGCCCACTCGGCGACGCCCTAGAGGCATTCGAGATGTGGTGCTATCGTCGCATGCTCCCCGCCATAAGCTGGACCCAAAAGGTCACTAACGAAAAAGTCCTGAACGTATGGGAACTACCAGAAAACTGATGCAGCAAATCAAACAGCGTAAAGTCGGATACCTAGGTCACGTGTTGCGCCATGACCGATACCAACTGCTCCAAATTATAATGATGGGAAAAATCCAAGGTAAAAGGAAAGTTGGTAGGCGGAAGAAATCATGGCTGCGTAACGTTAGGGAGTGGACGGGTATTAGAACCTGCTGAGGAGCTGCTGCCCACCTGGCCCGAGACAAGAGACGCTTCAAAAGTCTGACAGCCGACCTCCAGTAATGGAGAGGCACGCAAAGAAGAAGCCCAACCCTCACCTTCATCATCGTCATAGAGAAAAGTGTAGGTATTCCAGTCACTGTCTTTTACAAATTGTGCCATTGCTTCTGACAGAGCTACGGCTTCGGGATATAAATTGAAGCCTGGCGGAGAGGGTATTTCAAAGCCTCTTATTGGTGGAGGTCGCCAAGACGCCTGGAAATAAAATTCATGTGTAATTGTTTTGGTAGAACTAACTCAAGTAAATATTTAAATTCTTAACTATAAAGTATGGTTTAAAGTATAAATTGTATAAAGCATAATTTTAGAGATATTAGAACAGAAAAGTACTTCATTAAATAGATTTTATTCATACAGAAAATCTAGACTACAGAAAATCCTTAATGTAATCACAATTCAAATGTGTCATGAGTGTTGATGTGCAATTAAAAATTGTTTTTTTAATTTTAATATTCAAGAGGAAATCATCAAATTCATAATGTATTATAATATGTAATGTAATAATTCATAGTGTAATAGATCTATTAAACCTTTATTGCACTTGTTTTAACTTTTGTTGAATTATTTATTGAGTCATAATTTAAGATCACTAGTTAAGGACAATTTATGACAATACTTAAGTAAAATATTGAAGCTACAACTCCCTACGCCAAATTCTTATGACACGACGTAAACGCTTTTGGCAAGTTTTCCACCGATAGATCTTAGAAATATACTACAAACAAATTGGGATTTTATTTTAAATGTAAATTTTTGTAGTGTTGCGAATAGGTATTGTCATATACCGTGTTTGAAAAAACTTTTTCGGGCATATTGCCCAGAATATGATCCGTGTTATTTTGGATTCGATGCGTTTTTTGATTAAATCGAAGTACTTCGGTTTTTACCTATTAAAACAACTTGCTTCGTTTTTTTGTTCATATCAGACGAAGCTTTATTTCCCAAAAATTTTTGATTTTAAATCTACCTGTTCATATCGGACGAAGCTTTTTTGTACCTTGTACAATAAAAACTTCAGCTGAGGGCAACTAAGAGGAATTTAATGTATTTTAGGTACATACAACCACTTAACGTGCTAAAAGCTATTGAAAGTTAGGACAAAAGCTAACTTGTATGTGTGGCACTCCAGCTGCTCGACAATGAGCTTGGACGGCGTCCGCCGAGTACGGATCAGTGGGCCCGAAGATTGCAATCACACCACTGGCGAGAAGATCACACGCTGCAACACGCCAAATTAAAATTAAACTTTTATTAAGACATACTATATATCCCATTTCATCAAAAGCATTTACAGCATAAATCCCTGATCCTATCTTATTTTTTTTTAGAAGTCTATCTGTGTATAACACTCGAAGAATATGTTATACGAATGGTGATCAAATATAGGAACAAAAAATATGAAATTCATGTTTTAATTTCTGTTTGACACATGAACAACTAACCTGCCTTTGATGCAGCAAAACTGTCTCCATGTGGTGCGTACCGGATATTCATAACGTAGTTATACTTCTTGCTTTCCATAGATGCACGAACGAGAGCTGAATCAAACGCTACTTCCGTTACTGTATTTGGAGGCAGAATAACACCTATAATTTAAAACGATTCTTACAGGAATCATAAAGTATAAACTTTAGTGAAAGTATAAACATTTTTAATCATTTTAATTTTAGAAATTCAAATTTATTTTAAGTATACCATTCATTATTATCGTTACATTATTGTTAGTTTAGGATTTATTTATTTATAATTAAAATATGGCTTACCGATAGTCAGATGCTTTTTAAGCATAATAAAATTCCGCAATGCTCCCTCGCTTTTACCATAAAGCGATAGTACTAGAACTATAAGTAGAATTCCTGAAACAGAAAAGTTCAAAGTTCACATTTACGAGACTAAGCAAATAGGGGTTCGAGAACTCCGGGCAAATAGTTGAGAGTTAAAAGTATAACGATACTTGCCCCGCATTTTTATGATGAGATTTTCTGAAAAGCGGAAACGAAATCTAACGGAACAATGAGAATCCGCAGCCGTCACATTACAACTTTGTTGCAAACGTGCTCACTTTGAATATTACGTTTTCTATTAAGTTTATAATGTATGTATTACAGAGAGCAGATGCGGACTGGGTCATTGGAGCCGGTCGATGCGATCTTGGCCAGGAGAGCAGCCAAACAGTCTTGCTTTGACACGTGTTACGTTGTTCTTACGTATGATACATTGCTATGGGTCGCGCGTAATGCGTACAAACTAATTTAACTCGCACAAAATGTAACTACGAGTGGCAATGATAAATAGCGCCCCAATTTAGTGTTTGACCAGTCAATTTCAAAAATTTGACCAGTCAGATTAAGACACACCCCAGAGGATACGGTATATGGTGTGAGATATGAGTATTTCTTGATAGTCCATATAATTTTATTGTAAAATATAAACTCAGTGACTAATATTTGTGAAATGTGTAATGCTAAAAACTGGGTTCATAATATATTGTTACGAATAAAGAAACGTATATAATTCGCAGAGTGTTTATTATTTTAATTCTACATTAAAAAAAATATACAGTATTTTTAAAAATAATTACCTAAGTGAGATGCACGTACAAGTAAGAACAATAGTGGTTATACCAATATTGGTTAGCTTTTTAATACGAGAGATATTTATAATCTCAACTATACTAAGAGAGATCAGTATGTATGAAAACATGTCAGAATACTAACTACTAATATAATTATTACACGGAAATCTATATAGGATATATAATACTAGGTTGAAATCTTTAAAAAAAAGGAAACAGTTTTTGTATTGTGCCTTTTGTACGTTAATGTGCTTGTATTTTTGTTTATATATAAAATTGTTATGTCCTCCTGCATTGAAGTCATCTCTTAATTACAGATAAAGTCGCGGGCAACAGTCTGTGTTCTTTCAAAGCTTTCAATATGATATTTCCATTTAGAATCAACTCATCTTTTTAAGCAAACAGCGTATTTAAAAAGTGTGTCAGGGAAATAGCGGCACGGATTTTATAGTATTTTTATCAAGCAATGTTTTTTCACTATTGAAACTAAATGCCTATCATGCATATGCAGCGCTCAGCATACATATGCATAACAGGTGGTCTGAATACGTCATTTCAAACATTTGGCCTTTATCCAGGTCAATCTTATTTTTGCTATATCACTGTACATTATTAATGTAGTTAACAAATGTTACTTTTACTGATATCGGAACGAAATCTTATTTTCACACACGACAATGATTAGGATAATGGGTAAAGTCCAACTACAATCCACATACTTTGTTTATAAAATTTTACGTGGAACAATGAACACTCACAAAATAATATGAGACAAGTATTTCAATTTTTAACAAAACTACGGGATGAGATAGACCGTGTCATAAAATTTTAGAATGTCCAACTGTCTAATACGAAAATATTTTATCAATGTTGACGCAGTTTCGGAAGGAGTTCGTCCGCTGTTTGGTTATTGAATCACTAAATTTAGCTAGAATCTTACATATAAAAGTTTCGTCATGATAAAGTTACGTAAGTAAACACAACAAAAGGTAATTAAATTAACGTATAATATATTATAATATAACATATATTTATAAAAAAGCGTTGCGTTTTTTCGCTATTAAGCTCTAAAAGATTGATGGGACAAAAAATTTTGGCGCATTGAAAAATGTGTAGCGTTTGTTTCGTCGACTTTAGTAAGAGTAAATTTTTGTGGTCGACTACAGAAAAATGCGAAAACCCGGCTGTGAGCGGAGAGTTATACGAAAGTGTTATTTGAATTAGATGTATTTGTTTCATACTTTGTGGGCTTTACAAAACTGTAATAAAAACTACCGTTTTATCTTTAAGAATACAATGCGCAGGAAGAATACAATTAATTAATATTCGTGGTATAATTATATCAGACGTTGTAAATGTAATTAATGTTTTTATATAATAATAAAAACGGCAAATTAAATTTTCAAGTAATCAAAGATGAGAAGACCTCGTTAATGAAACTCGGTGAGAAATCTAGACATGGGAGAGCAAATATTTCCACTCCATATTTTAGTTAGGTTTAATATCTTAAAATGAAGAAATGTTTATATTCTAATAATTAATTTAAAATATTATCTAAATAGTACATAATCTACTTGTCATACTTTGAAAGTGTATCTGAGATTGTAGTTCTTACCAGGACTAGGTTAAGGTTGCCGTGATACCTTCGATGGTGGCAAGTCACACTAAAAGACGAATTGGTTCCGTCCATTATTGGAATAGAGATACTGTTGACCTATCACGTTGAGAAAATCGAGCCTTTATTCTGCCTTATTTACATTCTTACGCTGGTTCAAGTTGGCTTCCGACCAAACCTGTAACCATAAGCGGTGAGTGAGACGTGGCAATACATTTCCTTGGGTATTAAGACAATTTACATACACATATAATAGTCACTTATACCTCAAAACTCCTTTCTTTTCATTTGTATGATTCTTTCTATTGATGCTGATGATGAAAAAATATCAGTTGGTGAGAATATAACGCAACTATATGTTTTGCCTGAAGATGGTATGGGAAAAATATTACTTTTAGTAATATAAACTACTACCTAGTTGTATGTTGCAATATGTAATTTGTATATTGTAATATTAAATGCATTTAATAACTATCAGTAGGTAAGTCAATGTGTCTTTGTATTAATAAAGTTCTCAAACCCTAATTAAAATGACATTTAACAGAATATTATAGCATATACACATATTATGGGGTTGTCCTGGAAGAGAACGCTTGTCAAAGTTACCCGTTTCGGTTATATTCAGTAACTTTTCCTTATTTTTATTAATAATATAATTATTTTTTTATTTAAATAAGCAACATCGTTGCAGCGAACCTATTATATTTTCATTGTTAGCTTGGCTAGAGTTAAAAAAAATATTTGTTTAATGTAATGTGAATAAAAATTATCAAAAAGCTGACTGACTTGACTTTTGAAACGGTTTCGTATAAACGGTGCTATATAAACGTGCTCGCTTAAACAATGTACTACAAATTTTTTGCGCAACTCAAGGATACACGGAAAATTGTCGAGTCAAACAAAAAAATTATTCTAGTACCGCACTTTGTTAGCAATGTTTTACAAAAATACAGAGCTAACATAATGAAATTCAAAATGTTTATGAAAGCGTTCTGAGTTTTCGTTTACCTTAGTAATACATTTTAGCTGTTCGCGAAGATAGCTATGATATCTTAATATAAAGATGCTTCCATTATATATTATTAATTATTATTGAGTTTTTACTAATAATTACATTCGTTGGTGATTGTCTATGAATAAGTAAAATATAGAGGCATAGCCTGCCAGGCGTGTAGTTGGAGTAACGCAAAATAGCCTAAAAAATGAAGTAAGCGACTTATTTTTTACAGTTTTTTTTTATTATTAAATAATGATATTGTTATATCTATTTATTTGAAGAATTATATTTAGAACGCTCGTAATACATAATAATTTTTGATCTTATTGTGGTATTCATATTAAGTTACAGGTTAGTTGATCATTTAAAAAAAAATGATTTAAAAAAAAAATTATACATATCTCTATCTATAAGATATGGTGTAAATATACCGATCGGATGATTTTATATCCGATCGCGGATGTTATTAATGTGATAGGATTCGATTATAGTTGATATCAACTGAATACAGCCGTCACGACGCTCACTTGAAACCGGAAATGGTGTTTATTGTCAAACTTGGCGCTCAATAGAATCCCCGGCCGAGCCGGCAACTTGATGAGGAGTTACCCTCATTAAAGAAGAAAAACTTGATTCCATTTAGTCGTTGAAATCTAGTTGGGAACTAGCCGGCTGTGAATGAGCTGTCTGTCAGTAATGAGTTTTAGTTAGCAATTTTTAATGTAATTTGCATTTGCTTCAATGTAAGCGTTTCACTTAAGCTTCATCGTATTTTAATCAATTTAAATTAACTAAAGTAACAGTTGAATGGAAAAAAATGTTTATTTATATTGACAGTATTTAATTCGATTATTTGTCAGTCAAGTGTTTTTAGTTAAATTATTTTAAACAGCTTTATGATTTAGAATCCAATGTATTTTTAGATGACCGCATTGGCACGCCTTATCTACTCAATACCTTGGCTGTAAAAGTTACTTCGTTAATTTTGTATCGAAATGACCTATTTTGATTGTGCTATTTTAAAACCTGAAAATGTTATGTGACGTAGACACATACAAAATAAATGGCAAAGTTAGGTTTAAAAAGTTTAAATGTGAATATTCAAAATATATGTCAAAATCAATATTCTATTTGTGTATAATAATGCATGTTAACCCTACAGTGTATGTATTCGTAGTAATAAATTTATAGGTAATAATAAAATCCAGTACTAATTTCATCTGCACCTTGAACCATCAAATTCATCAAATAACATAGGTAGCGATCTAGTCTTTATCTTTAGCAATTAATAATATTTAAAAACAGTAATGTTCATAGTAATAGAACCATGTTTATGAACGAAGTTTTCAAAAACAAATATTTACGTTATCGAAAATAAGTTCTTCGTAAACAGGGCACGATTTAGAGGTCTGAAACAGTTTACTTTACATGTAGACAAGACTATATTGGCAAACAGCCAAATAGGCCCGATAAACTATTTCCCTAATAATTGTTTACCTGTTGAATAATTATGGAAATATACGCTTGTTACCATATACCATCTAATTTAACAAAACAATATTTAGGTTTGTTTAACAAAGTTATGACAAATATAATATAATTGTTTTTTTTTTACAACTGAGTGATTAAAGTAATGTTGAGGCTTCAGGTATGAAGTCTATTTATTTGACTGACGCTAGTATATTATGAAGAAAACACAAATGATAATTCTCAATACCATAAGTCTTATAGCATAGTACGGGTCCCTATGAAATCATATTCATACTGCTTACCACGATATAAGTGTGTGTACTTTTATAAAAGCTGTCGCTATAGAATAGACTCGAATGCATAAATTACTTACTTACTTGACTTTACTAGCCAAAATCTAAACCTAAACTAGGAAAAATGGGAAATAAACATTGTTTTTTACGTAAAAAAGTAGGTAATAAAACTAACATAAATAGGTTCCTACATTAAAGCAGCGTCGCAATGACAGCTATACATATATGCATAAAGCTTTAACAGCGTTTTATTTTGAAATATACGTTTCCCTTAAATATAATTCTACTCAATTTCCTAGTTCTCAACGCTTCTCGTGCAGGTCTACTTATTTCCGGGCTATAAAGTATTTCCGCTTTCTACTTGTATATAGTTAACGTATGCAAACACGTAAATTAAAATGGTGTGTACTGCAGTGCTTTAACTTATAAATTATAAATATTCTATTCAACTTTATACTGAAGCTCGAGACTATGAGAACAAGAAATGCGCCATCACTTCACCCAATAACATTCAAATGCATAGTATCATCCTTTAACTTACGATTTTCATTGTCAAATTTGTTTAACAAATTGTTTAAAAAAAAATTTTCTTTATCTCCATGAAACTTGCAAATTTTTAATTTTAACAAGAAGCAATAACAAATAACCATTGGAACACCATTATTTTCATCGTCAATTAAACTCATGATGTTAATAGCAAGGAAAATTGAAAATGAACAGTCGCCCAAAAGGAAGTTTACAAAGATGACAAGACTTAATGCGAATACTCTGTGAGTGCTTCGATCGCTCAACACTTAATTTAATTGAGAGATAAATCCTTGTACCTTTTCTGAGGGCTTTATGTATTAAATTACAACAACTTTAATGGATATTATAATAAAGGTTTCTTAGTAATGCTACGCCATTGCATTTATCGATGTTTATAGTTTAACAAGAATTTTTTATCGTTTTAAACTAAAAACAAATTTAGCGTGGATGGTTTGATCCAGGTTAATAATTGATAATGATTACTTTATAATTAATGATTAATTAATTAAATAAATAAAATAAAATAATAAATGATCACTTGTATTAAGCAGAAAGGAGTTAAATCATAAATAAATTTCCTTATTTATTTTAATAAATATTTTTCTTTTATATTAATTTTTTAAATAAATTAAATTTTTATTAAAATTTAAATATTTATATGAATATGTTTTTTAAGATTAGTTGATTAGTAGTAGATAAGTTTTTCATTCGAAATGGATTTGGAAGAAAGAGCATGGACTAAAATATAACTTAAAATGTTATGTTTTAGTCTTGTTTTTATATTTTGACAACATATATGAAAACATGTTTGATTTCTGTGTACTAAGGTAACAATGTAGTGTTTATATTCAAGCCAGATTTCTATGAATGCAATTTTATATGAAATGACTAAAAGAGAGTCCTCAATATTGTTCCGTACATACCATATCTTTTTGAAGCGATCAATTATCCTCGTAGATTTGTTGACGTACACCACCGAATTACTTGGCTCCGCGCCAAATAATAGTTTTGCTGACCACTTCTTGGCCATTAAAATATCATTTATTTAAAATATTATCTGTGTCGCTATGTACAGTAAAATACTGTGATTCAAAATTTCCCGTGTAATGATAAAGACATTTTAATTTGCTCTGCATATGTAGTATTATGAATCTGTAAATTGAAGTAACTCTTACCACCACCGATCGAACTTCAATTTCAACTTAAAGAAAACTGTAAATTAACACATATGAAAAAAATCTAACTTTCATTTCAATCCCAACAAGTTCGTTCGTATACGTTAGTAAATTCAATGTACCATCTCAAAAGATTCAAACATTGGTTAATTGTTGAAAATTTCATTGGGTAATTTGTCAAAATACTAAAATTGTGATTGATGTACATTCATGGGCCCAGTTTCTTTGCTTACAGAGCGAAGTGAATAAATATCGTGAATAAAAAGATCCTGTGTTGACTATTTTGAAATCAAATGAAAATATGTTACCAACTGCGCGTTATTTTATAAATTTTCTTGTGAAGAAACATCAGAAATGACAGACCAATACTCACAAATTAATATAATAATTACATGACTAGAGAAAGACTAAAGAGTCGTTCTTTAAAGTTTTCTTCTCTTATAAAGTTAGTATACAAATTATGGCGTGAAAAGTACATAGACTGCGAATAAATTTATGTGTGTTTAGATTTCTTTTCAAATAACAATGGTTTTTGTAGAATAATGTTTCTTCAAATATGAATTGATATGTAGAGTTGATTCCCTAAAGGTAAAGTGATACAATCATCATGTCAAAGGAATAAAATTGCTAATATAGTGAAGTTTTGTAAGCAAACGTCTTTTGTTTTTGAAGTTGAAGAGTCTATGAATAAATGTATATTTGTTTCAGAATAAACGGGTGCTTCAAATGTAAGCTTACCTTTTTAAAGGCTTACATAATAAGACAGCGTAGGAAATGCGCATGAAACATGGAATTAGCTAGTCTTAGATGTCGAATTTGATATGATATCAGAAACTTTGTTGGAAAATAAAGCTTTGGTTTCCCGCTTTTACGTCCTGCGCATTTAAAAAAATCAGCTTATGATAACGTACCGTAAATGTCTACCATATGTTAACAGAATAATGTCATAATATGTTCGTTGCTCTATGTCCAACATAGTGGTGGTCGTCGAAAGGCTGAAATGAAGTTGAAACGTGGAGTACGTTTATGATAAAAACGAAGTATTTTCAAAAGTCGACTAGTAGTTTGTCATAATAAATCTATGATTCTTATTAGAGTTTTAAAAAATAGTTGAAATATCCTGAATATCAATTGTCAAAAATTTTGTATTACCGTAAAATTGAAATCAATTTAATATAAGATTTATGAATATTACTATTGTTAGCTTTTAATTTATATTCAAGCAAACATTAAGCATTCGTATTTCACAATAAAACAACGAATCAAATTCTGCGAACCGCCGACGTTTAGAATATTCGTGAAATAGAAAACACAAGGCTTCTAACATATAGAAGAAATATTTAGAGCGGAAACAATTCAATGAAGGTTAGCATCGAAATGTTTCATTCCATATTTCGTATCGTGTATTTTGATTCTAGGATAGCATGTCGGATTAAAATAAATTAATAAAACCGATATCAGACCTTGTTTAATTCTATTAATGTTTGCATATCCTTTTATACTAAAGCCGGTTTGTAATTAACAATTTCAATTATGTCTGAAATTGCATGGGTGTATATTATTTGCAAGATTTCTTGGAAAACAATAAAATTTAATTGTTGTTTGATCGGGAATTCATTGTGATCAAGCACACTTTACTCTCTGGTTTGATTTTAACATATCACATTTCAGTTTCCTATTTTATCTTAGATATGACAGATAAAACTAAGAAAAGACTTGCAATATTGCACATTTTATTTCAAATAGGGGAAAATATAATATGACGCCTGACATTTTTCAAATTTGTGGGTAAAATATAGAAAAAGGGTGATATCCTTTTGGGCGTAATAAATAAGCATGGTAGACGTATACGTCTTAAATATGTTTACCGGGCTCATAAATTGGGGAGCGTATAAGTAAAATGAATAATTATTGCATTATTTAATGGGTGTATTTTTAGAAATGAATAAGAGCGTTGACATTTCAGCGTTACAAGAAAGTTTTTAATTTGAGAATGTACGATAGACGATATAGTTTCTTTTGATTGTGATTGGGCGAATGGCGTTCCATTGATTTGAGAGGCTTAAATTGTATAAAAAAGTACATTATAATTATAAAGTGCTACTCGATACCTATAAAGCTGGAAAGTTTGTTTGGTTAATTGCACTAGTACCAAAAACGACTTATTGGATTATTCCGTATTTAGTGTAATTATCGTCAAATATTACATATATAATATCATAGCGAGTATAAATGTCGTAATATTTAAACAAATATTCTAAGATCTTATTATATAAATTCAAGACTTCATATGAAAAGTTCACTAATATATGGACAGGTAATGGTGCAGCCTTTATGGACTAATAGTAAATCATACGTGGATAAAATATTCTGAATGCTGCACTGTGGTGCAAGCTGAACTTTGTCGTGATTTGCATATAAAGTGCATCTACTGATAGTGGTTTGTTAACCGTAAATATCGAAATACAGAATATCGACATTTTTTATTGGCATTCGTTCAATTTGCTTACGATTAAGAGTAGAGAGACATAAGAATTAAGTAAATATTATACTTTTAATTCGTTGTTTAATTGGTAATGTACGTGGCGTTTAATAAAAAATATAAATCAAAAACAAAAAGGTACATTATAGGTAACATTGTATTCTTTTGAACCCCTAAATTTACAAATCATGTCTCTTAATTGAAATAATTAATTAATTATTTGTCTAAATTGAGACGCCCATTTCACTCTAATCGATCGATATACAAATTACCTATTGTTCTACGCACCCATATATCATATTAGGTAAAATATTTCCAAATATTTTCAGATACAATTTTATTATAACAAAAAATGAGTAGAATATACTTTTTAAAATATTTTTTATGGTTTAATCAAAGACAGCAAATTATAAATATTATATGCTTATTAAAGTGCTTCATGAGGTTCTCCTGACCTGAGTTCATCGATTATGTAAATCGATCTATAAGTATTTTTGATAAAGAGTTGTATGAAAACCATTTCGCAGTCTAGTTACAGTCTTGAAATCTTGTAGCTATGGTGTAAATGAATACGTGTTGTCTTAACTATTCTGTATAGGAATAGTCAATATAAAATCTTTATAATAAAATAAAATTGAATTTCATAGACAAACAATAATTTTAATATCGTTCTATTTTATTATTCAGTAAGACAGCAATGTTGTTTTTTAATTTGGATGGGATGTTATTATATGATACGAATTTTTGAAATGTTTGAGTAGATCGGGTAAAGTGATACCACTAGCCCATTAATTTGAGTTAAATTGTCGTCTGTGGGCGTCCTGGGAACCTCTAATAAAATGTGCGGACGAATTGCTTCGGAACTTTAATGAGAGAATTTTCATTAGAGAGCCTATATTAATTACCTGTATTTATTACGTACGTATACAATATAAGTAGTAATTATAATAGAAAGCACGATAAGATTGTTTGTTCTGAGAAACTCGTTAATCTCAAAATTACCTGTTTGAATAATTGTTTTGTGGGGAACGCATAGGACGTATAGCATCTCACATGCAATTACGATGTGCTCGTATCTCTTAACTAACCTGAGTGAAGCAACGGAAAATCTAAAGATAACATGAAATATATTAAATGTCATTAAAATTTACATAAACTAAACCTTTACAGATTTAGGTGTTTTCAATTATTAGGGTTTGAGAGAGCACTTTTTTTGTATGTTTAGTAACACGAAGTATTGTTGGTATTATTATATGCCAATGGGTAACTGTTACATGTCATCTTTCCGTAATTAATTGCAGAGATATTGTCCTATTTTCATCAAAGGTTTATTTATTTATTTATTTACTAACCCAAACAGCGGTATTAAACATATAGTATAGAATTTAAATGCTACAACTAAAGCCAAAATAGGGTTATAATATATATAAAAAGACTAAATAGTAATACAAAAAAAGAAGTACAAAAACATGGAAGTGAAGTGTCATGTGAGTGTGTGTGGTGTGTTTGTGAAAGTGTGTCATGGTAGTGTGCCCAAATTGAGCATTAAATAGCATTGTTTTTCACTTTGGTCTTCAAACAAATTGTCGTTAAGTTAAATATATCGAGGTCCAAAAAATCTAGGTTATACGTCCGGGCTGCACGGAGTAGAACTGAGTTCCAAGCGTAAGTTGTCTTTACATGAGGAACATGGAATAGGGCACGACTACGAGTCTGGTAAGCAGGTGAAATTGGAGATGTTCCAGTAGAATGCTACAGTTTATTCTTTCTGAGATAATATCATTTATATTGATAAACGTTTGTCTGACATATTACAATTTAAGTAAAGCATCATGATGTTTCACCAAAACATAAAACTATGGACCTGACTTACCCTTCAAGGAATACTACATTTAAATTGACCTAACATTACAATAACAGTTTATTTTGGTTGCAGCAATAATATAACCGCTGGCGACATCAAGAGACGTCAATAAAATTTTGCTTTTATGTCCCATATCCCTATACTATATAGTGATTTTGAGTAACTTCATTCACCATAAATAATTTGATTTAATTTTAAATTATTTATATATTCTTAATTTTAGTTACGTTCTTGAATTTAAAAACACTTCTAGTCACAGTTCTAATAAATTTAGAACCCTTTAAAGATACGTTGAAATGTAAATAATTTTAACAAGCGGGAAAAATATAAAGTCACTCGTAGATTTGATCCTCGATTTTTAGTTTTACGGTCATGTTTTCAAATGGTGTACACGTCTGTCGCTCCCAATTGATAGAAATGCCTCGATATTCACCAGTTGAAATTGAATTGAGATGAAAAACGTACGAGTATATTTTAGAATTTCATATTTTAAACAAATTTTTGGTCAACAAAACTGAAATTAGTATTTGAAACTCTCGGGTTTTTAATTTCAATCGTTATCAAATCATATATTTTATTAACAGTTTTTGATAGGGAGCTGTGTAAAGGTTCGTTTGCGATACCGGACCCACAGAACGAGGACCAGCCTAGTTATTCTATAATAGCAAATTAATCTGCGCTATTCAAAGAAAACATCAACTTTATTTTTCTAACTTAGTGTTATTCTAAACCCTAAACACACAGTACAGTTTTCAATCTCTAACTTTGAAGTACCGCACGCTGTTAAAAGTCGACAAAGCATGTATTATTAATGATTGTTTCGTCTTCTGAACATAATTCTATGTTCAGAAGACGAAACGCAAGAGCAATGAACTCACACGAGTTTATCGTAATGACCTATTAATTTCCGGTGCTCATTATGGTGGCTGTCCCTTGCGCCGGATTTGCCCCATATTTAAGGCGCAACGCTATTGTTCATTGCATATTTGACGAGGGGATCATCGATTATAATTATTTTCCTAAAGCTTAATAATACATTCATTATTCATTGCCAAAGCAAGGTGATGAAATTGCATTATTTTTAGTTGGCTTTCTAAGCAATTAAACGTTGAAATTTTAAGTAAAACGTTTAACGTGATGAATTTTTTTATTACAACAGTCTACCACACGTAGCAATCACAATTAATATTCGAATATCATAACTTGGACGACAAACACCTTATAATGCCCTCATAAAATTTTGTACGTTACTTATTCCCCTATAAAAGCTATAATTTATAAATTACTAACCACAAATGTATTTTAACAAAAACTCCTACAAACTACGCTCTTGAGAGTTTCGGTTTAATACCCACAGCTTTTGCCACGAGCGTTGATTGTTCACATTTGCAAAGACCAGCCAGGAGTTAATTTTGAATACGATGAATCCTGTATTGCTCTATGTACAGTTAACAGAGAAAATGAGGTTATATCATCCAAATGATAACATGAACGCATATTAAATTATATTAGATATAGTTTTATACAATGTAATGTTTACCTCTATGTTATACTTTATATCACAGAAAGATTAGAAAGAAAAAGTAATAAATTAAAACTATCTGATGCCATCATTAAGCTGAGGGGCCGATAAACGAAACCATTTGATATGCATTTTAAAATAAAAATGAGTCAAAAGTAAGTCGCGGAGATTTACTGTTTGTGTTAATCGTATGGTTTTAAAATATATGTAAAGCCTGCGAGATTTGAGGTCACCACATAGCGACATTCGTTATCCAACTATGTTTTGGGAATTTGTCAAATAAACATTTTGCTTACCTGTTAAAGCACTAATGGTATTTTGTGAGTACGCTAGTCTGTATTGAATATTTTATATTCAGTTTATTATTATTCGGTTTTGAAGATATTTCAACGGGACCACTCTTGTTTCGTTGCGAATCTAATCAAGTAGAAATAATACACTTGAGAATTCAAACGACTTATTTTATTTATTCTTTAGTCAATTTACGTATGAACTTACAAAATATATTAAGATTGTAGACAGAACATTTTGGCACACATTGAGCTGTTGTACAATTAACTGACTTTCGTTAACATAAATTATATTAATTGAATTAGTACATACTTCCATCTATAGTTAAATTATTTATTCATTGTGGTCAATTTAATATACCAATCTTATGATCTATTTAGAATTATATGTTTCTACATTAACATTATATCGGCTAATAATGGTTACGATATTAATTATGTAATAAAATAATTCTTCTAGTTTTGTTGACTTTATGTCAGGATGCATATAAATCCTGTTGTATTTAGTTTAATTTTTCCTACATTAAGGCTGCTGAGTCGGTTCCTTATAAATTAGTACTAAAATTTCCAATTGGTGACAAGTTATAACAATACATATTTAAAAAAAAAATCTACTAGGGGTTTGTCTTCTTATCTAGACTTCTAATAAACCAGCATAAATATATTATTAGCAATGTGTTGATAACCGCGTGTTAACAACAACAATCTCATGCTAATTGGAAACATACCAAAATTATGTTCCCCTTTACGACACCCATTGAGAAACCGATATAGTGTTAATGGACTCGCAAGACTCTTAATTATACTATAAATCCTTAACTCCGATAAACCAATTTGTTGAAATTATGTATTTACAATAGTTATAGAGAATCAAATGATATTTACAAGATTGGCACAATATTTTGTTTTGGCAAGTACTAGTTCTAAAAATTTTAAAATTTAGGTACGTCACAACGATTTTATTGTATCATAATCGACGATATGGTTTAAAATATTATGTACATAGCTTAATGTTCATTTCAATTTTTCAGTTATTATTGAAAGAGCTATTATCGTAGCATGAATTAGCCTCTTGTTTACAACATCAATAATAGAAAAGATTATGGATTTGTGAATTAAACTCCTTGTACAAAAGTTTATTGTTTGTAAAAGTTTTTAATTGAATTAACTTAGTTAAGAAATTAGAAGTAAATACGAATACTGATTATTAAAGACCTAAACTTTTATAGGAAGAATTAATTTGGCAAACACTAAAGATAACTAAGAACTAAGAACTTATTGTAGGTATGTATAGTGTATTAGGCCCATGGAAGTGCGCCCGCGCATACATACAGACCAAAAGGGCAACTGGACTTTCTGTAACAAATAGGGCCCTAGGAAATGAGTAAAATAAACCACGGAACGTACACAATAATTTGATTGTGGTAGACTTGAACTTCTATTTATGATAAATGACAAAAAGGTACATAGTGTAACAAAAACATTTTTGATTTTCATTTCAAACTTTGATCATTTCCCCTAAATATGTCGCTTTTCCAATTCCCACTCCCTCGAATTTATGGAACTATTATTAATTACAGATTATTTACTAAGATTTTAATAAATTAAACTCCGATAGTTATATTTAAATACCACTCTGTTACAAAGTGTAATACTTGCAGTCGTGATTTTGTAGAATTTTGTATAATTTTAGAAGTAAGATGTCAGATTCAGAGGTTGTAAGGGAAGGGTTTTAACGCACAATGTACATTATTTAATTTTTTCCATGCCTACACATCGCTCGGAGGCGAGGTGGCACGGTCCGGCCGCTAGTGCAGTTGGCTTTTCGTACTGAACCCATAGTGTAAGTAGGGTGAATCCGCCCCCTCCCGTGGTCCACTGCCCCCTCCACTCCCTCCACTCGGACACTTCAAAGCAGATCGCAGCTCAGATGCCATCTCCGAACAAAGCGATGCCTGGCGAAAAGAGTATAAGTAGAGGTCGATTCGCCATTTGATGTAAAATTATAGGAACTTAGTAAAAGTTTACCTCCTCCTTCTTTTCGGTAGGCATAAAAAATAGATTATGTAATTAATGTCACCTAAATAATGCACACGCGAAATTTCAAGCAAACACTTTATCAATCTACCAGAGCATTTACAGAATTTTTATTTACCCAAAAGCCGAATGTAAATTTATATGAACCGTTTTATAAAATTTAATCTAATGTTATAGAAAGTTATTTTAACAACTAGCATATTACTCAAACCACACATGTTACGTACGATCTTACGTCATCTAAAAGTAAATCTAGAAAGGAAGATGAAATGTTAGACAATTGGTAAAGTTTGTGAACTAATTCTGATATTAGATATTAGATACGGGTCTTTATTTTAATTGAGGGTTAAACGATTTATAACTGCCAAGTGCGGGTACTCATTAATGTCTACTTTTTATTAATAAGTTGGAATATTCATTAAAGAAAACACAAACAAAAAATCACCTTTTGGTTACAGATATGAAAATTGAAAATAATTCCATAAATATTTATTTATATTTATAATAGATAAAAAGAACTTACTCTTTCGTCAACTGCCACTTTTCGGGACTTCCAGACGAACTCACAAACGGCTATAACACATGCGACGCCCATACCACCCATGAGAACCACGAATACTCCACCCACATTAGCCAATCCCAGCTCATTCGCAGTTGACGAAGATTTAGATGTCTCATCCTATAGGAAGATATGTACGTATCTCAAAAATTAGTAAACTATAAAGAATTATTTATATTTTTTTTTGTACAATTTCATGATTAGCTGGCTTTTGATTTTGTGATGCCTCTATTTAGCCGGCTAGTAAAGGTCAAGTGATAACCGCTGCCAATCTGTGCATAGTCTATTTATTAATGTCCCATTTATAGCTTGCAAACCGTAATTTCATTCAAAAAAAGGCAAACAAAGAGATAGCCCACAAACTAGCATCATAATGCAACTGCGGCTTAAAAATTTTGCAATTTAGATCGACATTCCTCAGTCAGACTCATTAAAATTTAAACCGTATTTTCGCCGTTTAAAAACTAAAAGGGTTTTGCAGGCCATGTAAACAAGCCGTAAAATGAACGTACTCGACATGAACCGCCTCCACGCTTCTCTTTCCACCACTTTGTCTTCAATATGTGCAGTTTCCCTTCTTCTTGCAGCTTTAAAACAGCACCACTTATTGCGGTACGGTATGGTGAGTCTACAAAGTGAAAAGCTTATATTTAATTACCGAAATTAACTCTGCATTTCGTACAACGTTCATTTTTATACGCAGATTAAATTGGGCTGTTATATAGATTATAAAGATGGCTATTGTTGTTCATTTGTTTTATTAATATCGCCAAAACCTTCAAATTATAATTTCATTGCTTATATTCAAATTATATCTTTTTATTTTTATTCAATATCATGTTATATTATATGTAATTCAATCACGTATTAATCATCTTATGTTTAATTATTATTACATTAAGTAAGATTTCAAAATTTTATTTGATTGGAAGGGTTATTTACATAACACTTTATTATTAAATATAATTAAACAACCCATGTAATTAAATTGAACTATGAATATTAAATCAATATGGCACAGACAGCCTTATCACGGTCAGCGATCCCTCATCCAATACTCATTAATATCGTGAAATGACAGCTGGAGTCAGCCCCAAATATGATTAACTCGAGCTTTATACTGTAAGTTATTTTATTACATTTTATGTTTTATATGTAATTAAAGATAGGACCATCAATTTGCAGTTGATATTTGTTAGTACCGGTTTCGGCAATATTTTTTAACAGAATATTTTTTATTTATCTTACTTGGTGGCATCGCTATTCCATATCCTTTTGAGTCCAGCATTCCACCAACTTGCGTTAAGTCACAATTTCTTTCCACAACATATTCAATTGTCGTCGATTCCATGAGATAGGCATACGCTCCCTTTCCCCTCATCACTCTCTCCTCTCCCTCCTTATTACTGGTTGTGAATACTGAAGGTCGAGCTGATTCCATGAACGACCACATCCTTTGGTACGTTGAAAAGTTTGAGTCCTACACCAATTTAATATTTTAATGAAACAACATGTACAACTTGTACTCTTTTAAATGAATTTATATCAATGTACGTACTCTGAAAAAAGCAGCAGTAGAACCTCCTTTCAGAGCCCCGTACTTGATCTTTGTTTGCTTTGCCAAGTCTTCAGCACTTTCAATAGGGGAGTCCATCCTTTCGACCGTCAGAAAAGCAGCCAGGTTTGCGGTGTATGAAGAGATCATAATCAATGTAAAGAACCACCACATGCCTGCTACCATCCGCGTTGAGACAGCTCTGGTTTAATATCAAAAATATGTTAATTTGGCAAACGCTAATAAAAGGTGCCCCCTTTGCTAAGCGTAATTAAAAGTGATTCCCACACACAGAAATAATTTGTTATGTTAATCAATTATTTAAAGACTTTGAATGCGATATAGTTTTGAAATTGATTTATCGCGAATTGTTTAAAAAGTTTATCCCAATTTTTTGATAAAACATCTAGCGTTAAAATGACAAATGAATTTATTTTTCTCTTAGAGTAGATTACGCTAACGATATCATTCAAAGTATTAGCGGGTACTAATATCACACGGTTTTAAGTCACAACAAAAAAGTCATGTTGATGCAGCAAGCTATGGATACTACAGAAGCCCTGCTAGCTAAATACTCCAATTCACCTCATATCAATTAGCAACTAATTACAAACTTGAACTATCTAGTGAAAACCTGAATAGTTGAAATCACCAACACATTGAAATTGGTCACTTAGACCACCGAAGTTTGAAATTCACAAAGGCCCGCGGTAGATTTGTTTCTAATTGCTTAACTACTTAAACAATCGATCTTTTTATCCTTTGTGATATCAAGTTCGGCGTGTGCTGTGATCTTTGGCAATGACTTTTCATTTGTAACTTACTTCGGTGCGATATCCGAACCTTGCTGCATCAATGATCCAATGGTGAACCATAGCGAGTTCAACAGTGTGAACTGATTCTCCAGCACCGGCGGCTCGTCAACACAGTTCCGGGGATTGTCCCACTCGTACGGGCTGAACCTGCGCCCAAATACACCCAGTCATTTGCTGACTTCACTATCCCTTTGACCCCAGAGCCAATTGTAGATGGTGGACAGGGAATTTTAGATATGATTTTGTATTTGATATATCAACATGAAATACGAACTGCATTGATACGAAATTCTGATAAACAAAGGTCTCAGAAACTGCGGTATGCTTGCTCCTACCTAAATCGGAACATATAACGACGTTCTCCGTAAAAGCTTTGGCCTTTTAAAAGTCAAATCCATCATTAATTCTCCTGTGAACATCGCTGTGGTCACCATAACATCAAAAACAAACGAAAAGTTTGTCTGTGATATTGATTATTTCCATTTTGTTCTACTCTTACTTGGGCAAAAAGTCACAGCTCTGTTGCATGAGTGATCCGATGGCAAACCATAAACAATTTGCTAGTGAAAATATGTTCTCCATTTTTTCGCCATCTGCCGTGCGAGATTGGTGCCATTCGTACGGGGTAAACCTAATGGATGGTTTAAAGCACAACAAAAGAGAAATTTATTGACATATTGAACCATTGTATCGATCATTACATTATATACATTAACTAGCTGATCCGGCAAACGTTGTTTTGCCATACATGTGATT
Organism: Pontia daplidice; assembly: GCA_963693355.1. NCBI lineage: Eukaryota > Metazoa > Arthropoda > Insecta > Lepidoptera > Pieridae > Pontia > Pontia daplidice. The sequence continues at coordinate 2,254,399 of CAVNZL010000139.1, read as the reverse complement.
TCAATGTTCAATTAATAAATCAAAAATAAGGATTGATGGTAGAAGGATGAATATTAAGGATTGTATGTATTTTTGTATGTTGTATCATAAAAACATAGAAACTAAAAATTTTGTCTAAAAAATTAAATAAAATATTTAGGGGTGGACTACCCTAAACATTTAGGGGGATGAAAAATAGATGTTGGCCGATTCTCAGACCTGCTCAATACGCTAACAAAGTTTCATTAGAATCGGTCAAACCGTTTTCGGAGTTCAAGTAGTTCAACCCCGTGACACGAGAATTTTATATATTAGATAAACGAAAATTAAGGTAGACATTATTAGAATGTTCTTAATATTGGAAAAAAATAAAACGTCTTAATATTTTAAAATATAATAAGTGTATATTAAAATTTATATTCGAATGGTTATTATTGCAAATAATTGTAATAACGTATGTAAATCACTCTAACAGACATTTATACTGGATGTCTATATTCTTCTAAAAATGTATTTGAATGATTACCTTGCGAGTATAAACAGTAGAACAGACACTCCTAAATAAGCTGTAGCCATGTATATCCAGACATCTAGTGATAATGGCGATAGGAAGGAAAACAGATTTGGTGGCTGTTTTATCGGCTTGCGGTAGAGCACCGATATTCCAAGATTCATAAACGGCATCGTGAAGTCTACAACTTGTTCTCTACAAAATATCATTTATACAGTGAAGTATTATGATGCTTAATATATTATTTTTACTCCGAAGAAAATTTGATATTAAAAATAATACAAAAGACTGTTGAAGATTGTTGAGATACATAGATACATTTATGTGTAAAATTTATCCCATAAGAAAAGTAATTGACCCTTATTAATTTTCTTATTCGCGTTTTTATAATTATTATAGATAACATCTCATTCCGCTCATCAAGTCTCGTTACGTGTCAAAAGTATTTTTCATTTCTATTAAAACTTTCAGAATATTTTTAAAATTAAATAGAATATCATATGAAAGCTCAACTTCAGATGTCACCTTTCCCTAGTGCCACGTCTTCAGTTAAATACTCTAAAACTCTGAATTCGTCATCACGTTTCGTACAACCTGGCACGTATCCTTTAATTAAACATTTCGTGTCTACGCTTTAATGCACACGTCTGACTTGTATATATTACATTCTTAAGTCGTATAAATTATGAGGATCTTGTGCTCTCCACCCTTTCATCTCGTTTACATTTTAATTGTTCTTATAAAGTACTTATATATTGAATATAACTTATAATGTTATTTATTTATATGTGTTTAATCGGATTATGAGCTTCAACTATCATATAAACAAAACAAAACACTACCGATAAAAGTTGCTTGTATTACCTGTCGTATGTAATAGTAAGGTCGGCTATCGCTAAATCGGCCCTTTGTTCCAACAACTCCCGTATCATCCCGTCCCATTCCTTGGTCTCCCGGTTATATGACCCGTAGCGACCGTCCGGGGCGAGCTTGAATGTGTAATTGAAGCCGAGAACTTTTGATATCTCATGGATCAAATCGATAGCGTATCCCTCAAATTGCGCATTACCGGTTAATTTTTCGCTCGCCTCCTTTCTCATGCAGTACGGTGCACTCTAGGAAATCGCAAATATATATATAGATGAAGTTCGAGATCGAATTAGTTGCTACTTCGCTGTTGGGGTAATTACTATGCAGATGTTAAATATCAATTAGATGGAACAAGTCTTAGAAAAGTTTTTCTTAACTAAGATGGAACCGTTGCAAGCTTATATAAACGTTAATTCCGTTTAATGGTACGGTTGCTCTCGATTCCCATCTCCGGCTATTGGTGCATACAATTCAGAAATAATACAACCTCTACATGCATTGAGAATAAAAAGAGCGTAACGTTCATTGAAAAAAGCGTGGTATTTAGTAATAAGGTTGTCGTAAATGTTTGTATATTTTTTCGTATTGAAATTTTAGCCGTCAGTGATAATACTCACCAGAATTGTAGTTACAATGAGCGTTTTATTCTGTAAAATTTCCACTATTTGCTTCTGGTTGTCGCCATAAGATCTCGTATAGTTTACACCTTCGGATGAGTTCCATATTCCAGCCCTTTGTAGGCCGTCGCGTGTCAGCTCTATTATGTCAAGGGTAAAGTCGCTGCGAAAGCCTTGATGGTCGAATTTTATAACTCCCGTTAAACCTTTCATTTCCACCTGTTTGTTGTTGAATGAAAATTAAATTTTGAAAGAAACACGAATATCGGGACTGAAAATTTTGTAGAACAATGCTTGTTAGAACTAAGCTGAAACACTAGAGAAATATAATGTAGAATGTATAGGTTTAATCGCCTTAGTTTCAAGTAATTAATTGATCTTATATTGCTATAGTATTTTACAATATTTATACGATTTTTTATACGATTTTTTTTTGTTTTGCCCCCAAGATTGAGTATAAAATTGTCATAAAATATTTATTTACAATTTTATTTTCCTTCTGTTTAACATGTACGTTTATTTTAAATAGTATCAGAATGTTATCTTGCACATAGCCTTATCAGTTCTAGTATCATTACTCACATGAACAATGCCCTCATCCCGGCCCTAAATGGGGCAATATATTGTTACTGTCTAGTTACACATAAGCAGAGCTTGTAAGCGCATATTGTACTCATAACATGTGTATTTAGTGGTCTGCTTTCTTCGTAGACAGTATACTATCTAAAGAAGCTAAATTGTCAAATTAGCTATTGTCTAATAAGAGTCAAATTAACTGCTTTTACCTTCATTTGTGTTTAGATTAACAAGAATAATACATTTTATTAAAATTTGTCATGTAATTATTTTAATACTGGACTCTTCAATCTCACATCTTTCTTCGATACCTTTCTCTTAATATGGAAGAACTAACTCATATATAAAAAAAAATAATTTACATACTATTTTCATATAGTTGATAAGACTGTATCCATGAGGCCATGTATCTTCCGCCTCACACGACAGTGGTCGGACGTCGATTTGCTGAGACGTGTCAAGGTCGTGAAGGGCTTTTGCGAATAAGTGAACAGCGTCGTACATCAGTGCCGTCTCGGTCTACAATAAGTGTAATTTAAACTTTAAAGTGTCATTACATGTGCGACGTCATTTTTAGAGTTTTCCTACGAAAAGTGAAATGTGAGAAGTTTTCGCTACCAAGCATAATCTTACATCATATTACGCCATCTTGGCCATCAACTTACGAGGGTAACTTTAAGACTTGAAATTTATTTTACCAATGAATATAAGTGAGTAATATTTATTTGTGAACATATTCTAGCTTTACTTATTGAAACTATTAGGAACTAAGAAATTTGTTTCTGAAAAAATATGTTTCCGCTTGTTATTAGTTATAATAATAGCCTTCTATTATTAAAAAGCAATTAAGAAGAAAATTGTATGTTCAGAAAAGTCGCTTATCATCAGCAATAGCTGCTGTGCAGGCTGGGTTGTACAGCCCCTCATGGACGGTAGCCTCCACGAGTACTTTCTGCGATGGCGGTCTCTTTTGGGGAACTTCATCCCACCAACGCGGTTGCGATCTCTCATACTTCCTTTTACCACTGACCATTTGAGTTTGTGCGTTATGTTTTGGACGGATGGATCAATTTCATTATATTAATCCAGAATCGTACTTGGTTCAATAATAAACAGTTTTTTTTTTAATTCCTACTAGGCCTACCTTCCCTGGCTACATTTTCGCCAGGGTCGTTGAGTAGCTATCATTTGTCTTATAATAATAAACAGTTTCGTGTTTACTTTTGCAGAAAAAAAAATTAAAAAAAAAAACAAAATTATTCCATAATAATGAAAATCAATAATACATTGATGGAAAAATTAAATATCTCAATTCGTATATATTTTTTCGTAACGTAAACTTCGTATAACAAGACCTTAAAATTGTACTTACCTTAATGAAAGTCATGTTTTCCTGTGAACAAACGCCACAATTAAATTCAAATCCCAAGACATTAATAAATATAAATAAATACAGCAATTTGAAGCGAAATTACCTTAGCCGAGATATGTCCCAGTTGTAATTTTCTTCCCTTTCTCGCTTCGTCATAAACCCAGTCTCTGACTACTCTTTGTACTTCAGCTCTCTCAGGATCAAGCAATCTCAGTGCAGTAATATTAGTGCCGCCATATTTGAATTCCTCTAGATCTACGCTATGAAGATCCTGTGAGAAAATGTATTATAAGGACTTCCTATTAATATTTCATTAATGTACCTACCATCCAATTTTGTGAATTTATATTTTTGGGATGTGCATAATGTTGACAGTGTTGTTTCTAGAAAGTGAATAACCAGTGTCACTATTTTAATTATTTGAAATTATAATATCAATTCCAAGAAATCTCGAAAGCGAAATAATAGATCGAATAATACTAACGCAAGCGTTCGTAATTAAAATTCCTTCGATTTTGGTTAATTGAATCATTCAAACTGGCGCTTTCCAAGTTATTATAGAAATTATTATTCATTGTTATTGTAAGTTCAGCAGGTACTTGAATTAGAAGTGACAGATATCTGAATTAATTGGATTCCAATGTCCGAAACAGTCAATTGTAATTGTCAAGTTAGTGATTGGTACATTGCTTATTATGATATGAGCTCCGAGACATTTTTCATTTGAAAAATGTTTTTTTCATATATAACATTGACGCAGTTGTGCAGATCCAGAAATGTAAAACCATTAGCATTTGCATCTTTTGAATATTCAAGAACAATATGTAAGAATATGATATTTCAGCAAAATTCGGCTATTTTTACAGTTCATATGCACAATTTTTGTATTAATGTTTGATAAAAGTGATAAATAGGGCTCGTTCCAACATTATCAACCATTCGGCACTTAATGCTATCTCTATTGTACTCACTAATGACGTTATGAGGTAACTGTGGTAGTCCGACATCATTCCGATTTGCTGTGCTTGTTGGAGCACATCCCTTATCCTCTCTGTAGCACAATCTAGAACTATGTGTGATTCCGCAGAATTCTTTATTTGCTTTAGAAGTGGCCTAAAATATGTATAATTTTTTACTCTTTCGAATAGTACTTATCTCGTATCCAATTCGTTACGTTAGATCGTAAAAACATTGAGTCATATTCTATTTCGTGGCAATAATAATAATTGCCGATTATAGTAGCCTCATTTGTGTCTCTGCTGGCGCTGCTATTCACATTATAATCACTAGATCAAACAAAACTTAATTAATTTAAGTTATAAATGTGTTGATAACATTGGTTTTTATGTTTATTTTTATCACAATGTTCTCCGGGAATCGAATCTCCGTTACATTTCCTAAAAACACTGACATCCATCTAAACGATATTAAAAAGATTGGTTCGGAAGCACTAAGGGTATTAATTACGAAGTAAGAAGGATCTAGAATTATTAATGTTTAGTTATATCTTGGTATAGTGCGTAAAGTTTCTAAATACACTACACAGGAGAGATATTAACATTAATTTGAGAGTCATTTATTCATTACAAATAACAGATGTAATAGCTCTCAAGAGGATATACATCCTTGTCATAAGCCAACCGTTAGCATGAACGTGGTTCCTGAGTTGACTTCTTTCCTATATCCGTTGTATAGGTGGAGCAAAGGGCGGCCAGACTACAGGTCTTTTTTTAAGCCCAGCACTTCTCAAGTCGGAAGTTTGTTCTTGTCATACAGCACCTACTTATTACACAAGCTTTTATTTCAGACTTTCGGTATTGCTATATGTTACTTGATATGGTTTACTCACATTACTTTCGATAATTATGCTCATATTAACTAGGCAGAGTAAAAGTGAATATATTTTAATTTGTTTGGTTCCTGTTTCGTTTTTTGTTTCTTTTAATTGATTGATGTGACTTTTAATGTTATGTTACTTGTTAATTTATAAAAAATATTTTTTAAAACAATTTTTAAGTACACAAAAAAGAAAAAGTATAATATACATGTACTACATAAATTGCATAGAGCAAAAACTGTCCAATTATGTTTAAGGTGTAGTTGTATTAAAAAAAAACATGATTTATTGAATTGTGTATACACTTACGTTAAAGCCTCAACAGTACTATAAGTACAAGTAGAAAATAAAATAGCGAACATAAATTTTAATTGTTCCTTGGAGCAAGTCATTAAATCTATTTGTTAGGGGTAAAATAGTGGAGCCGAGGTCGAGTAAGATTAAACTATTAACCACAATTGGAATTAGACGAGTTAAATTACCTGTAGTCGTGAGAGTCGGGCAGTTGTCTGACCGCAACAGGCAATTCGGACGGCCCATGGGCTTTCAGTAACTCTTGAAGTCGGACCAAACCGTCACTATTCTCGTAAACTATTGTGAAGGACTTCCATCCCCAAGCCCGAACTAGATCTACGTATGCCTACAATAATTTATTCGTTTGAATGCTGGTCTAAATTTGAATAACTTCTTCCTTCTACTGAATTTTCTATATCTAGTATAAATAAGTATTCCACGTATTCCATTATTATTTAAATTAAGTATATTACGTATGAAGCGAGGTAGCCTCATTTATTGTTAACACGTATCTATTAATGTAAAGAAGCTATTTTCTTGCTTTTAAGCTAAAATCCACATTGATTATTTATGGAAATAATTATGTACCAGAATAGTATAACTTGAAAGCACTCACCCGGCTAAGCGCCGCTGGGTGGGGATATAAGTTAACTAAACAGGACTCCCGCCGCGTGCGATAATCCCATCTGGTCTCCAAGTGGGGTAGTTCCATTGTGTCACATATGGACTGAACATGGGCGGCTGCAGGTGCCGACTGTGGCCCAAAGATAGCTGCCACTCCACTCCGAAGCAGGTGACATACTAAGTTTATATAGGTCATATTTTTATATTATAACCGAATAAGTGTACATGTAATATAAATTTAATCAAATTGAATTATTAATCATAACCACGTATGTTTAGTATTTGCAGAAAACTATATTATTATATTCTAAACATATATATGAGAAATTGGACGAAAATAATAAACGGTTCATAATTAAAGCATTTTGCCTTTAGATTGTTTTGTTCTCCTTGGAGTAGACACCCTTAGGTCTTAGGCTTTAAGTTCACAGACCATAATAAGCTTATATAGCTTAGCGCATAAACATAAAAATTTTGCGCAAAAATGCTGCTAGCATTAAGGGTTCTATGATAAAACTTTTATATGTACTCGTACTATAGAGTTTTACTTCCTTTTGTACAGCATACATATAACTTTTTTAATTCGTTTTATAGTATTTTTATTGTAATGTTATGGTCTCATAATTAATTGGTAGAATACACTTAAAAACCCGTTTATAGGAAACGCTTTTAGGAATTTTTTAAAATTGGTTTTTTTTTAATAACGAAATATATATATATATATTATATATATATATAAAATAAAAAAATAAGCCAAAAAATTAGCAGTACTGAGTTCAACAATAAGTCACAAAAATACTTTCTCAGTTTTGAACCTGAATAAGACAAATAAATTCATGCTCATAACATTTAAACTTCTCAACATTTTCTTGAAAATAACAAGATACGACAGAAGCCATTATAGTAACAAAAATAAAATTGAGCTCATACATTCGTACTTTACATACCTCTTTTGGAAGCGTGGAAACTGTCTTGAGGCGATATAGTTTCTACCTGCGCGAGTAATTTGGCTCGTGGCAACACTGCACGGTCTGCGTTAACCCTTTCCACTGCGTAACGGAAAGCAACCTCTTGTTTGTCATCCTCGGGATGGAAGAGGCCGCCTGTTATGAATAGTCAATTATTTCTTATAGCTTACATAATCTGGGTAAATTCTTATTATACTCGAAATATTACCCACTTGTCCTATGTGCGAAAAGATGTTATTTTACGCGTTAAGATTTTGCTAACGAAAGCTGATTTACCAGTTATCGTAAGTATAGAAAAATATACAAACATAACTTTTATTTGAATATTATGGGCATAAATGTTGAAATTTAAAAGAGGGAGAGAGGAGGTAAAACTACAATATTTTGTGCCTCGTAGATAAGGTATGTAAATTGTTATTGAATTAGGGAACCTCGCACGTAAGGTTTTTTATATAAGTACTATCGTCAGTATGTTCGTACGTAAACATTGTAATTCTATTTCTACCTACTTTGAAATATATTTTTAATCCAGATGGAATCAATTTAATTTAATTCCCAACGAAATGGAACTATAAAATACGAATTTAATACAAACCATTGTATACAATAATGTAAGAACTAGTGTGGCGAAACCACATTACAGAGCGCTGAAACTTTTAAAAATTTTGTTTCATTAGAGAAAATGTTTGTGAAAAGGATCGTGGCATTGCTTTTTGTTATAAAGCTGGATAAAATGTTTACATGACTAGATTTTCCTTCGAACCGTATATTATTTGTACTATATAATAAAGCGAAATTTGTAACTGTATATACAAGGAAATATTAAATAATTGAATAATTGACACTGTCACTACAAAATAGAAAAATCTAATTTGAATTTTAAAATACGACTTACTAGTAACTCTAGGTACTAGTGTCGATTCTATATCATACGCTACCTCAACAAAATTTAGTTTAGACCTGTCAAAACCGTCGTGCTTATTACTGTATGTTCCTTAACTGACAGTTATTAGCTTAAAATGAATTGGTCAGGCCTCAAATATTCTAGCTACTCATTTTGCTATTCTATTTTATTCCTTAAAATAAGATGAATAAAATTAAATTTCGACGAAAGTGTTTTTTGTGTGGGCTAAATTTTAGAAAGCAAAATCATGGAAATTTAGTGGTAAAAAAAGAAAATCCGCACATTATTAGCATACAAGTTTGTTAGCATAAAAGTAACCTAGAAAATAAACGAGATTTTTTAGATTTCATAAGTCAGTAGTTTTATTTTAAGATTCTATGGAGATTTTTTTACATTTATAATAAAAATATAAATTATTAGTTGGAAAGTATTTTTTGTTGTATGTAGTATTTGTATAATTCCCTTCGTCACCAAATAACCGTTTGTAAGAAATAATACCATAATACACTTCCAAATTTTACAAAGTATAACTCGATTTATCCAGTATTATAGTTAAAAATATAAGCCGCAATTTTATAAGTTTAGTATTAATAAAGACAAATGTTTGATTCCTCCTTCGTTCTTAATAACATAATTCGAGAATTTTGTGAAAAGCTTTTAGACCTCTCTTAATCTTGTTCAGAGAATCGACATCAAAATCGACACTATTAGACTCATATTATTATTTAAGGTTTGTATCACTGTAGCATATAATATATTAAAATTATCAGCCATTTCCTTTCAAAGCGTGTTCAAACTATAAATACCTACTTTAAGTTTAATCTCATACCATAGCTTATATACTATAGTAACAAATGATTTAAATTTTTCGAATTCCATATATTTTTCCTTTATAACATAACTGTTTAGTCGGCCTACCTCCCCGCGGCTTTGTCACCCGGGCCCCGGGCTTCCCCCCCCTCCTTTTTTTGTCACATCGCCTTAATAAAATAAGTATTTAAATTATTTGGGGGATGGGTTAACATTTTCAGGACTGTACTTATTAAATTAATCTTATTTCTTCCATTGTACATTTCAAATATTTGTGTCATTATACATTATTAAATTTATTATTGTTTTATATTATTATATTCATTTTTCGTATTTAGGTTTATAAGATCTCGGGGTTTTGGGGGTGCTATTTATTCTAAAATACTCTTATACTATTAGTTATCCATTCGTTTCTTTAGAATTGTATGTCTTAATCTATGTGAAGCGCGCACTTGGCTGTAACATAACTGTTATCCAAGTTACTTACCAATTCGAATTGTATCGGGTAAGGCGGAGAGGTGGCCGAAAAACAAAATGAGAAAAACCGCCTTCGCCCCTCGCATTCTGAAACAAAGAAAAGTTTTACAATATCGAAAGTTTTTATTCGTATTAGCTATTAGACTACAATATAAGACACTCTGAACGACTGCTTCAATAAGATTTTATAAAAATATTATTTTATTTAAAGACTACAAAACTTTTCTTAACATTCGTTGAGTGGATTAACAAAATCAAGGTTCAAGTCTGGATTTTACAATATCCCTTACGTAATAATCTCTCAATACAGCATGAACGTCAGTATTATCAGCTCGGAAAACAGTGTAAATAATCGGGTAAAGAATAGTTGTAGTGTGCCATAGAGCAGACATTTTTTGTTTTCTGGCTTTCATTTCCAACTTCATTTAGTTATAAATATATAAAAATAGTAACAAAAGAACGAGTTACAAGATATAGGAGACTCAACAAACCATAGAAATTACAGATTCAGAGTCTAAAGGTGAAAAAAGATTTGAAGACAATTACATCCAAGCTTTGTGACGTGTATTAAGACTACAACGTGAAAAAGCGTTTATTAAATCGTAGGATCTTGAATATTAGTTATAGTATAAAATTACTTAAACATTTCGTTATTCCAAACGACTATTTTAAATAGAATCGGACGTACATTTTGAGTTGGTGGTAGTTTAAAACAAATAATTCATAAATAAAGGTGTATGTGTGAATTGTATTAGAATTTCAAAGCAAATAACGTTATTTCACATTATTCCACGAAGTAATTGTTTTCGTATTCAATAGTTTTGAGTTGCGAGGTATACAAAAATACTTGTCATTTGTATACGAGGATTTGAATTTAGAACAGGAAAATCGCCTCAGTTATTATATATGTGTATTATGACCAAAATCTAAAACGCCTATGAAATATTAACTAGCTCTTTGTAGTAAAAAATCATTGTCACATTTTTCCGAGGAATGTGGAAATTGCATTCAAATCTTACACTTAATCGTACAACAACCTTCGATCTGCTACATTGAGGTACAAATCAATCAGGCATTATAACGCCATGTCTTTCATCTTTATTTTTGATTGACATCATAGGAATATAGTCTTTACTAGATTATGACTTATTAATTATGATTCGGTATACTAATAAGAAATATAATTATTACTTTAGCACATTGATAAATCTATAAATCGTTGAAATACTAATTTAATAAAGTATACACCATTGACCCTTCAAAGAAGGTCATGGAGATTATACTGTACTTATTCACCGTGCTTCTAATGAAAATTTGTAATAACATACCTGTTTCGTTAATCAGTTTTGAATAACTTCATAATTACTCCAATTACATATTGAAAGCACTTCACAAACACAAATCACATTGGAGAATTTGCAAATAATAGTCTTATTTGTTCATTGTCTCCGCGGTTTGAAAATGAGTTCAATTCGATACAGGATTAACTCGATTTAATTAATGATGGAATGGATATCGATTAAAATTCGATTCATGAATGGATTTGGGGTGTAAATAGGCCGAGAGACGGCCGGCCGTGAGGTTGGCGTCGACAGGCTGGCGGGGATCTGCCGTGGAAGCCTTACGGCGCACGCGCGCTGCCTCCCTTCCCAGTAACCATTCTGACTGAAGCTACGACACCAAATTCTGGGTTTATTAAATTACTTCACGAAATATTTTAATGACTCCCATTTTAGCTAAGAATTACCACAATACGGCATGTATTTAAATTATTTATAAACGTTGTACATGTATAATTTTTTTTATATACATATAATTTTATATTCTAATCAAGTTAAATCACTATATATTGATTTTAAAAATAGTTAAAAAAAATGTATATAGAATGTTTGATTTCTAGTTTAACATACATCTGTCGATTAAATAGAGGTCGTTTGAAAATACATTGACAGCTATTGAATCTAAAGTGACCATTTAGCCATGATTGGAGTATATTTGGCGAGCGCCGGTAATAGCACTAATGAATGCAAAGTCTACATTTACTGACACCAAATGATTATACTTCAAACACTTACAAAGTTTCAAAGCGAAATTTAAACATAAAATTCGTTATGTGAACCGTTTGGTATAATGAAAGTTTATGCGTAATATAATTAATGTGTTTTCATATAAAATTGCGAATAGTTGAAAGGTGTAATTATATTTTGGATAATATTGAGTAAATACTTGATAGCGATGAGAAATTAATACTAATTTGAAGGAATGTGAACCACTTGATTTGATTAACTGTTCACAGACAACGGTATGTTTTAACAAGCCCAAAGTTCGAGATTGAGTTAATCACAATAACTCTAACAGCTTTAAATATTTGCATGAAAAATCTTAAGTTTTATTCGTATCTAGTTGGTACTACTTTGTCTCATATATATATTAATATGTAATCCCCCTAACTGATGATTATGAACTTTTATTAAAAGACATCTTGAATGTAGGTTACTTGTGACAACTTGACATACTAAAATAAGTATTTTTAACGCGTAATACCATGTAATACATCTTACTACCCAACAGCTCTCCGGGGAATATCGAAACTGGTAGTTACTGAATGTATACAAATTTAATAGTTTACATTAGCTCATGAATATTTAAAAATACTTTCATCTTAAAATAAATAGTAAATATATCGATTTAGTACGTGATGTTAAATCTTTTTTATCTGATGTTAAACGGTTTTTTGGACACTACAAATCTTAAATGTACATTAGTAATTGTATGTTCCATTTATAAGAATCCTTAATCAACCTTGGCTAAGGTTTGATGTTAATAGTGAAAAATGCGTTTATTAAATCGGAGGAGCTTGAATATTAGTTGAATCTTCCTTGAATCAAGGAAGTATTGGGTATAAAAAAACCGTCCAATAAATCAAACAAGAAACTTTGGAAGAGGAAATTATAGCTCTCAACGTGATGTTATATCAGTTTCTTATAGTTTTATGAGTATTTTCTTCATCATGGATTAATCATTCTTGTTAATTGTACCTAAGACATATCTTTATGAGGAGCTGTAATGTTAAAATAATGGAAATTGAAGATTCGTCATTTGAACACTTAAACTTTGAATATATACTATATTCCACTATACATATAGTCATATATTGGATGGAGAGGTGATTTGTCTGTGAGTAACTTAATAATTTTTAGGTGTCAAACCGTTAGGCACTCTGAAGCAATACTTGATGCTGAGCAAGCTTGATCGCACAAAGAAATCGGTCAAAGTAATGAAAAATTATGAATATAAGCAACTATTCATCAATAGGGGTGCTATGGTCATTACACATTGCAAAATGTTAAATTTGATCTAGAATGCCTCAAAAACGTATCTGGTCTTATATTAGAACGGCTAAAGTAAGTATTTTTAAAATTATTCTCAAGATATACACTTAATTCTTTTACCTTAAGTATTTATTTGTCAAAGTGCTCAAATAAGAAAAAAATGTACCCTGTTATGAAATTTCAGATCAGTTTAGAATTTTTGTATTCAAACTCATCAGTTTTTGTGAATTAAAATTAAGTATAATCGATATTTAACCTGCATAAATATAGATTCCACGTAACCATTAGAATAGAATTCATTTGCCAAGAGTAACATTTGTCTGTAAACAATACGATGTCGAAAACAAGAGTTCATTTCTTAGCCTAACGAGCGAAACTGAATTTCAAAGAGACAAAGGATCATTGTTGAATTTAACGCAGAATTTCTTATTTCGCAACTTGTTTTCTTGACATGTAAATATGGATGTGGAGAGAGACACAATTTAAATTTATCTCGTAATCGTAAATGGTTCGTGGAAGATGCTCTTGGATTTCCCTCAAGTTGTTATTACAATAAAATGAGATTAGAAGCTTTTGTATGATATTGTTTGTGTATTTATGTTTAGATTTAGGAGTATGGAAGAAGCGGACCCGGCCCGAAATTGATGATGAATAAATATGATTTAATAAATTTGATCCACTGGATGTTTTTAAATCTATGTACCTTTAAAAAGGAGCTAGACACCATCTATAAAAGTACATATGAGAAATTCTACTTTTTAACAGCAACAGTGAAGAAGACAGCGCAGTGAAAATAAAATTAAAATCCTCATTCGATGACGTGCTGTAAGATAATATGTAATGGATTAACTATTGGAAGCTATAATAATATAAAATATAGTATGGGAAAATAAGTGTTTTTTTCTAGTGCTACGGAGAAAATCACTTATTAAGCCGAAAAATAGAAATAATGATATTTTATAATGTTATAATTTCAAATTTTCATAATATTATAAATTAAATGTAAGTCACATTTACACCCTATATTATAGGTGCTTTAAAATACACTCGTATATGTAAACATATTTCTCCGTACCAAACGTATCACGAAATATTAACACCGTCTAGGTCAATCAACTCGTTGCAATTTTCATGACGTCTCACTAATGTGTACCAGTAGTGATTTTTTTTGTTTATAATAAGAAAATTAGCATCTCTTAATGTATGTATGTCAAAAAACGTGGATATCGTGTTGGGTTTGGATCGGTTGATCAGAAGGTAATATACAAATAAATTACGAGTATTTAAATTTACTAATCACTAAACTCGTATAATCATATTATTGTAAAAAATTGAATTCGATATTCATAAATGAAATAATATTCATTATTTCGGAAACCTTTTATTCAGTGAAGTCACAATGACTGGCTTGGTAAAGTTGAGTGCCTCGTCAGGCGGTTTATCTTTGAAAAGTAGGTTACAGACCATTTCCTTAAGCACAGAAGTTCTAGAAGAAAATATTATTTTATTAAATATGGCCCATTTTGAGTTTTCATTTGCCATTCGTATACTACAGGAATCTCTTCTTTGAATTGAAATTAATTTGCGTATATTATGGCACGTTATTCAATATCAAAACTAAGCTTGCGAAGAAAATGTACAGATAATTCTTCTTCTAGTTGGGTCTTCCGCTAAACGATACAGAAGAATCTGGTTTATACAATTTAAGAAGTTAACATGCCTTTGATAAAGCTTAACAAAAGATGCGCAGTTTTTATATTTGGCAGAAATAGTAAGCCCTAAAAGCCAAAGACTCAATAAATTAGAACGAGGTGTTCACGAGTTATAAATTATAGAACAGGGAACAGAATACTATGAATAAGTTAAGCAAGATTTGTATAATTTTTCAACATTTTCTATTCATCTAAGTTAAAGTAACCAGATTAAAGTTAACCGTTTACGTAGATGTTTCATACTAATGCATTTTATTAATTAATTATAGTTTTAATTAATAAATAATATTTAATTCTATAACACAATAAACTACTATCGCGTAGTTAATATATACTGTCTGCATTACCATCAATACATCAATTATTATATAAAAATAAAACATTTTTATATAATAATTTTATATAAAAAAAAATCCATTCATTTAATTTTTTTAATTTGTTCTATAAATTATTACATTCTTAGTATTGACAGCTCAATTAAATATCAACATGAAAAAATTGAGGTAAAATTTTAAATGTTTGTGAATCACTGAAAATTGAAATCACTCACAAGGTAAAAATTTAGTGAAATCTGTTTTGATTTAGCACGGTTTGTTTGTCATATTTGTATAAAAAAGCGGACAGTATCATATTTGTTGTATCCCTATTCATTTGAGATTTGTGGACAAAATTCATCTGTCACAGAAAGCTGTTGCTTCCCAAACCCAGAAACTTCATTAGGTATATGCTTTAAGGCTACACTATGGATTTTGACCTAACACAACATAATAGTCTACAGAAAGCTGACTAAGCAAGTCCATAAATACTTATATAAAGCGTCAATAAATCTTTCGTAGCCAGTAATTAATTTATGTTCTTTTCCATTCCGCAACCGCAGACACGATTATAGAGTAAACAGTACTCTGTAACGTTTTATTTTTTTTATTTTATTTAACAATGGAGTATCGTTACTCAGAATAAACTTTATATTATGAAGAGATTATTTAGAGATTGATATCTTGTTCGTTTTAAATATTTACACTTTACATATTATACGTACACTTTCATGGCTCAATCGTCAAATACTTTTTTGAAGCGTTTTTCTAAATTCAAACCCATTTTGATTAAACTTGATTATATACACAATTATATCACGCGTCGTGAGATATACAGCAAAGTTGCGTATTTATTCAAGTATAAAATAACTTTAGCTGCTATAAAATTCAAGCTTTATCTATACTAAAATGAATTTCCCGGAAAATAAATTACAGACGGCCGGCTAAGATATCGATGGAAAGACGTAGTACAGAAGAACTTAGGTGAGCTTCAAGTGGCTGGCACGTGGTATCGCATGATCGGCAAATGTGCCGTTCTCTAGTCTCGGCCAAGACCCACTTCGATTCAGCTGCATCAGCGGGGTAAGTAAGTAATTTACTTTCTTGAATATGCCATGGCACATGTAGTATGTACAAGAAAAAATATTTTAATCATATAGACAAGTCCTATTCTTATGTTCATTAATCTTAGTTAAGGCGAATCGGTTTTATATTATTATCTTTTTATGCGAACCCAAAGTAATATTACGTTTCAATTATTGCGTATTTACTTTGCCTTAGGATGTCTTTGACGCAAACATTCTGATTTTGGATTAACCATTTTGGCTGGCCACCGAAGCTTTTAGAAGCCTTCAATAATTCCCGCAGAGCGTTAACCAACGGCTCAATATTTAATGAGAGAGCACTTCGCTACCGTGATTGCTCTTTCCTAAGTCGAAATTAGTCGTCAATGTACACTTTCTAAATAAGCCTTTATTTTTATTTGCCTATTAGTAAATTTATGCTTACATCTCTAGCCCGTAGTTAGTATCGTTCATGCATAGAACCTCCGCACCAGTAGTGGCAGGTATGGCAACAGTTACACATGCATCCATCAAGAGATGTCCACGTTTTGTGTTGTTAAATCTGGATGGATGGTTACATAATCTAGATGGATATTAAATGCTATGTAAGTAGTTTTTTGTTTCACATAAACCAGACTAGACTAAGTATTTCACTTCCGCCGATAGCGTTGCTTAGACATCAATTCTATCATTAAATGGTAATGTTAAAATACTAGTTAATATTGCCCAAAAATTGTACATTCATTGGTACGCTTTGCAGAAATTTGCTCAGCATTGTCATCAAGCTGACCAGCGCGTTACTACTGTATAAGAAAATAATAAACGAAGAAAAATATGTAAAAGGATTGTAAATTCTTATGGCACTACATGATAATTATTAACTATTTGGTTTACGGTCGATATCATTACTTATAAACCGTATTTTAGGTTACAGAAAATAATTTAATATCGCCGTTAAAACTTTTAATATAATGCTGACCTCATAAAGTTATTAGTGGGATTTCAGCAATTAATGGAGGCTTCACCCAAGCAACTTTGTTAGGAATATATATTTAGCCAAATTATATTCTTAAATCATATTAGTTTTCCATATTGATTTATTAATAAAGTTGTAGGGAGTATGTAAGTAACCAATCATTTGTAAAATTCCTATTCTATGACTTGATTGAAATTAATTTAATGTAATATTGTTCTTTCATAAGAAAGGGTTGAGTTTTGTTTTTGTAACGCTGTTTTCGGTTAAATTATGATTAGTTTATTTTGTTATTTGGTTTAGATATTGGAAGCGCTCTTAATAAAATAATTAAATATATATAAAGAGAAACTCTTTATTTTAAACATTTTTTTTTATTTAAGACAGTGACACATGTCAATCATTCGTTTTTAATTTTTCTGTAAAATAATGTACTTAATTTTAATGTATTAATTTTTTGTGTAAAAAGGGGCTTTTAATGTTGTTTTCTTTCAGGTGAGTTATTTTTATTTTATTATTTATTGTAAATAGTGTATATTTTATTATAAAATAAATGTATATCTTTCAGAAAGAAAGACAAATAACCAAACCCTTATTATAAAACAACATTATTTGCTTGGCTATAATATGGATAAGTTGAGATTTGATTTTGCGGTAAAACCGGCTGCTGATGGTAAAACAAATATTATATGTATTACTTCAATTGGAACTGCTGTTGACTCCTCGTTTTCTAATGGATTAAATGAAAGACTGAATCAAACTCTAGTTAACAAAATACGTTGCAAAATAAATGAAAATGATCAGAAAATCGCATGGACGACCATTGCACATCAATGTGTAGACAAATATAATGAAACAGAACATACAATTACAACATTCGCACCAAAATATCTTTTGGAAGGTGGTAATGTTGATATTCTACCACCTGAATTAAAAGTTAATAATTCAATAGAAGATTTAAAAAAAGATAGACAGATAGCTTTGGAAAACACAATTAAATCGCATAATTACAATAAAGCCAGATTTGATTTAAATAGAAAAGAACATAATTTTGAAGTTGGTGATATGGTGTATGTAGAAAATGGAAATAGATTGAATAGAAAAAAAATGGATGAATTGCGAATTGGACCCTACAGTATTTTACGGAAAATTTCAAAATCAGTTTATGAAGTTAATACTGGATATAAAAAAATTGAATCAAATTTATATCACATTACAAAGTTAACTCCGATAATTGATATTTCTTAAAATTTTTTATTTTTTTTTAATAATAAGCAATTATGTATGTTTGTACATAAATAATTGTTATTTATTTTGGGGGGGGGATAATAAAGAGAAACTCTTTATTTTAAACATTTTTTTTTATTTAAGACAGTGACACATGTCAATCATTCGTTTTTAATTTTTCTGTAAAATAATGTACTTAATTTTAATGTATTAATTTTTTGTGTAAAAAGGGGCTTTTAATGTTGTTTTCTTTCAGGTGAGTTATTTTTATTTTATTATTTATTGTAAATAGTGTATATTTTATTATAAAATAAATGTATATCTTTCAGAAAGAAAGACAAATAACCAAACCCTTATTATATATATTATTAAATTACTTTGATATGAGTATTCAATCATTCAAAATAATACCATTTTTGTCATGATAAAAATATATTATTCTCTTTTAACACTTAATTAATTTAGCGTCGTAACAATAATTTACTTAACTCCTATTTCTTCATAGTTATCGTCATATAATATTTCTTCTAACTAAAAACCCAAAATAATGCTTAGTTCACTTAACTAAGCCACATAGTATATATATATAAGTTAAGAAAGGATTTTCAATCTTCCTATAAACTTTTACTATTATGATATTATATTTAGCTGAATTGCATCGTTCTATTTAACCGCCTTAATTATAAAACTAGTCTCTCGTCTCTTCTGCTAAATCGTGTTTTGTTGTTATGAAAAAGAGTTAAATTTAATTTCTAGATTCTTTGGTGGCAAGCATTGATAATATTCAGTCAATTTGTTTGTATTATACACTGAGTTTTTAATAAAATTTTAACCTACTTGTTAAACTATGAAAGGAATCAACATCTTATTAAGCTTATCTATTAATAAGTGGAACTTTATAGTTCTTAAAACTGAACTGTGTTCATTATATATACAATATATATTGTATGTGATAAGTTCACACAGAGAAATCGAGACAATCCCTCATATAAATTTGCTGACTTGGAACTCGATATTTTAATATAAAACTTCATATCTCTCCGGAAACAACGACGTCAAGCCATGAATATTAAGTATTTTACAAAATATCCTTTACTTAGTTTTCAGCGTAGGAAAAGTTTTTATGGTGTTTTATAAGAAGTGTGATATGCGGCTCATGTGTCAAATTTGGAACATTCAAGGAAACAAAACATGAAATAAATAGCATCGTTCTATCAGAAACTATATTCTTTGTTCTATGGTGTATAAGAACAAGTTTAGAAAAAGGTGTAATTTGATTTAGTTTTTTATGAACAAGTTTATAAAAGTCTGATCGCAATACTAGGTTAACATACTTTTTTGATCCCACTTAAAACAACCTATGAACCTAGCATATAATATTATATAAAATTTGTGAGATTTGTTTAATTTCTATTGTCATTTTCATTATTATGTACCAATTCAATTTGTGTGCGACGCGAAAAACAAAATAGATATTGCGTAAACAGATATACATAATAATGATTCAGTAAATTATTTTCATCAGTATTTCACTGAGTACGCGTGACATGTCATGTTTTCAATATCAGCGAGGCGACTCTCACCTGCTGTTTAGGCCCTTTTACATGAATTCAATTAATACTGTATTGTTGCTTGCTTTTCTATGAACTGTTACTAAAGTATGTTACCGAAGCAAATTTCGAGATAAAAATCTGAATACTAATCATCCCCAAATTTGTTATAAAGGCTCTCAGTAAAATATTTCTCACAAATTTTTTCTATAAGGTAACAGAGGAGCGATGGAATTTTAGCGCTCTGTTATTTAAAGGTTTCTCTTTTCGAAAGGTTAATTTAAATTTGGTACCTAATTAATATGAAGTTTTCGTTTTCTTCAGCTCTGATTAAAATTATTCAATTAGATACTATTCATGCTCACGGATTTTCTATTGAGATAAAAATTATATGTACCTTTCTCTATTTTATAATAATTTCGAGTAAGACGATGTTACTTATTTAAAATATATGGCCGTTAATATATGTGTACAACTAAACCATATAAGAATAAAAAATATAAATTTGAGACTTTCAATATTTGAAAGTACAAAACCATAAATACAAAGCATGACAATATAAACACAGTCTGACGAAAAATAGAAAATATTACCTTGGGAATCAAAAGGCAGAGACATCCGTCAAGGTATTGTATAGCATTAAGGATGAATAAAGGCGAATAAAATATAAACTGTGGACCTCCGAGCAAGATTACAATGAATAAGAAATAAGATGTTTAGTTAGATATAGGTATCCGTTCTTTATCACTGATTTTGCCAGCAGTGTTCAATTGATTTGTATATATAGATTCGAAATTTAGATTTACATTAACCTAAAATGCTACACTCATACCATGAGTATGTAGACATCTAAAACCCTATCTATAGCCACCTCCCAGCTTCGGTACATTCCTCTGCTTTTTCATTCAATTTTTATGATATATAATCATTTACCTACAACTCTTTTATTCCCTGTATATTCTAGTCTACATTATTAAAAACGTGCTGAGATATTCAGTGTTCGTTAAGTTAGTATAAGATTTAGTTAAATCTAGTAATGTGTTATAGTAATATATACTAGTTATACATTGTTGTTCTTAAAAATAATGAAATGCCTCCATAATAATTATACCTCCAGCTGACCGATGAAATACATAATTCAAATATAACTATATAATACGATAGAAATAATAAAAATATCCCTAAAACTGTCTTGTTATATTAGTTGGTATCTACAATCACAAGGTACGCGATTTTTCATATAAGCTTGGAATATATTGAACAATTTAATATGAAACCACCGGTTACAATTTTACTTCATTTTAGCAAAAAATTTATTGGAATACCAATAAAATCAAAAGATGTGTGGATCTATAAGGCGTATCACATGGGATTACGTATATTCGGAAATTTATGTAAAACATCTGATACATTCGGTACAAACGGTCGTCCCGAAGGAATTTGTATGTAAACTAAGTTAACATGTGGCCTATACGATGTAGACTGGAGGCTTTGTGCTGATTTATAGACAGTGCATTATTGAAAGTAAATTATTTATGCAGAGCAGAAATCGACGCAACCATGATTAAAAAAAAATTCAAATAATCAGATTTTTCCTCAAAAATGTTATGTAAAAATGGTTTAAAGTGTTAAAAATTTACGGGTGATTAAATAAATCTTAATTCGGGTGTTTGGTTTTGTAGAGGTTTCAGTATTCGCCCTTACCAAGTATTCGGGGTACTAAAGGTTTGTTTGTCAGTCTGTCAGAGATGTGAATCAATTATTAATACCCTGTGAGAATGCGTAGGCTGTTCCCGGTACATTCATTTTTTATTTAAGTTTAACATCACCTCTTAGATTTGTTAAGTAATAAAATGAATCTCTTGTTGTGAGTATAAATATATTATCTCTATATTCTCAAAAGATTTGAGTCACTAATTGTCATTATAATGTTGTACTCTGGAGATCTGTGACTATGAAAGGTAATACATATATTACCTACCAGTGAGTTTCTAGGTAAAAGTCTGACTTCATATATAATTTGAGTAACGGAACCTTTTGCCCAGAATAATTTGTTATAAAGAATTAACATTGGAAAGTAACAAAGAAGTGCTTTCAAAATTTAATTCAAATTTTAACATTAGATCTTACAATGAATAATACACTTTCCGCTTTAAATCTATACCAATATTATGAACATAACGAGTTTGTTTATTTTATTGAACACACATATCTCAGGAACTACTTCGTCTTTTTATTTATGTAATTGTCGCTATAATCGATAACAGTGGAGTATAAAGGAAAAATATTGTGAAAACGGAGTACTTTTAGTATTAATAGTATTTACATTAATTTTTAACGATTTAAATAGCATGTACATTTTATATAATATTTATATATTACATTACCAATTTGTTAATATATATAGAGTATGTGACAATATTGTTCTAAAGTATATAACGTGCACAGACAGTATTAAAATGCGGAATTTAATTACGAGAGGTAATTACGGTGAAGGGAAATTAGCACGTTGAAGTCTAATTTCTGAAGGTGACAGCTAAATTTGCTACAGTATTCACTTTCAGAAAATTTAGTAGCTAAGAACGATTAATTCACAAATTCTCGATTGAGTCGATAAATCGTCAATTTTATAGATCTACAAAAAAATCTGAATCTACTATTGTTTAGTATTATTTTTTAGTTTTATTTGATGCGCTTTGATCGCTCTAATTTAGATACGCCCAAAATTTTCTGAGTTCGTTGACTCTTTGGTTTTTAGGAAGCCAAATTTATCTTATATTTTAGACCATTTAACCATTTTAGTTTAATTCATTATATACCACAGTCGATATTTATTCGTGGTTGATAATAATTACAACGACATCTTTTGAGAGCAATTTTTTGATAAAAATAAATACTACTAATAATTTGATGAAATAAACTACTACTTCATTGTTCTCTATGACTTTTCTGAGATTCAAGAAAAGTCGGCAAGATGGCGCTTTTGCCAATCATACAATATTATTTTAGTATATTAAAACTTATTTATTTTAAAAAGTAATTTAATGTTTTTTATATTCAATGTTGCTTCAATATAGCAAACATTTAGAATTGTTCAGTCGTTACCTTCTAAAAGTATTTTGGTTGGTGTTTAGTTCGGGGTCTTGTTTGATTCGTCCTTTAAATTGTTATAATACTTATGTATCTGAATAACCTTCAAATTCTGTTCATTTAATGACATTGTTTGTTGAACTTAACTGTTTTGTTTTCTTTTAACTCATTTAAATCAAATGGAAGGCTGTGTAGATATTAGTAATCGTTAACATTGTATCAGTGACTCTGAGACTACGATATACATGATCATAGTAAACCGATATAATATTTTAAAAATTCAGAACTATTTAATATGCTTGAAGTAGTTTGGCTCATCGAAACTGACGCCAAATTGCGCCCGCCAGTCACAGATGCGACATTAAATGACTAACTGCACAATACCGAAGATCCAAAAATAATAGTCCTATGCATTTCTCGCTCTTGAATCAATAAAATTAGGTATGCGTTCCCGCGTTACGCAAACGTGTTTGTGATTTCAGATACAATATTCTTAATGTTCGCTGTTTGGTTGGTTGTTGTCCTATGCAATGTTGATGCAGAACGGCTGCTGGGTATGTGATTTGTCTTACTTCAATTTAATATAACTAGTATTCTTAAGATAAAACAAACTTACGCTGAACTTGATTCCAAGGCTCTAACATGTGTTGGGTACAAGAGGGCACCTATAAGAGTATCTAATATGATTTTAATTTTCTAATTATGTTTTTAGTACTTTTTGAGATTTACAATGCTCATGAATAGCTTGTTCAGTACGAGCGTCTTGCATTCGTTTGTAATTATTTGGCGTTTGTATTAAACATATATATGATGGCAGTCAAATGCTAAAGTTCACGTATTTTTAAGATTTTTGTTTGTAAAATATGTAATATAATTATGGCCGGCCATGCGTCGTGCACATCAATAGGGTGCTACTCGTAATGACTGAATTGACATATCTACAACATTTTTGTGATACTTGTATGTGCAATATTTTGAATATATATAGTCGTGGGTTTTCACATGCATGTCAATAATTAATCATAACTATTATTAAATAATCAAAAAGATATTAAATAATCAAAATCAAAATTAAAGTCACAATTAAGATATTGCGTAGGAATTTCACTACACACCCTATAAGCCGAATCTATAAATATATTAAAATAGAGACATTTCTGGTCCTCTCGAATAGATCCTCATCCATCACATAATCTGTAATAGAATAGGTACTGTAAAATACTCAAAAGATATGAGCTTTATCAATCTGGAACATTAAGCTACAAGTACAATTTTTAGTTACTACTTAATCACTGAATAATAATAGCTGGGAGAATTGGATTAATCTTGTAATACTAACACTTGGTATTACCGCTTCCAGGCGCTATCTTTGATGATGGTAATTTTATCCTGGAAGCAGCATTTCATTTGGGAATTACCGATGCATCCACGGACGAAGAAAATGCATTCGTCGCAAATGTAATAAAAACTTCACCAGATGATATAATAGAAGCAGAGGATGCAATATGCACACTTTTGGAGGCACGTATTCTTTTAATCAAATTATTTAAACAATAACTTACAATTCAAATTCAGTTCTTATTAATTATCAATTTAGAATTGAGAAAAAACTTTTCGTTGACCAAAAGAACTATTGTGTAATGAACGGTGATTACATTTTTCACCATATATCCAAGAATTAAGCCAAGTAATATATTTTGAGTGCACTGTATCATTTGTTAAGTTAGTGTAAGATAAGATAAAAGCTTGGCTCATGATGAGATTTGAAAATATTTGATACGACATAAGTTGAAAAAACAATTCGACCACCACTATCTTAGCCACATTCTATATAGCTAGATATATCTTTGCATCGGCTAAAATAAGATTAACAAATTTTATTAATAATTTCTCATTATTTTGGTTTTCTTAAACGAATTAGATGAATCACATTACATTAGCTAGGTTGTAATTGATAAAAATCATATAATAGTTAAAATATTTACAGAACAATGTATTGGGTATATTCGGACCCACAAGTCAAGTCACATTGCATCATGTACAGGTGATCGCCGATTACCTTGAAATGCCACAGGTTATAACTGAACCAGTGACAGCACAAAATCGAAATTGGTCCGCAATTAATTTATATCCTCATCATTTGGCATATTCACAGGTAAGCTTTAGTAGTGTCATTTAAAAACTGACCTGAATATTATCTTAAAGTAAATTAATTGTTATTGTATAGGACAGGAGACCAACGTAATATTGCTTTTAAACAACATGAGTATGCTGTGTTAGATTACTCCAAAACTTCTTTCCCTAACAGTCTTTTATGTTCTTTGTACATTTCAGATTTTTGCTAGCATTATACAAGCTAAAGGTTGGAAGGATTTTACCGTAGTTTACGACGGAGCGGAATTTTTACCATTCCTTGACAATATTCTTAATATTGAAGACTTAGATGCCAATGAACATATTGTTATACAACTTGTGCAACTTGCAGCGGGGAGCGACTTCCGGTATATATTAATATTATTTACGATATAAATCTGAATTATCACATTGTTACTATCGGATATGGTGGCTAGTTATGCTGGTACGGTCAGCATAATTAGAGAGATCGTTTAATATTGAATGAAGAGAAATTTATCAGTTTAAATAATATGAAAAAAAAAAACATTAATCAAAGCAAATGTTTCTTAAAATTTTCATTGTAACTATCGTTGTATTATAATAAAAATCGCCATCGTAGACCTTTACGGCTACTTGGAAATTGGCCCTCTATTTGGTCTGGCAGATCATCAGCATAAATTTTATCTCTATTATGAAAATATAGCAAACCTTTTAAATATTTATTTTAAGTAGTAAGGCAGAATAAGCCGATGAAAAAAAGTAAAATAGGGTTGTACTTTAATTATTATACTTTTCAAGATTATTTATTTTAACGTTGTAGGTCTCAACTAAAAACTATAAAGGGGTCTGGATCATTAAACTATGTTGTTTTATGCAGCATAGAAAATTTACCAATTCTCTTAGAACAAGCCCAGCAAGTTGGCATAATGTCGGATGAACATAGTTATATCATTATGAATCCAGATTTTCAAACTCTTGATATTGATCCCTATAAGCATGGAGGTTCGAATATAACAGGTAAGGTGTAGTCAATTATCTTTTCTCTTGACGGTTATCATGAACACGTTTCTTAAATAATTATATTTCATTTTTTCTAATGTCTGAAATAAATTATTTATGTTGAAGCCTTTTCACGAAGAGTGTCCATATGTATGTAATGTTTTTAGTTATTATATGTATTTACCTATAATATTGCTACATTTACAGGCATACGATTCTTCGATCCGGAAATGGATGACATCCAAAATTTTATAGCAGCAATAAATGATAAGGTGAAGGAATTGAGCGAGGGGAATATAGAGACTGCAATTGAAGGAAACAGTTTAAATCTTAATTTGGCGTTATTGTATGATGCAGTTACTTTATATACTTCTGCTATTAAAGCAATGGGTCTTGAAGAGGGTGGAAACATTACCTGCCAAGCTGGTGAAGCCTGGAATTTTGGGTCTAGTATAATAAATTTTATAAGAACAGTAAGTTTATAACAGCTTTTAAAAGCATTTTGCTAAGCTTTTATGAGCAATGATAAAAAATTAATCCTATTACTGTGTCGACAATGTTGATATAATTGTAAATGAGTTGTTTAGAGAGTTGTCTCTTCTATTAAAGAATCTTACTAATAATTAAGAATGATTTTGCTTCTGTTTTCTTCGAATATTTTATACTAATGGTAAGAATTAAACAACTCTCCTGTTTAATTCTGTGAGTTGGCTGAATGAGGATAAAAATAACCTCTTCCGATATATAAAAAATATCCTTCCACAGAAGATCCACGTGCTGCTTCTAAATAAATAAAGATACGAAAGTTCTATAGCTTATTTAATGTTATATTACAGGTTGAGCTAGATGGTTTAACTGGAACAATTAAATTCGACGAAAATGGTCTCCGCTCTGAATTTGAAGTGGATGTCCTTGAAGTCATGAGCCATGGATTTGAAAAGGTATTATTGTTGGAAAATTTTAATTTCACAAAAGTCATAATAATAATGCCAAAGTCAGATTGGCAACTACAATCTTGTAACTGTATGTGCAAAAACCTACACACTTGTTAGTACCATAGTTCTACCATTGAACTCATATAATCTGCAATCTGCTACTTGTGAGGACTGCTCTTCTTTTAAGTACTGATTAAAGTTTTTACTTCTAAAAGGTTGGTACCTGGTCTTTGGAGGATGGTTATACTCAAATGAGGAAAATTATACCCGCTGTAGAGGTAAAGGGTACGGATTCAATGAAAGGAAAACATTTTCTGGTCCTCACTGCTCTGGTTTGTATAAATTTTTATTTTTAGCTAACCTAACCGACTCTATGGCAATGCAAAAACCCTGTTCAGGAGAAACTTGTAATTATCAAACTTTCAGAGTGCACCATATGGCATGCTTAAGGAATCGTCAGTAAAACTGGAAGGAAACGACCGATATGAAGGCTTTGGAATAGAAATTATAGAGGAATTAGCTAAAATGAATGAATTTAATTTCACGTTCGAAATTCAAGCAGATGGCGTTTACGGTTCCATAGATAAAAAGACGGGAAAGTGGAGTGGTATGATGGCAAGAATTATTGATGGTGTACGTATTAAGTAATACTGTAATATATATTTTTTATTTATGTTTATACTTTTATAAGAAAATTAATTTAATGGATATTATTTGGAAATAAAATTATTGTTTTGCTCGTAATATTCAGCCTCGATACTAAAATTCGTCAAAATACATCCAGCATTCGCACTTTATTAATTGTTTTAGAGAATTCAACAATGTTTTGTTTATTTTGCTAGTTAATTGTGAGACATGATTTTTGTACAAAAAAGTTCATATATATTATTTTGAAACTGTTTTAGCTACTACTGAATAATGCAAAGTTCTTGTTTGATTACTTTTTAATTATATATTACATTTACTATATGAAAAATTCATTTGAATTATTATTTCACTTTTCAGACAGCTGATTTTGCAATAACTGATTTAACGATCACATCTCAACGTCAGAAGGCAGTTGATTTTACGAGTCCGTTCATGAATTTGGGAATCACAATTTTATATAAAAAGCCAACGAAAGAACCGCCCAATCTTTTCTCGTTCATTTCACCCTTTTCATATGCGGTAAGTATTATAAAATTTACAATGACGATTAATTTTTTAAATGGACAGAAGAATTTAAAAAAAAATACGTTTTACATTTAACAAATGAATATAAAAAGCCTAGGTAGCCTATAAAAGTACAGTATCTTGTTACTACGCGTTTACACAGAATTACGAACTTTCAGTATAGTTTGGAATGGATACGTAAATACTAAAATAATTTATAATCTTCACAACACTTGTCGTCGTAACTTCGGTTTGGTTTTAAGTACAGTATTAAATAAACCAAACCAATATAAAGCCAGCCATAATGACATGATAGTCCACCATGAAACGTGAAGAGATTTTTTGTGCACGCAATAAGAACTTGTTTGTGAAACTCAACGTGTGTAGATCATGGCGCATCTGAAAAATCTAATGAGACAGACGTGGACGCGTTTGTATGTTATTATATTATTACGGGATCTTATTTGTAGGTCTGGGGCTACCTTGCCGGGGCTTATGTGGGTGTGTCGGTACTGCTATTCATTCTCGGCAGATTTGCACCTGAGGAATGGCAGAATCCATATCCATGCATTGCTGAACCTGAAACTTTGGACAATCAGTTCACTCTTGCCAACTCCTTCTGGTTTACATTGGGTAGTGTCTTGACACAGGGGTCTGAGATTGCTCCGATGTAAGATTTTATGTTACGTCTAAGATAGATTTGATCTACCTCAGACAAGACTGATAAAGCAAATTAAATAAAGCGCTTAATTTTATTGTTTTGAAGACAAAATTTAGGATCATAGGGTGTAGAAGAAATTTATAAGAATGTATAATAATAATATTACATATCATCGATAATAATAATAACATCGAAAGCAACGATAATTAGACCCAAATATGTTTTTTGGGCCAACGCTTATATTTAAGATGAGATTAGTTAGTTACTTGGTTGTTTACTTTTTTTACTTGTAACAAGATTAAACAAAACCACTTACTCCATCTAAGTAATATTTTAATAATATTACGGTGTCTAGTCTTAATAGTTAGTAAAAATTCGTTTAAAAATTGAATATCGGTTTAATAAAAATATTTTATTTTATTACAGAGCCGTGTCAACTCGTATGGCAGGAAGTATGTGGTGGTTCTTTACTTTAATTATGGTGTCATCATATACAGCTAACTTGGCCGCCTTCCTGACTGTTGAATCTAAATTTTATGCCATCAAAAGTATACAAGATTTAGCCAGTAATCCATATGATATAAAATATGGGGCGAAACAAAATGGAGCCACTTTTACATTTTTTAAGGTAATTTTAGAGATCAAGAATATAACCGTTGCTCTAATGCTGAAAGTGCAATGTTCACAGATAATTTCTGTAAACATTGTAAAAAAATCTGTGTATCTTCGAGACATCAAACATTGAGAATATTTTTTGATAGAATTTATTTTAGTGACATCTGTTATATTTTTTATACATTACAAGGACGTCCAGTAAGAAAACTTAACTGGAGTTAACAAAATAAATTTGAAATTTATACACGATTATATAAACTTACATAAAAACAATAGTGAAAAAGAATAAAAAAATGTTCAGTGTTCAATAGTTTGTTATTCTTTAGTTAATCGCCATCTATGATGCGCCTTGATAACTACCATAACCATTGGGTAATTTTCAAATTTGAATTACATTACAGTCTCACTTATGTTATCACTAGGATTTACAGATAACCCATTTGTCTATTTCATAGGAATCAGATAATCTATTATACCAAAAGATGTACAAGTACATGGAAGATCACCCTGAACTCATGACACAGACTAATGATATTGGACTAGACTGGTAAATATCTATTATATAGCTCTCATAATTATTAGTTAATTCACAAATTTTCGTTATATATGATACTAGCTGATCGGGCAAACGTTGTTTTGCCATACATGTGATTTCAATTTTCAATTAATAAATAAAAAATAAGGGTTGATCGTAGAAGGGTGAAAATTTAGGATTGTATGTATTTTTGTATGTTGTATCATAAAAAAATAGAAACTAAAAATTTCGTCTAAAAAATAAAAGATAAAATCTTGGCCGATTCTCAGACCTACTCAATACGCTCACAAAGTTTCATGAGAATCAGTCAAGCCGTTTCGGAGGAGTTCAAGTTCGAACCCCGTGACACGAGAATTTTATAGAATATTGTGAATCAAAACCATTCCCAGACCCCTTGAACACACACAAAAAATTTCATCAAAATGGGTCCAGTCGTTTGAGAGAAGTTCAGTGACACACACTCTCAGAAGAATTATATATATAAAGATATACCCACCGGTATAATAGTTAACAGTGCACGTGTACAAATCGGAGATCGAAAGATGGATGGTCGACATTTTCTGGAGACATGACTTTGTCAAAATATATTTTCGTACGCTCCATCATTGCTTATTACTTTCAGGGTAAAAAACGACAGTATAAATTACGCGTTTCTTATGGAGTCAACATCTATTGAGTATATGGTGGAGAGGAATTGTGACGTCGCGCAAGTTGGTGGATTATTGGACAGCAAGGGTTACGGAATTGCTATGAAAAAAAGTAATTTTTTTGCTCTAATTAAACATTCTCTAAACTTTGTAAAAAGAAACCTAAATTTAAAATTTTGTTTTAGTTGATTAAATAATTTTGAAACAACTTCGAATAACTTCGATGCATTTAACGACTGATATTATAAAACAGAAAAAAAGAAAACGAAATTTAAGTCTTTAGTAGTAAATTTTTCTTCCTTTTCATTTCAAAACATTATTTCAACATTTCAGTTTTCAGTATTTTTTTAATACGGTATAGTAACATGATTGTTAATATAATCTCGTAGACAAAACTAAAAATTATTTGTTTACAACAAAACTAAACCCGATGTTACGGGTGCTTTGCAGTCGTCACGATATGGCTGCTAAATCATGTAGACTGATTAATAACTACAATTCCATTAGACAATTTATTAGCAATATTTGGCGACACATCCCACAAACACTCGACGCACATTTCGCCCTGGAGCATCTTCAGGATGTTGCCTCTACGAACAGCGTTTGTTTATATTAACCTAATAATAAATATTAAATTTATTTCCGCCATGTTCAACTTATCGAGTTATTTAAATAATGTTAGAAATTTGTTATTATTTACGTTACGTTTAATCCGAAGACAGAAATTTTACTAAAATTAAACCTGGGTGCGTGCCATTGGGGTGAATACCTTCAAATAATTTTCTCCGCTACTTTCTTTCTCTACATTTTTGGCAAGTTTTACTCAGTCTTTGAATAATTGTAATCTTCGAAGATTACAGTCCCGTAGATAACGTAAAGTATATATATTTCTTGTAGATTCACCATATAGGCAGCCAATGAGTGAATCTATATTACAAATGCAAGAGCAAGGAACAATTACGAGGATGAAAGATAAGTGGTGGAAAGAGAAGCGAGGTGGCGGCGCTTGTTCAGTAAGTTTCACCGTTTTTATATAAGCATCAAAGTACTAAGTACTAATACAATATAATCAGCTTTCCAGATAAAATGTAATACTTTACTGTTGCTACGTATAATAATAATAATATACGATTTTATCCTGGTACTTCAAACCTTTCTTAGATTATTCTGTGAACTAATGATTATATACCAATTTCTTTTTATATTTGTTTGACTTAACACTTGATTATACGGTAGAGATCAGGTTTTAGACCCCAAGCACGACGGCGCTCGTGGCATAATTTGGATTATACATCACACTACCTATAGTGAATATTAACAGTTAGGGCCATAACTTTTTTTAAATATATAATTATGTTTAAGTCTTTGAAGTCACTTATGATTAAATATATATATGTAATGTTAATCTATATTAATGTGACAGAGTCTATCTCTGTAATAGATTTTAACATTTTTGTAGGTATATATGACGGCGCGCTGATTATCTACTTAGTTATAATTATAAATTAATAGTGTGTAACCCCGAACAGGGTCAGGGTAGTAATTTTCTCCATCAGTACTGGCAGACGCCATGTATTCGGTTGACAGTTGCTAGGGCGCTCCTTCTTCCCCCTTGATCTTGTTGAAAGTTTATTTGGTGTAAAACTACAAAGAAATGAAATGGTATGATATTGAACAATACGAGTATGCTCTTATTTTGAAGATTCCTGTCGTCACAACGCGCACAATGGATAATCAGAGCCTAGACCGCTAAGGGGCCCTCTGACGCTCCTACATATATAATTTTGTATTGTAGATTATACTTAGAACATATTTGTTTGCTGTTTTCCAAAAATATTCTAAACATTTAGACTATTTGTTATTTTTAGTGACAGGATTGTTATTCGGTATTTCATAAAATATTTTCTCGTACATCATTTGCTCATATCAAGCAGGATGACTGGTAACAATTATTTTTAGCCTGAATAAAATATAGACTTATAACGTAGTTTAGTGAAAATATACGGAGTGATTTTTAACTTTTATACTTTAACTGTTAAATATATACTATATTACCTCGAGGACATAGATTTTACTATAAATACTTTTTAATTTTCCTGGGGAGGATGATGTCATATATATTTTCAAAGGATATGTTTGAATGAGATGAATTTATATAGAAATGAGAATCATTTCTTACATTACCTATTACCAATATAATAATAAAAAAATAATATCAAAATAAACAAAAATGAATTGAATTTAAATGGGTCCAATTGAAACATTTTAACTAGTTATAGTCCCTCTTTTGATCACAGCTTGAACACGATTTGGCAGAATTAATATCAATGAATAAGAGGGTAGTTAATTATATTTTACAGGATGACGATACTAGTAGTGGTGACGCACAACCCTTAGTTCTGGCGAATGTGGGTGGAGTTTTCATCGTATTAGTGGCCGGCTCAGGCATGGCAGTGGTTTGCGCTTTTTTGGAGATGATAGTGGATGTTTGGCTAATATCAAGAAGGGAAAAGGTATATAATAATCTAATTATTTATTAATATACGCCTATAGTTCTTATCGCAGTGAATATCACATTTTGCATCGCCCTAACGAAGGAACGGCCATCATCAAAGGAACAATAAGTATATTTACTACTCCTAGACATGAGCCATTCTGGTAAATGATCAATGGTTCTACCATCGATCCACCCTTTAGGTTGAAGGAAGTGGACAGATAATTATATCATATCTCATCACTAAAAATAAACAAATACGTAAATTATATAATATAAAGAATCCTTATCTTATTAATAATGAATACGATTATTTTTCTAGGTATCCTTCAAAGAAGAACTAAAAGCGGAACTGAAATTTATCTTAAGCTTTAGTGGTGATGTAAAACCCGTAAGGCACAGAGAATCTACTGGCAGTGGTTCTAAGGAATCCAAGAAGGACGAAGAAGAGGAATCCCAAAAGATTGACCCGGATCCAGCTCCGACACCTAGATCGGAGAGATCTAGCCATTCTAGACATACATCACATAGCAGACGACAGAGTAATGCCAAACAATTAGCCATTTTGCGAAAATATAGTAAAGATTAGGGTGTATATCGTCTTTAATAGCACATTGTACTAAAACACAGTTTAATCAGATTAAACAGAGAATCGTTTTGATAGCTATGACCTCAAAGAGCCATAGGTGCATTTCAGAGAATTCAGACTATAATAAATATTTTTGTTCCCAGCTTTATATAGATTCTAATATTATTCTTTAATCTATGAATTAAAATATCAGTTATAATTCTATCAATTTTCATGTATTAAGAAGTGTGTCCGTGTTATCATACATGATTAAAGAAATAAAGGAACAAATTATAATCGTCTTTCAGTATTTATTTGAATGTATCCATCCGCCTATTTACCAAGTTAATCAGATCTCAGATTGAGAAATAGTGTATCAGTCCATTCCTTAGAAGCCTTCATCAAGCCGAGCCTAATTAAGTTAGTCTGATTGAAGAGGTCAATTCCTATAGAGGAAGTGAAATTTAGACTCCTTGAACGAATTTAGGGAAAGAAGTTAATATTGAAATACTAATTTGATAGTAAAAGCGTTCATCGTATATAAATAGGCCCACAACGTTTTTTTAATCAGTGATGCACTATAGTTTGATGGGAAATAGTATTCCACTCTGGTTGATAAAAGTATTTTTTTTCTAGTTATAAATTTAATGTTTCATTTATTTAAATAATAATAATAGTAACTGAAATTTAGCACATTTTTTTATAGTCAATATCTATTCTTAGTAGCCTATATAATATTAAGCTTATAAATACTTTTTTAAACTGGCAGGTTTGATGATCAAATGTACGTTGTCTATTTCAAACTCTTCATCATACTCTGAAAGAAAAAGCAAACGAAACAATATCAATTATAAATACGACACTCAGTTGAAGTATAAAACTATCCCAGAAGAATATTCTGAGCTATTTATCCGGCTAATGGTCCACGCTGAATGATTGTGGTCACAGAGGTCGGTGTCCCTTTCGCGATGTCCACTAAAATTATAGCCACTATTTGTCATGTACACTATGCAGATGCTGAGAAAAACGAGTTTTATGGCATGAGATACTTTCAATTATCTTTTTTATACAAGCTTTCATTTATTTAATACTCAATACGCATACAGATGCTTACAGTAAAGGAATGAGCTCATGTTACCTTCATGTTAATGTTTAATTTAATTTGGATTCACTACCTACTAAAAGGGCGTAAAAGTGGAAAGTAATGTTTTCGATTGCTTTAAGAACGCATTGGGCATACATTAATAAAAATATTTATTACTGATATTTAGTTATACGTTGTTTTATAGTTTAAATACATATAGTTTGATAGATAAAACCCCTGTAGGCCTTTGTGTATTAAGCCAGACTTTCCTGTTATTTTGTATATATAGTCCATCCTTTGTAGAACGGTCTTCCTACTTCTATGTATAATTTTCGGAGAACATAATCAAGACAAGAATCATATTCAATCAATCGTTACAAGATAATAACGAAATAAGCCTGTTTTTAAATCGAGTAATTGCGTTATTTTTATAAAACTGTTCTGTATAAAATATATTTTTGATTTAGTCCCAAAAATACTATGGAGGAAACATACAATTTAAACGGGTATTATTTGTATTTCGTTTGTTACAAGTAACTTTGTATATCTAAACACTATATAACTGAGTATTCCAAGTTTTCCTTTACAATATTCGAAATTATATAAATTGGAGTGATATATGTATAAGTTGATAGGATCAAATTAAATAGAGTCGATGACTGATGAGTTTTATGCGCCACTGTCATAAGTTGAAATTCCACCTACATCATTCCACCGACTGAAATGGCTACTTAGGGTGAAATTTTAAATTTATGAAGAAATTTTTGGACTTATATTGTTTGTTTACAGCGTATTATTTCATTGTCAAGCAACTCTCAACATTATTTTAATAGCATTTAAAATATTGATAATATATTTTATCAATTCTATTTACTTCGAAATTTATAGCGTAAATTTATATACTTACTGCTGCTTTAATAAAAAGTACGTATATTTCGTGTCTTTACGTGTACGTTAAGGTCCGAATAAAATCCAGTCAATATCCTTATAACAATTAAATACTTTAAATTGGTCAAGAGCTTAGAGTTTTACAAGTGAAATAGTCAAGTAATTCATTACAAAAAATTTACTGGTATAACTAACTGGTGACCCGATAATTTTTCCTAAAATGTGTTTGCGCTTCAGAATACTTTTATGTCGTAAAACAAAAGAAGCTAATAAATCTTTAGGCCTGCGTGGAACTGAAAAGACAGTGATTATTCATTTCCAAGGTCACATAATTTTTTCTTTCCGCGTTTTATGAAGCACTTAAGAGCAACTCCGTCGGTTATGAAATGGTGTATATGATACGTATCAAAGGAGTTCTTTTTATATTTGAACAAAATAAATGAAACGATTATAAGATTTAAATATTCATGTTTTATTCATAAATACAAACGAATATTATATTATATATGTGCACTGCTTAATGCTATGACTACAGACTATAAATAAATACCAAAGAGGTTTAATTACATTACTTTTTTTTACGGGACAAAAAATTTTTTAGCAGAAGCGAATCGTTTGGCACCTCAATTATCAAGATCCTCCCGCAAACGGAAAAGTGCCCTCATCAATTTGGGTTTTATGAAGTCGGTTACTTATTTTTTATTTTTATTTATATTTTACATAAAATGAATTACGTTCACTGAGAAAAACTATTTTAAAAAAATATAAATTACCAACTTCAATTGAGGTAACTCAATAATTAAAGGGCTTTAATGTGCGGTCGTTTTAGTTTTCAAAATACCCATTATTTTAGTTTTCAGACTTACCCATAATATTTTGTTTGGTTATTAGATTATAATAACGTACAGATATCGGCACAGGGATATTATTTTAGTTTTCGACTTAATTGGCACACATAATATAGCTTGAACTGAGATCAGAATCAGGTGGCCATGAGTCAAAAGAGCAACAATTTCTGACGAACATTTCTAAAGCCGCACGATTTTTTTTAAACTTTAAAAATAATTTCGCTTCCTGATTAAAGTAAAGTATGGCTTTCTCTAAAATCAATGACAAAGAAAGTGATAGTTAAAATACCAATATTGTATTTAACGTCCTTAGGATGCTCCGGTGTCAGGGCGAAAGGTACGTCGAGTGGTTGTGGATTTTGTCGCGGAGTATTGCTAACATATTGGTCTAATAGGGTTGTGTAATATTGTATGTATTAAGCAATATACCATAACTGTATCAAATTATTACACACTAGGCACATCGAAGAATATTTGCTAACGAAAGGATATGTAAGCATATTTGAGCGGAAATCTATACCCATTACAGTTGAATATGCATTTTAATTAGCTTACTAAACGTATCTAGTATAATATTTTTTTGAAATTGTGGAAATAAAAGAAAATACTTTAAACAAATATTTTATTCTAAAGATATTCGCGCCGCCTGGCAAACGCCACACTCAGGCCACCAGACGAATGCCTGGAGCTATGCGAGTGTGTGGTTCTTCTCGTGTCTGTGGATCTCCCAGACCGTATAGATTTAAGGGACTTTACTTCATCCTTGCCCTCTTCAGCTAGAGCCTCGGAGCTGTCATTTGTTCTTGGCGGTCGCTTCACTGGTTTTATATCCCCACTAAATTTCAACGCAAACTTTAACTCTTCGATTAATTCATATTTAAACGTGGTCTGAAAAAAAAATTTAATATACAGAACCTTATTTTATGTAACATTTTAGTTTTCTTTGAACTTACGTTATATTTAACTGTCCGTTTGAATACACCCCAAAGCATATCCAGAATTGATATGAGTAAGCCGATACAGCAACCAACCCCAAGCACAACGAAAGCTCCGAGCATGTTCTTCATTCCCAATTGTTTTTGTGCCTCATCTTGTTTCTCCTAAAACATACGTTTTAGCCATAATATACGAAAAGTTATCTTTTTATAACTCATCTAAAAATATAAATCTAAATTTTCTTATACATAAAAGCATTTGTGTTATTTTTATCGTGACTCTAACCTCAAGAATCCTACGACCGTTACGGAGTTATAAGGAAAGGTTAGGTATTTAGAGTAGTTAAAGTAGTGTAGTAGTAAAAAAGTTAAATAAATAATAATAAGTACTATGTGAGGCCTCGTGTGATTTAAACAAACTGATGAGATGAGATTAGATTAAATATAGAACGGTGCAATTATACCGATTGAATGTTTGTAAAGAGTTATATGCTAGACTTCTTTATTCCGCTATTTCCGTTATCCTGTTTGATGTTGCAACTGACTCAATCTGATGCAATTAGATTTTGCAACGTCAGTTTTCCATAATTGTCTGTCACACATCCGGTATGCTAATTCCGTTATGTTATAATTGCTGCAGACGCAATTCTAACACATATGGTACTCCAATTACAAACGTTATATTTTTAATACATCAACAGTTCTATTTTATAGCATTCTGATTGTTAAATAGATATATATATTTAAAGATTATATTAAAGCCGAAACACTTGTGAGGCCTATGGTGTTGTGAGTCTCCATAGGAAAAATTATTATATATTACATTCTAGATATCTAGACTCTGATAGACTCCTTCAGGTGTATTATAGAGTAATATATTTATAAAGAATATTTTTATTACCAAAATAAGATTAACGCACCAAAAATTAATTTGAATATTATACATTATTTAAAAGGTTCATAATATTTCAATGATTTTTATATTAAATTTAATCCAAGCTGATTAGAATAATTATCTTAAAGAAATAATTTTTACATATATATCATTTCAATTTTCAGTCTTCACAGAAGATAAAAAATGAAACGTTTAGAAATATTATTTTGAGTGGTACTCAATATAATTTCATTTACCTTATTAGTATATTGCATAAAATTAGGTTTTATATTTAGACACCTAGTTTTATAGGTGCCTTGCGTAATTATATTACAATTTAGTTACATAAGCAATTAAAAATATACTCACAAAAATACTCACAAACAGTCATTAACTTGTTTTAATTAAACAAACAAGCAATGATCCTAACCGTGATCCCGTGGTTAGGTACTTTTGTTTAACATATTTTTATAAAAATTTTCTAACCGACTTTTGTAGTCCCGTTACCAACCAATATATACTTACTCCACATCTGCCTCCACCTCTCTTCTCTTTCCACCAGAGGTCCTTTAGCTTCTGTATCTCTCCAGCTTCCTTCAATTGTATTAAAGCGTCATTGATGTAAAATCTATACGGCGATCCTGGAAATTAATTCATGCTCAGGACATTACTTAGTGAGTAAGCTATTTGTATCTATAAAACTTTTACTTAAGACATAATTAAATACATTTTTAGGTTGCAGTGGCAACACAAATTAATATTTAGGAAAACTCAATGTAAAATTAAGCATGAAAATATAAAATGGGGCACATTTAAGCGGTCAAATAATCCATGGGGAGCTAATTAAAAACATTGCTGATTTTCTCTTATATTTCTTGTAGGGGTTATCCTTTATTTATATCTATCAAAAATTTATATGTACAATATTTAGGCAAATTGTTGATTAACTACTGCCCTTCTAGATTTAATATTTCATATAATTTTTATTTCTATGCTATATTGAGTAAAATAGGGTTACTCCTACTGCGTTTTAAATTAAATATTTCTTACCTTTTTTCATACCGATTCCATAGCTTTTCGAATCAAGCAATCCCCCAACTTGTAATAGGTCACAATGTCTTTCTGTCGTGTATTCTATAGAGGTCGATTCCATGAAAAACGCATACGTTGAGTTTTCTACTCTAAAAATTAAATAAAACTCATTATCTGCTATATTTTGTATAAAACCTTTTTTTAAAACGCTTTTGTTAAACGACGTTGTTAATTTACTTTATTTTCGTAAGATTTAATGCAAAGAAATGAATGAATTAAACTTGACCATTACGGCTTTCAACCGGCTTCTCTTCTGAAGAAGTTTGATTGGTTTGTATACGCTTACACTAGGTATATTTAGACGGGCACTTGAAATAGATAAGCGAACGAAATTAAACAAAATTTCAGTTTGTACATTTTAAACAATATTTGGTTTATAAATAACATCAAAAGAAACTTTATACACTATGGTACTTAACCTTTAGTTTTCGTTATAAAAATTTATAACCAAGTTATACGTACAGTTCCACTCCTACGTCGTTTTTATCGACGAGCCATCCCTTAGAATACATCTTTTGATACATTTTTTGATAAATTGGGTTGGTTGATTCCTAAAGAGTTTTAAATTTAATTTAATAAGTATAATTCAAGTCATTGTCGTAAGAACCGGGTGGCCCCAGATATTCCTAGGAATATTTCGTATTTCTTTTGTATACTCTCATGATCATTTATTAATTGTGGCTATAGAAATTTATTTCTCAAAAACGATAACAATAATCACTTACATGAGAACTCACACAAAAGTTTCTTTAAATTTCATATCGTTCTTTGTTAGAAGGTTATTAACGGTAAAAATTAATGATCAGCCTGAAACACACTTTATATTTGGGTCTAAGTCATGTTTTCTTTCAAGATTCAACCATACAACCTCAGGGTTGATTGCCGCACGCTGAAGCCACTAGACCAACATTGCTGTTAGCTAATTAAATATTTAACATATAATGCTGAGCTTTATATTTGGTTTAGGATAACTCGATCATAAAAAATGTTGTCAATGAATTCAATAGCTGGTATACAGTTCTATTCGACCAAATAACTAAGTAACTTCTATTTCTATTAGCTATCAATAGCTGCTTTCAAACGTAGATGTGCAATATATATTAAAATAAATAGACATTAAATGCTAAATTAAAACTTCGTGTTAATTTACGCATCGATTCATTAACAACTTTGAAGACATATGCAGTATTCGTCTGACCTTAAAGAAATCCCTGGTAGATCCTTTTTTCTTACAACCGTAAGCTATGGACTTGTGATTGAACAGCTCTTCGACAGTTTGAAAGGGAAGAACATTCTTCTCTACAGTCAGGAAAGCCACGAGAGTTCCTACGTAGGACGCTACAATAACCATTGTGAAAAACCACCAAACACTTGTTATTATACGCGGAGCCAGGGCACTGAAAATTTCGATACATATGATATTCCTTTTAAGATTCAGACTTGTGAAAACCAGTTAGTTATTATATCAATACTACTGTTGGATAATTTAATAAGTAAAATACAGTAACTATTATTTGAATAACTTGTAGAATCCACACTAGCTTGTAGTTTTATTGTTTTTTATTGACATAGCACGGTAAACACTTAATATACAAATAAAATATTTTTAAATCGCATATTCTGCATGCCATTAATAATACAGGACTGTCACTTAAAATACATTCGCATAATACATAACTTAATTTATTTTAAAATTTAAGTGTGTTAATGATATTTAACATTTTGTTTAAAGTTACATTCATGTTGAAGGAAATTTGAGTTTACATATTTAAAGCACTATTTATAATTACCGTATAAAATACTTAACTTAGCAGATGTAATACAAGATTATTATGAGCGCGCGCTTAAGGCTGAACCTATCACGAAAGCTTATTAATTTAGCAGATCCTTACATGGGTGCAATTTCCGATCCCTGCTGCATAACGGAGCCAATGATAAGCCACACAGAATTGGCAAGACTAAACTGGTTGCTGAGTTCCTCTGGTTGCTCCTCACATGGTACCGGGTTCTGCCACTCTTTCTGGGAAATTCGACCAACGAATATCATGATGACTCCCAGTGCAGATTGCACTAGCACCATGTTGTACCATACCTGAAAAATATTTGTGCGCATTTTATTTTTCCGTTGAGGCAATTGAAAAGATTTAATAAGTATGTCAAGCTTTTTAGATATTCTTATTTCCATAACGTAATCTTTATTTAATGAGGAACCTAACGAGAACCGTAATTTAAAAAGTCTATAAAATCAATATATAATTTACCTCCTTTGAAAACACGGCCATGAAGGAAAACATTTCTGGTGGTTGTTTACTTGGCTCCTTATACAAAATCCCGATTCCAAGAGACATGAATGGTATCGAAAAATCTATACCTTTTTGCCTTTCTGCTGTCATCGTAAAGTCACAAATAGCGAATTCCGCTTTCTGAAATAATAATTTCATCAGATATTTTCGTGGAATTATTTTATTGAATCCGCTTAAAAGATTCTCGTACTATTTTTATCGCTAACGAAATGCCGATATGTGTTTGCGTTTAATTGGAATTGGATTGTTATGTTTTTAATGTCACTATAGGTACAAAAGTATAAGAATATATGAAGTTTATATTTAAGAAAACCAACTTTTGGATTGTTTACTTGAAGATATGTAAACCGACGAATAAACTTTCAAGTCCAGACACGATAGTACTATTTCTTAACACTTGTTACTTAAACCTTTGCTTTAACTACATCTGATCACACCATAACTTACATCTTCTATGAGTTTCAGAACCATTCCACTCCATTTTTGAGTATCATCATCAAAACTACCGTAGTCTCCTTCCACTTCGAATTCGTAGTTAAAGCCCAATATGTCTGCTATTCTATCGATTAAATCGATGGTGAAGCCTTCATAGCGATCGTTCCCTTCAAGCTTCATTATGGATTCCTTTATGTAACCGTATGGTGGTGTCTGTGTAATGTTATTGTAAATTGTAAATTGAAAGAAATAAAAAACATTTACTACATGAAACACACAACGAAACATTGGCATTTGTTCATAAAATAACTCGTTCTAATTGAACTCTTTCTATCATATTGCCGTTTCGTTGTGATGATAAGTTACAGATGAGAAATAAAGATGAAGTAATATTTCAGTTTTAATAATGATAATGGGCACAATAGTTTTACTGTGTGATTGCAATACTCGATATCAGTAGAGCATTATCGAATACGTGATTAAAACAAATGGTTTGTGAAGCGCCCCATAACATTCTTAATCGTTTGTTTCAACTATGGGCCCTAAACACAATAAAAGTCAAATTAAAATTTAACATTATTTCTCTTTGTTATTACCGTAAATATCAACCTTTTAAATAATAATAATCGGATTTCAAATAAAACAAATAAACTGCAACTGTATTATTTCGAAAACTTTAGAGAAGAAATGGAAATATTTGTGTAACTCACCGTAGAAATCAGAACTTTGAACGTTTTATTTCTCATAATCGTTTCTTCAACAATTTCCGCATTAGGTACCACTAGTCTGCTCATTTTTAATTTATTATTTTTCCATGTAGCGATCTGAAAGTGGATTGTTTTATGATTTATTTATTAATATACATTTAGAAATTTCGTTACGTTTTACTTACGGTCTGATTGCCTGCAGGTGTTAACTCTAATATCTCAAACATAACATTGTTCCTTTGTCCAAAACCATCAAATATAAGAGGTCCTGTTAATCCATTTACCTTAGCCTGAAAATGACACGAACAACAGAGTTAACACTCTTGATAAAATATATATTTAAGTTCTATAAACTCTTAATGATGCATGTGGACACGTTTTCTTTTAAGTAGCATAAATATAAATGTGTTAATGTGAACCCCCGGTACAGTCAACATTTGTATGAACTTTTTTATATATATATATATATATATATAGATAGTTAAATATATATATATCTTATTTATTTATATATATGCTTATAAGTTATCATTCATAATACTAGCTTTGGCTAACCGACCTTGTGGAAAAATCTAATATTAATATTGCTTCTTTGCCTAATGGGTTTGTAAAAGTATTTTGCACTCCCAGTTACACCTTTATGTTACCAGCTAAGTTGCAGCGTCTAAAACTATTATGAAATTAAAAATATCAATATTCGACCGTTACTCACCGTCTTCATAAAATCCATCAACGTTGATCCATACACCCATGAATCATATAAATCACAATTCAATCTCTGAGCTTCGATCTGACGTTGCACTTCGTTCTGGCGGAGATAATTCACTTTCGACCACGCATTTGCGAATATCAACACTGCATCGTGAATAAGCAGCGCCTTTGTTTTAATAACAGATTCAGTATTCCCAGTTTGTTCATTGTACTGCGATGTAAACTCCCAAACCTGTTCGTTCTTTACACTTATTAGGCTGAATCCTGTGAATTAGTTTGATTATGTTATGTTACAAGAAGATTTTGCACATAAAAATTTAAATATGCCAAAAAAAAAAT
The DNA here is from genome assembly GCA_963693355.1 of Pontia daplidice. Taxonomy (NCBI): domain Eukaryota; kingdom Metazoa; phylum Arthropoda; class Insecta; order Lepidoptera; family Pieridae; genus Pontia; species Pontia daplidice. The sequence continues at coordinate 2,210,361 of CAVNZL010000139.1, read as the reverse complement.
TTTATTAACGAACAAATAAGAAAAAATATACGATCATTTTTCAAAAGCAAAAGGTTTTATCATGACTTTTTGGTATCGATATAAGGCGTTTAAAAAATTGTTTTAGGTTAAGAATGACTTATGCGAATAGACTAAGAAATATTCCTCAATTTCGGTTTCTTGTTTAAATTTAATGGATTGCATAAACCACTGAGCTATGACCCATCAAGTTTATTAAGCGAAAAGATGTGGATATGAATAAAACATAGAAGCTTTGGCTTCCATACATCAGTCGGTTGCATGACTCAATGCGTCTGAAACTGCTAAAGTATTTTCCAAGATACATTAAATGCGAGTTTTCACTTTTGTACATGAAGTTGAAATAATAAAACTTGTTTACGAATAAAAATTCGGGGATAAAAATCTACAGGATCAAGAATATATGGTATAGCGCTTCCACCGTAAAAGCCTTGTATTTGTTTATCAAAAACTAAATTTTAAGTCCGTATGATCGGTTTTATGCCGTAGTTTATTCACATTATTTCGTTAGTTGTTAGTTAGTATTTGGGTAATGTTACGTAGCTTTTAATCTCGATAAAACATATTTTTTGCTTAACTTATTTTGAACATCCATAGTCTATACAAATACATATAGATGTTGCTTTCAAAATATTTATCCTTTTTGAAAGGAAACGTGTTTGATAATAAAACATTTACCTGTCATATTGACTCCTCCATATCTGTATCTGGTCAAGTCTAAAGAGAATAGATCGGGTGATAGAAATATGTAGGAATGTTCATCTGCCATCAATCCAACTTGCTGGGCTTGTCGCAATACTTGTTCTAATTTCTTGGATGAGCAGTCCACCACAAAATTCGTATATCCACAATGTTTCGCATTTATTAGAACTTTTCTGTTAAATGTTTAATATGCGATAGTAAAACAGCAATGGACTATAAAATAGTTATAAGATAAAATATATAATTGAATGGCTGAAACATCTACTACGAACACAATGAATATAAAGAAGGCGGAACGTGGAATAACTTGTATAATTTAAAAATATAAACAACCATTTTGTTTTAAACGTCTAATCAATGGTAAAATTAAGGATGAGATTTAATAGCGAATAATAAATACGTTCAATAGATCATACAGTCCTTTAAGAGATAGTTTGTTGTTACTGTCAAGAATAATTTGTAGAACACTTTTTTGGTGACACGACATAAGTGCATATTGAAACTTGGTTTCCAAGGAAAAACCAGCTTTAAATATTAGTAATCATGTTGTAAACGGGGTAAAAATCTCCTAAAACACTGCTTACAGGCATTGTATAATAAATATTGTCACGCTTACCGATAATTGTCGCCGTTTAACTCCCTCACTGTCACTAAATCAAGTTCAATAGGATTGCTAAGCTTCAGCAAATCTTGCACCTTTATAATACTGTGCCCTCTCTCATATAGTATCGTAAAATTGTTCCAGTTCTTAACTGTTATAAGCTGTTCCAGAACCTGTTAAACGAATTTATAACTAAAATTTCTTAAAACTAAAACCAGCGTTATCCCTCGAGCCTTAGGTATTCCTTTCTGATAGGAAAATAAAGACAATAAAAAGACGCGCTTAAGAGTCAACTTATGTTTTCTTGTGTGTTTAGAAACAACTTATGTGTTTAGAAATTTTATTCATTATCTGATTACGAAGCGTTTTATGTTTCATGCAGAGCAGTTTCTTCTAATTAGACGCTTGTTTTAAAATGATCATAGTTTATTGTATTTCTTAGATATGCTGTTATGTTGGCAATTCGAAGTTTAGATTACGTGATAAAATATGTGATATTCTTACGTTATTGAAGGCAATAGGACTAGGATACAAATTGATTATAGACCAGTTCCTAGTATAGAGGTCATTGTGTTGAAGCACTATTAGAGGTAGTTCTAGCACATCGCATATGGCCTGTACGTGTTCCGTGGCGAGTCCTCCAGTGCCGTCTATGAATCCTATAACACCTTCCTGTAATTTTAATTATAATCATAATAATCTTCCCTTCTTATATCTTAAGGAATCTCTTGCATCTTAAATTAAAATAACATTTTCTGTCTTAATAAATTGTTAATAAAATCATTATTGAATTAAATTCCGGTGCGCTTTTAGTTTGCTTTAAACACAATGCAAATTTATAAAATAAATTTTCATTAATCTTAATGTATGAATCAGTTTGTACAATTGAACTTAGTAATTTAATTGTAATTTACCTTTGCTAGCGATATAAAGCGTTACAAGTAACAGAGTATATAATATGAGATGCAAACTAAACTAGCCAACATATTTTAAGAGCAGAAGTTGGAGGCTAACGTACTATCTTTGCACAACGCGCTCGGCTTATTGCGCTCCTCATACTCGTAAAATATTTTATCTGTATTTGCATTACCTGTGCCAGCGTACACACTTGCTCACTTATCTCCAGAATTGCTCCACGTCTGGATACTTGTACTATCTCTGATGTAAAGTTGAACTTCTCTGCACTCACTTTTAAAGCCGACTTCGAATCCTCATCGTCGAAATAGAATATTCCACCTGGAATTCGTACCCACTGGATATGTCACAATCTGTTATATTACTTAGTTTTACAACAGTGTTCTATAAAACGTTAACTAAAATTTAGCTTGAGATAAAAAAGAGAGTCTTTTATTAAAATATTGCAATAAAGGTTGTTTGTTTACAAAAAATGTAACTGTGAATAAAAGTCACCGCTGTTAATAAATTAGTAGTAGTATAAAAGTATATATACAATGTATGTAAAACATGACTGATTACTACAAATAAAAATATATATAATAGCATTAGGGTGTAATGTAATCTCTACCTACTAATTTCAATCTCATAATTTAATAGCAATAAAAACAGGACGAAAAATACGTACCAATTATAGGATCTGCAAATACACATCTTGAGAGTATAATCATTAACAACACTCGCAATGGCCCCATACTATTGTTCTATCACACAAATATCATATTATTACCACAAAAATGATAAAAAAGGAATGAATATGTATGTACGTATATCAGACGGCGGGTGCGTAATGTTTAGATTTGCGTTCGTCTAGCGAGCCGCGACACGCCGCATCCAAAATAATCCATTCTAATTTTAGTTCCAGTATAACTCCACGACACACTTACGTAGTCACCAATATGTAAAGATCCTATCAGTTGGTAAACTTTATAAAATTTAAAAATATAAATAAAACAATGAATTTGTTCGCAAGCGCGTTTTAGTTCGTTCTAAAGCCAAAGATTTGTTCTTATTGCCTAAAATATGCAAATGAAATAAATAAATTCTATTAAAAAAGGTTATTTATATTGGCACTTTACTACAACGAATTAATGGACAAATAACTCAAAAGTTGAAAAATTTATTACATTTATACAGAGAAGAATTTGTATTCGCTACTACGTTGATACCAATAATAATAATAAAATAATAGTACGATCAGAGAGAAACTGTCGCTAACCATATTTTCTGTAAGGCACCCCCAACGTCACGTAATTCAATATTTTCACGCTTTCGTTATCCGTTAAACAATTTCTGAAATGTTTAGTACTCGTGTAAACAAAAGAAAATTATTTATAATTAGCCAAGCAATTTTTTTAATTTGTTCTTAATTATAAAAACGTTATAGAGTTTAATTAATTCGGCTATTTGAACAAGCGCTGGACAATAGCTGATACATTGAAACAATATGTAACTAGTACTTTAATTTAAATTCACGGTATTGGAATTATTTATCACAGGTATGTATTAATAATTAGAATTTATCAAATTATCTCGATGGGCTGAACTACGTAAAAAAATATTTGCATTCGCTAACGTTTAATACTATGTTGAACATTGTATAGCCACTATACTAGTAGTACAGTGCGCATCGTAAAAGCAATTAGTTTTAATCTCTCAGTGTGGCAGTAGGTTGCGTGCACCGTACTCTCAATGAACAACATTAAAGACTATCCAAGAAGCCACTTGAGTTCGGTGATTACCGTTCAGTACCGCAAACTGTATACTCCTTTTAATCTGTTGTAAATGCTTTGAAATGCTTTAAAAATCGTTTCGAATTCAATGCTTTATGGATAGCTTGAGAACACGCCATATATATAAGTATAGATGAAACTTCTAAGTCTAACTATTATTTGACTGGATATTTTCGCTCTTCGGGCGAGAGAGTTGTCAAATAACAATTTGATATTAATACTGTCGGCTAAAATGTTATCATATTAACGCCATCTGTGTCCACGATGTTGGAATTAATAATATGCTGCTCAAATTTTAGTCAATCGCGGTCGATGAAGTTGACGAGTCAAAGAATAAAGCCTTTATTAGTCCTTTACGAGTATATGTATATTTTGGATAGTAAATACCAATAATAGGTCTTTACCTATGAAATTGCCGTTTTGTTTGAAAACAGTTAAAGTATTTTTGACCAAAGTTTCCGGACGACCACGAGGTTAATTTTTCAAGTCAAAATTCCCAGAACGGAACCGAGCAAACCAATAACAGTTCTCTCCGTAAACATCGTTGATGTTACGTGTCGTTTGTGCCGCGTTGGTGCCACGACGGAACTCATATTCCATAATTACACGAAATTTCAAAGTATCCATTATGAGGAAAAATTTTGAAATGTAATGAAAATACAACGCTAATCAATAAACAAAAGACTGATTTTATAAATAGAATGTCATATTTTTAAAACAAAATTAATTTGAATTTAGAATTCATACCCATTAAAACTTTTTTTGTTTGAAAAAGTCTGTACTGCAATACGGCAATTTCATAATAAAGACCTATTATAATGGAAACATTACCAAATAATGACACTTTAGCAAAAACATATAAAAGTATAATATTATTAATATAAATTTAGTTCAGTTGTAATAAGTATAACAACAACATGGCGTCTTAGTATCCAATAGGTTAAAAATGCGCCTGCCCCGGACCCTATGTAAATTCTTCATATTCAATTTCAGACGAGGAATAAAACAGTTACAAACATCGTTTTGCGGATCGCCGACCGTCTAGTTCATACTATAAAAAAGATATAAATTGTAAAGTGATAAAAAGTGTTTATATGGACAGCTTAAATAACTCTTAACTGTGCATTTTATTGGATATCTGCATTTATTTTGGAATTGTAAAACGATAAAATCAATCTAGCTCGTGCGTCAATCTTGCCGATTCGAAATGATCCATGTGTTCGAAACTGATCACGTGAATCGTTGGAAAACAGTTTGTAACTGCGTAAAGACAAAGTTTAACGCTGATTAGTCAATAGTCTCTGGAGTTAGTAGTCTGAGATCAAATCTTGGATTGATATGAGTACGTCTTACTTTGTACAAAACAAATTTTGGATATTCCCTTGACGGGACCCTTTTAACTTTTAAAGATGAACATTACAATTAAACGAAAATTAAATAAACGAATTTAAGTTTAACGATAGTACGAAATGAAAATTAATATAAACGATTTATTGTTTGGTTACCAAAAGGTTTATATTTTGTATCCTACTCCACTTCATAACAGCAGACTTACAAAGATAAATCAAAATTAGTAGTTCAAAATTTTAGGAAAACAAAATTATCTGGATACATTTCACACTCAAATAAATTATAAGGTAAGCTATTTCATTTATCCCTTTTTCTTAAACCCAAGAAATTGGGATTTGTTAAAGACACAGTTATCCGATTTCTATCCTAGACATGCCGATAACTTCAATGTTAGATCAAGGAAAGTCCATGACCATCCATTTGAGCGCATGTTCGTATTCCAATAGTCTGACACTGTCAAATTGTTGAGTTTTTAAACTTCAAACAGTAAAAACGGTTTTGAAAACTGTGAAGTTCTAGAATCATCCCTTTAAAAGACAAAACAAATGAAACAATTACAGGCGTCACACCGTGGGCGGTTTTACATGCATGCCTGATCAAATCTTCAAAGAACGCAATATCTTACAAGCGGCTTATGAAATACTATTTTAAGTGAATAACATTGGTGTGATTTAAGCTTATAAGCTGTTATATGTATATCGAATAACTTATTTGCGTCTAGACGACGATATCTTATTTATTACCATCTATAACTTGTTTAATATAACTTCTAATACAAATAGTTTTGTAATACAAATAAACAGACAGTTTATTAAAAAAACTCTCCAATCCGTCTTTAACCTATCATCGGATGTCAGTGCGATTAGTACAAAACAAAATGAAAAATATTTACTAATTCCATAGAATAGCGGATCAGCGATACATCAAAACAGTATCCGGAGTAGCGTCTTCATATTAGAACAATTGTGTATGGCTGGCGGCATTTCTAAGTAAGGCAAAGAGTAGGTACGGTATGGAATGGTTATTTAAAAATCGATAGATGGCGCTATTAGCTTTTAAATACACTGATTGAATAGTTAATATATAAGATAAGATATATCTAAATCTTTAAGGATGTTATCGTCACTATTATAGTATTAATACGAAGTATTTGCTTTTAATACGCACTAAATATACCTACTTCTTTTCTACATCCACGAGGTAAAAGAAATCTTTGTAGATTTGCGTCATATCTTTAGTGGCGATTGTCTTTTTGAATAAATGAGAGTCACACATTTAAATAATAAAAGCTATACAGTTTAAAGATGAAAAGCTTTGGTCCTGCTTAAATAACACTGGTCTGCAACGAAAAACTCCTTTAAACAAAAATATGATTAGTATGAAGTATTCAATATCCTAAATCGCGATCTGTTTTTAATGTTTTTTTTTGGAGCAGCGTGAGTGCCGAACAACTAAATTTTTATTCTAATCAAGCATACAGTTCTTCAAACGAAATATGAAATACAATATATATTCAACGAATTATGTCCCAATGTCAATATATAATGCTCTCGTGAATTGTCGATTTGTTATTAATATTTAAAACCAAATTTTCAATATGTAATATCTCCGTGGTTAATAATAGATATATCCATCATGTGTTCACAGAATTATTCAAGAAAAAGGATTATGTCATTTTTGTAAACGTATCATGACTATAGTGAGTATTCTACATTTTAATATAATAAAATTATTAACTAACCCTATTTTTTGATTATTTGGTTTGTTTTGTTGAACTTCACTATTCAATTGACGTTAATTGATACATAAGGTGATGATGTTGGTTTAGAATAACTTTAGAAGCAAAAATGATAACTTTTTTCAATATCACTACAAAGCGCCAATTAAGTTTCATATGTACTCTGGCAACGCTAAGCATCATAAACGCTTCAAAGACATCCAATTTCGTCTAGTTTTTCGAGACTGGCAATTGTTTGCTTTTGTAAAGATGTTTCGTACGATCTCCTTTATTAAGCAATTTAATCACATTCCTTAAATATTTCAATGTCTGCTTTATAGAATTGTTTAATACTTGTATTTTTATTTGTGATTGAAAGTATAATCATATCAATTTTTAACTATAAGCAAACGCTTTGGGATGTAATGCACCTACTTGAATTCTCAGTTCTAATATTGTTTTTTTTGGTTCTGACTATTTTTGTCAAATGGACAGACATGAGATTTCTTCTCCTTCATAATATTTACTGTGGAAAGTAAAATATATAATATTTCCCTTTTGTATTAAATATTTTAACCATACATTTTTAGGTAAGTACATTATATTATAATTCAAAAACAATGTTACTTGGTAATACGATATAAATATGGCATTTATTGAAAAACATATCTGATATTGATAATAAAGGCCTTTAACATCTTGCAGTCCCTTGAATAAGTATAAAATTTGTGAATTTAGTTTTCGAGACGGGTCGATCCACTTTAGTCCTCGTTAAATTTACGATCAACAATATAAAAAAATCTCGTAACATAATGAAAGATAATATTTTGTCATAAAAATCGAAAAATTGAAAATGACACTTGAATAAATACGGTGCTTTATAATCTGATTAAGTTCGCTGATTACCACTTTAGCATGTAAATTACTTTTGATGAGTCATACTTCAATGTAAACCTGTCTTATATTATATTTTTCTTCATTTTGAACGCTAGCTGAAACTGTTGTTCTATCTTTATTTTTTACTTTTAATTGATATAACAATTATATCAGTTTGTGTTGTTATAACAATTCGTGGGGCACACTAAATTTCGTGTCCAGTTTTATTAAAACAAGAAGCAATCATCCGCTTGTATGCATTTTCACGCGCTTTGGTTTTTTTCGGCTCATCTAGAAAGACCCATACGCTCAATTGCTGCTTTGTTTTGGGACCTTAACAATAAATCCATGTTTCATCACCTGTTCCTATGTCCTACGTGAAATTTGACGTACCTCCGTTGAATTTAGTAAACATGGCGCTGCACCAAGTGACGCGGTCCGTTTTTGAGCCTCGGTCAAATTGTGTGGGATCCACCACGACCACAGCTTTCTCCCACCCAATTCTTTATGTATGTGTATACAAAATATTTAGGCATGAGTTAAATATCAATCCTAGATATGTATAGTTCATATAGACACGCAATTCTTAAAATAGTGCCAAAATGTAAAAACAATTGATAGTCATATGTAAGCTGCATTCTAGAGGTATAGCCAAACATTTCATCAGCAAATATTGTAATTAATTTTTAAACACTGTTTATGTAAGTGGACAATTTCGGAAACTTTTAGTGCGGCCTACGTATATGCGACATATATTGTATAAAAGGCATTTTCTTAGAAATTAAATTTCTTTTTCATTAAAAATGGCTTGTCTTTGAACTTTTTAGTAATTGTACTTGCGTATACATACGTTTTAGTACTATATATACAACTCATTATATGAGACACAAAGTAAATGTTAATACGGCAAGTCAAGTTATTAAATGAACATTGCAACCACCGCACTTAAAACATTCAATTTCTTTGAAGTCGGGTAGAATGCAACATGTGCGAAAGCTATTACAATTTTTATGCTCAATAAAAACCATATAATTACCACTTAGATATAAAAAAATCAATTTATAACGTCATTCTAAAGGATTTGAAATAGTTTATTACCCACTCTGTCTGGTCATATCATATCGTTCATAGCATCTTTTCAATTTTTCTTGAATAATTCAACGATCGACGGAATTTAGATTATATTGCAAATATGACGCGCCTTATACGATAAAATTGACACTTTTCTATTAAAATGAATTGTTTTCTGAAATGATCAATATTGGTTTGAAAAACTATTAATCTTGTATGAATTGGAATTCGCTAGAACCATTCCTGTAGAACTATCAATCTTGAAATAAAAAAAACAGTCTATATTACGAAATGCTAGGTTTATTTCAGAGCCTCATTTTCCTAATTTGCAATCGGCGATTTGAATTCACAAGTATACCATTACACCAATATGCAGATGGGATACAGGCACCCTCATCTTTGGTTGAAAAGAAGCCTCCAATAAGTTTCTTGACGATGTTACACCGTCAAAGCAAGTGTTACCGTCAAAAATAATCTATCACAGAAAATATAGACGGATATATGATATAAATTTTTCACAAGCTTTAAATATCGGCTTTATCATAACAAAATGTGTAAAGGAATACTACTTATTAGGCGTTTTTGCATTATTATTTGTATATTATATCTACCATATTTTTAACTTTAATTTTCGTTATATTTTTCGGAAGTAAATATATTTACACTCAAAGTCAGTGCTGAATGGCAATCATATAATTTTAATATTTATAAGCATTGCTGAGGTCTTTTGGTTTCAATTGACACAAATGATGCATCAGATGGAAGTGAGGAACTCGGTCGTTGTGTCCGAGATATTAAAATAAAATCTTGACATTGGTTGCTTTGATTTTACAAATTAATATGATATATACATGTTATTAATTTAATATATATGTTATTGCTAACGTATGTTTAGTATAAAATCAGCGTATTTACAATGTTAAGAGTAATAAATTTTGCCACAGCTTTGGTGTGGTTTTCTAATTGTCCCGAGGACATGACACTTGACAGCAATAGATAGCTGTTACAAATGTAGCTGTCCTCATGACTTAGTTGTATATAAAACCAAATATTTTGTGTATTACTCAGAGTCACCAATATATTTTGATAAATATTACTAACATGTTTCTATTATTCCGATTATACCCTTAATTATATATACCCTTGTAATTTAGAGTCTCAAGTTCTTAATTTTATCGCTAGATGTATGGGAAACATACTATAAGTGCGGAAGAGGTTCGAGTATTGCGAGGAAACAGATACATACATTTTTTGGAAGATAATAATACGTAATATTTGCGTAAAAAAATCCAGAATCCATACGTATTTCCATTCATGTCATTTTATCGTGAAACTCCACAAGAACAACTATAGTCCCTAAATTAGCCGCTTGACTAGATCAAATAGGCGAATATAGGTCAATCACTTCCGCCACTTGCTGCAAAGCTTATGTCTACAAACGCTCTATAATTCCTCATACACAATACCATACTCGGTGTGCCTATAATATCTTTTGTGTTACTTTTAGTCAAATTATCTCATACAGAGATAGATTATTAAAGTGTCCCACGTAAATTCAGACACTCATAAACGATCATATTTTTTATTAATACATACAATTAAAAATTTATCATAATTAAACATATATTCACGCAAAGATACGAAAAGTAAACTTTAATAACTCAATTCAAATTTATTCGACGCATTCTAAAATGTTTTAAATAAGGCAAAAGTAAAAAAAAATATTTTTTTATTCGTTTGATGTCCATTCCGGATTAAATTATAGTGGAAATTTAAGCGGGTCAAACTTTAACTTTGTTATATAGATGCGTTATAAAACAGATGGATTTTGTTCAACATATGAGAAATTAAAACGATATGATTTAAAAAAAAAGTCTTTCGTGATCAAGTATTCCATTTCATAAGTTGGCCTTCTGCATGTCCGCATAAAAATTTGTATGAAAAATTCCAGCTAGTAGTTCTGCAAAAATATGCGATTTCTTATATCCATATTTGATACTTTTATTAGACAGTCCTAATCGTGCAAGCTGTGTGGGCCATCCAAAAAATTCGAATTGAAACAGTTTATGAGATAAGAGAGTTATAATGTAGACTTATATTTAAACGCTATTTTATAAAGTGAAGATATTACCCAGGTATTTTCCAGAAGCGCTTGTTTTACAAAATAATACAAATTATGATGATAACAGTTTACTGTTTACAAATTATTTATGAAAAACATTTTTGTATTGTGAATCATAAAAAATTGGACATGTGTTTATTACACCGATTCTACGTTCGAAAGAATTTAAGAATATTCAGTTTGAGAAATATGCTTAGATTAATAAAATAAAATATATTTACTATGAGTACAATTATTAAAATGAAACTTGTCCATTTTTCATTTTCTAAAAATATTTTCTAAAAAAATTAAGCATAAATCTTACTTAATTACTATGACTTTAATTACTATAAACACATGATTACTGGTTATTGCGATTTAATAATGACTAAACTAAATAAATTCAATTAATGTTAGTGAATATTCCACAATTTCTAAATTGCTTGTCAAATGTACCCTAATCTTGAAATGTTTTCATGTTTTAAATAATATTTATTTACTTATAACCAAACTAAATACAAGAAAATATCGTATTATATCGTACCTTATCTGGGAACACAATGTGTCGGCCTTGTCACCTTCAAGCTTTGAATAAAAGACAGAAAAGTTATTTCTGTAAAAAGCAAAACATTTTGGGTTTGTAGAAAGGCAAGTAATAGTTAAGTACTTCATAAAATCTTAACAGTAAGTTGTCGTCACGAGTCATCAAGCCGTAATAGCGGAAACCTACGATCCATTAGACTAAATTTAATTTAAATCGACCTAAAATCAACTTACTAACCAATCTTCCGCTTAATTTGATAATAAAATTCTCCACCGGAGTATTCAAGGACTACCCTGTTAAATAGTATATATCTCTATTATGTTATACATACTTCTTAAATATATATATGTATTTACAAGAGAACTGTAGGGGTTTGGATTTTATGTACATTGAAACAAAATGCTAAAAACAAAGTCAGGGGGATGAATGAAGAGGAATAGAACACAGCCAATTTTTTTGTTGCTGTCTGTTTGTTAGAAATTATAGAAGCGATTTAATAAAAATTTGCATGGTGGTACATTATATCAAACAACATCTATCACAACATTTAAGAGTTCCCGTGCTATAATTCAAAAAGTATATTAAATTATACAGCTAAGTTCACGACACGTAAGTAAGTAAAATTGGATTTACATATATTACTATATTATGATGCCATAAAGACATTTACTATCCAATTCTGTGAGGATCTTTAACCGTTATGGATTATTAATTAGTAATGGCTTTGATAAGCACTAAATACTTTTTCGTTCAATTTCTTCATCAAGATAATGAAATCCACGCGGATGAAGTCGCGGCAAGTCTCACCTAAAATATAGGCTACTACTATGTTTAGCAGTAACCAATATTCTCGAGATGTTTTTTGACAACCCTACAATGTGCTACGCGAACTGAAACTCCATTAAGACAAAATTCAACACATTTTTGACATACGGGAATACTAAAATCTATTAAATCTTCGTAGATTCGTAAATACACGTTTAAATATGACACAATAAATGACCGTAGTTAGAATCTTTATAACAATAGATACACAATCGCAGTACACGGTCATCACGTACTATCAGATTAATGGAATCGCAAACGTTATAAGATGCTAACAAATCTAATATTTTACACAAGGGTCCATCGTAACTGCGTAGCTTTTTAAAATGTCATTTACCGTTGAATTCAATTCCAAAATGAGTTTCAAACGTGATAACTTCAAAGTTGAAGGCTATTTTAAATAAGTTTTAGATTGAAATTAGTTATGCAGTAATTTTATAACTATCAAAGCCTTAAAATTACACTTTTGCCACTGAACGCCTTAATTACAGTAGGGTATTAATTAACTTACAAGTTTGTTTACAGTTTTGCTTAAATGTTAACTGTAAAATAGTGATTATTATTAAACCAGCTGGCGCCTATAACTTAGTTATTTAACAACTTTTATGAACAAAAATTTAACTTAGTACCTACTTACATGCAGGGTATTAGAATTTCAGCTTGTTGTATATTGTTGTATATGATATATGACAACATAAACTTTACTTAAAGTATCGGATTGCAAATAATGTTATGAGAGTATGGCTAATCATAGAGCTGCAAGGTTTGCTCATGATAGGATGAGATGGAAGGAACTACAGGAGGCTTATCTCAAAGGATAACTGGATAAAGCAGTTGGCGATACATAAAACCATCATTTAAATTCACATTTTATTACAGACATGAAACGGAAGAATATAAATAATATGTTATGTTTTCTATCTTACAAAAGCACTAAATGATATATTGAAATATTTGCATTTATTTCCTAACACACAAGTTCACAATTTATCTTAATGAAATGCCATCGTAACGCGGCGAAAACCTTTTCGTTCTGACGTTTAGTGTTTGCATACAGCCTGCACCGAAACCTCATTTCATGATATTGGCTTGTTCAAACGAGTGCAGCTGACCGATACTGTCCTATCTACAAGTGGCATCTTAATTACACTGTGCTATCAGTAATGTAAATAAAACATAAATATTAATAAATATTGATTTAATCCTTTTAATTTTAAAGTAGTGGTCTATTTTATTACTTTATGTCTTTATTATTCAACTAATGGAGCGTTTCTAACAAAACTAGAGCGGTGAGTGAATGGTGATATGTCTAGCTAAATACTGTAAATTAGCTTTAAGCTATGACCTCAATAAATAAATAACTTTATTGAATTGTTTGATATTATGAATGATCTAAAAATCATATTTAACTTAACGTCCGCTAAAGTCCTCACAAAAATCTACGCATACCAGAAAAGCCACGTAAAACAAACTCCATTAAGGGTATTCGCAAAGGTATAAATGTGGGGGCGGGGGGGGGGGGGGGGGGGCCCCCCCCCCCCCCGGGGGGCGGGCGGGGGCCGGCGGGGCCCCCGCCCCCCCCCCCGGGGGGGGGGGGGGGGGGGGGGGCCGGCCCCCGGGGCGCCCGCCCCCCCCCCGGCCCCCCCCCCCCCCCCCCCCCCCCCGGGGGCGGGGCGGGCGGGGCGGGGGGGGGGGGGGGGGGGGGGGGGGGGGGGGGGGGGGGGGGGGGGGGGCCCGGGGGGGGGGGCCGGCGGGGGGGGGGGGGGCGGGTTTTCTTTTCTTTCTCCCTCCTTCCCCCCCCCCGGCCCGCCGGGCGGGGGCGGGGGGGGGGGGCGGGGCCCCCCCGCCCCCGGGGCGGCCGGGCGGCGGGCGGGCGGGCGGGGGGGCGCCCGCCCCCCCGCCGTGCCCGCGGCGGCCGCCGGCGCGCGGCCCCCCCCCCCCCCCCCCCCCCCCCCCCCCCCGCGCGGCGGCGGGGGGGGGGGGGGGGCGGCGCGGGGCGCCGCGGCGGCCGGCCGCGCCGCGCGCCGGCGGGCGGGGGGGCGGCGGGCCGCGGCGGGGGGCCCGGGGGGGGGGGGGGGGGGGGGGGGGGGGGGGGGGGGGGGGGGGGGGGGGGGGGGGCGGGGCCCCGGCCCGGGCCGCGCCCCCCCCCCCCCCCCCCCCCCCCCCGCCCCCCCCCCCCCCCCCGCCGCCCCCCGCCCCCCCCCCCCCCGCGCGGGGGGGGGGGGGGGGGGGGGGGGCGGGCGGGGGGGCGGCGGGGGGGGGGGGGGGCGGCCCCCCCGGGGGCGGGGGGGGGCCCCGGGGGCCCCGGGGGGGGGGGGGGGGGGGGGGGGGGGGCGGGGGGGGCCGGGGGGGGGCCGCGGGGCGCCGGGGGGGGGGGGGGGGGGGGGGGGGGGGGGGGGGGGGGCGGGGGCGGGGGGGGGGGGGGGGGGGGGGGGGGGGGGGGGGGGGGGGGGGGGGGGGGGGGGGGGGGGGGGGGGGGGGGGGGGGGGGGGGGGGGGGGGGCGGGCGCGGGGCGGGGCCCGGGGGGGGGGGGGGGGGGGGGGGGGGGGGGCGGGGGGGGGGGCGGGGGGGGGGGGGGGGGGGGGGGGGGGGGGGGGGGGGGGGGGGGGGGGGGGGGGGGGGGGGGGGGGGGGGGGGGGGGGGGGGGGGGGGGGGGGGGGGGGGGGGGGGGGGGGGGGGGGGGGGGGGGGGGGGGGGGGGGGGGGGGGGGGGGGGGGGGGGGGGGGGGGGGGGGGGGGCGGGGGGGGGGGGCGGGCGGGGGGGGGGGGGGGGGGGGGGGGGGGGGGGGGGGGGGGGGGGGCGCGGGGGGGGGGGGGGCCCCGGGGGGGGGGGGGGGCGGCCGCCGGGCCGCCCCCCCCCGGGGGCGGGGGGGGGGGGGGGGGGGGGGGGGGGGGGGGGGGGGGGGGGGGGGGGGGGGGGGGGGGGGGGGGGGGGGGGGGGGGGGGGGGGGGGGGGGGGGGGGGGGGGGGGGGGGGGGGGGGGGGGGGGGGGGGGGCCCGGGGGGGGGGGCGGGGGGGGGGGGGGGGCCGCGCGCGGCGCCGCCCCCCCGGGGGGCGCGGGCCCCCCGGGCGGGGCGGGGGGGGGGGCCGCCGGGGGCCGGGGGCGGGGCGGCGCCCCCCCCGGCGGGGGCCGCCGCCCCCCCCCGGGGGGGGCGGGGGGGGGGGGGGGGGGGGGGGGGGGGGGCGGGGGGGGGGGGGGGGGCGGCCGCCGGGCGCGCCCCGGGCGCCGGGGGCGCCCCCCCCGGGGGGGGGGGCGGCGCGGGGGGGGGGGGGGGGGGGGGGGGGGGGGGGGGGGGGGGGGGGGGGGGGGGGGGCCGGGGGCGGGGGGGGGGGGGGGGGGGGGGGGGGGGGGGGGGGGGGGGGGGGGGGGGGGGGGGGGGGGGGGGGGGGGGGGGGGGGGGGGGGGGGGGGGGGGGGGGGGGGGGGGGGCCGGGGGGGCGGGGGGGCGCCGGGCGGGGGGCGGGGGGGGGGGGGGGCGCGGGGCCCGGGGGGGGGGCGGGGGGGGGGGGGGGGGGGGGGGGCGGGGGGGGGGGGGGGGGGGGGGGGGGGGGGGGGGGGGGGGGGGGGGGGGGGGGGGGGGGGGGGGCGGGGGGCGCGCCCGCGGCCCCGCGGCGCGGCGGGCCGGCCGGGGGGGGGGGGGGGGGGGGGGGGGGGGGCGGGGGGGGGGGGGCGGCCGGGGGGGGGGGGGGGGGGGGGGGGGGGGGGGGGGGGGGGGGGGGGGGGGGGGGGGGGGGGGGGGGGGGGGGGGGGGGGGGGGGGGGGGGGGGGGGGGGGGGGGGGGGGGGGGGGGGGGGGGGGGGGCGGGGGGGGGGGGGGGGGGGGGGGGGGGGGGGGGGGCGCGCCGCGCCGGGCGGGGGGCGCCGGGGGGGGGGGGGGGGGCCCCGGGGGGGGGGCGGGGGGGGGGGGCGGGGGGGGGCCCCCGCGGGGCGGGGGGGGGGGGGGGGGGGGGGGGGGGGGGGGGGGGGGGGGGGGGGGGGGGGGGGGGGGGGGGGGGGGGGGGGGGGGGGGGGGGGGGGGGGGGGGGGGGGGGGGGGGGGGGGGGGGGGGGGGGGGGGGGGGGGGGGGGGGGGGGGGGGGGGGGGGGGGGGGGGCGGCGGGGGGGGGGGGCCGGGGGGGCGGGCCGGGGGCCGGCGGGGGGGGGGGGGGGGGGGGGGGGGGGGGGGGGGGGGGGGGGGGGGGGGGGGGGGGGGGGGGGCCGGCGCCCCGGGGGGGGGGGGGGGGGGGCGGCGGGGCCGGCGGGGCCGCCGGGGGGGCCCCCGGGCGCCGGGGGGGGGGGGGGGGGGGGGCGCGGGGCGGGGGCGGCGGGCGGGGGGGGGGGGGGGGGGGGGCGGGCGGGGGGGGGGGGGGGGGGGGGGGGGGGGGGGGGGGGGGGGGGGGGGGGGGGGGGGGGGGGGGGGGGGGGGGGGGGGGGGGGGCGGCCGGGGCGGGGGGGGGGGGGGGGGGGGGGGGGGGGGGGGGGGGGGGGGGGGGGGGGGGGGGGGGGGGGGGGGGGGGGGGGGGGGGGGGGGGGGGGGGGGGGGGGGGGGGGGGGGGGGGGGGGGGGGGGGGGGGGGGGGGGGGGGGGGGGGGGGGGGGGGGGGGGGGGGGGGGGGCGGGGCCGGCCGGGGGGGGGGGGGGGGGGGGGGGGGGGGGGGGGGGGCCGGGGGGGGGGCGGCGGGGGGGGGGGGGGGGGGGGGGGGGGGGGGGGGGGGGCGGGGGGGGGCCGGGGGGGGGGGGGGGGGGGGGGGGGGGCGGGGCCCGCCGGCCGGGGGGCCGGCTCGGGGGGGGGCCCCCCCCCCCCCGCCCCCCCCCCGCCCCGCCGGGGGGGGGCCTGGGCCCCCGGGGGCCCCCGGCGCCGGGCGCCGCCCCCCCCCCCCCGGGGGGGGGGGGGGGGGGGGGGCGCGCGGCGCCGGGGCCCCCCGCCCCCCGCCCCCCCCCCCTTGTCGGCCCCGGGCCCCCCCCCCCCCCCCCCCCCCCCCCCCCCCGCCCCCCCCCCGGCGCCGCCCCCCCCCCCCCCCCCCCCCCCCGGCCCCCCCCCCCCCCCCCCCCCCCCCCCCCCCCCCCCCCCCCCCCCCCCCCCCCCCCCCCCCCCCCCCCCCCCCCCCCCCCCCCCCCCCCCTCCCCCCCCCCCCCCCCCCCCCCCCCCCCCCCCCCCCCCCCCCCCCCCCCCCCCCCCCCCCCCCCCCCCCCCCCCCCCCCCCCCCCCCCCCCCCCCCCCCCCCCCCCCCCCCCCCCCCCCTCCCCCCCCCCCCCCCCCCCCCCCCCCCCCCCCCCCCCCCCCCCCCCCCCCCCCCCCCCCCCCCCCCCCCCCCCCCCCCCCCCCCCCCCCCCCGCCCCCCCCCCCCCCCCCCCCCCCCCCCTCCCCCCCCCCCTTTTTCGGGTGGCCTTCCTCCCCCCCCCCCCCCCCCCCCCCCCTTGTTCTTTCGCTTCCCCCCCCTCGCCCCCCCTAATTACTGGGCTACGTGCCAAAAATTGTCGATGTCAAAAGCGAAGGTCCACAATGCTACAGGAAAAAATAATTAACCGCAGTGTTAAATGTATGCGACGAAAAGGGATCAACTTATTCATTTGTAATATCTCAACATTGAATTATAATATGAATCACAAAAATTAAAGTCTGTGAGTATTAAGATAAACTCGTACTAATTTCGCAGTAACATATTTCAACGTTTTTTCTCTCTTATAAATTCCTCTATTTCAAATACGTTCTCAATAAATAAAACAAAATATTTGGTATAATTACACAACTCCAAATGTAATAGATAGCGTTTCAACAGCAACTCCTTCGCAGTCTAGTCGAGTTTACTTACATTTCAGTCGTAACAAAATATCTGAGAAGGAATTTCCAGAAAAGAAAACAAAATGGTACAAACCTTTTATCTGTACGTGTCATGGTCGCAGAAGGGAGACTTTATACTAAACATTAAAATTTAAATTTGTATCGAAAGAGTCTCGGTTGTTACTAAATAATTCACTTACATTGTTTATAAAATAGATGCATATATAATAACGTTACATCCAATGTCAATAAACATTGTAACCGTCTGAGATAAATAGGCTCGGATAAACGACAAAAAGACGACCAAATTGAAACCTTTTAACTTTCCATTCATACATATCGTATTCTAATATAATTTGTGCTAACATGCAATAATTTCCTGCTGCGTTATTGTTGAACAGAAGCTGTGCGCATAATATTAAACTCAAATTGTGTATTTAAATTTACATAGGCTTGCTACAAACCCATGATCAAAATTGAAAAATTACTCACTCCCCTGCGCCAATACGCTATTTTAGCTGTGTATTGCGTCCGTGCTTATCCGATTCTCCCTCTGAAACGTCCGAAATACGCAGAATTCTCCTTTTATATCTGTACTATAAAATTGATTTTTTTTTAATGTGCTATCCTGTTAATGCTTAAGCTCTTATATCTAGAATTACTCGGCCGAATTGAGGATGTATGACATATGACATCTCCCTAATTTCAATACGAGTTGTATGAAAATTGTTGTTAAAAATGGGGTAATATTTTTACGCGTTAAATTGTGCACGTTTTATAAAAAAAAATTCAAACAGGCTTCATAATATTAATAATCATTCAAAATATGCTACCTAGTTGAAATCAAGTTCTTAGACGAGTTACTTTCATCTAGAACGATTTATTTCTGAGACGGACATAAATATCTTTGTTGTTTAATTAAAAATAGATCCCTGTACCTGTTATTTGATATTTCTTCGAATATATAAGAAACGTTGCATTTATAAGGGATCTAGTCGTAGTTATTGATTTTAAAAATAGAAATGTTTCTCATAAAGCCCTTGTTACTTACCACCTACGGGGTTTAAAACGCCCACACACCTCTGAAGAGCTTTTATATAAAACCTATTTGAATGGGTTCGTATTAAATGAATACCTTGTAATAACGTCTCATTATTTTGCTAGAAAATAAAGATCGTTTCCGAACTGAATATGATAAGGTTGTAGAAATACTTTTTAAGGTTTTTATCTAGCTTTACTTTTAACGTAGGCTACATTTCGTTCTCTATTTTTAGAATTTTTTATTAGGTAAATTAATTTAAACGTACTCTGGAACTGCTCTGTATTTAACGGCTTGTCGTACTAATGCCAGCAAAATATAGCAAAGACGCTGATGATAGATTCAATTAGCTGTAGTTTTTATTTATTTAAAATGATGAACTAACAGTCATTTACAGATTTGGAATTTGTTGGGTCAAAACCCATATAACAGAAGCAACTACAAAGTTAATAAATAAAAGACATAGATTGCAAGAGACAGATGATTATAGAAATACTATTTCAATATTGTTTGTTAATTAAACAGCTCTTTGAACTTGTAAATGAAAATGTTAACAAAGGCGTTGTCAAAACCATTAACCATACATTTTATTTGTTTGCAAAGCTCCTATTTGGGATACTAAATATAAAATAGTAAAATACCAGATAAATGAACTGTCAAAAGTGTATGTAGGTAAACGTATATCAAACGTAAAAACTCTACACTTTATTATGATTTAATTATACCTAAAACTGGTTTTACAATAATTTCATGAACTTTTATATTAAAATGAGTCTTTAACTGTATTTTAATAGCCACATAACGAATAATTTATCCAAAATAACATTACGGAATGTAACTTTTCATATCCTTAAAATTATACGATGTTGGTCAGCTAATTAAAGGTTAGCGGCGAAAAACAAGTAAAGTGTGCCCTGAATTTGTTTTAATCGTTATCCATACCATAAATAAGTCTTTTAATATGACTCGACAAGATTTTAAGCTGACTTGCGGAAATTATTTTGGCCTTACCGTAATCAGTTTACTTAGGGTTATTGTCAAAATAGTCTTTTATTTATTTTTGTGTTATTTGCAGATACGTTTCTGCGTCCGTTTCACTAGACTTCTATTTTAGGTGTAGCTATATGAACAACAGGACACGGTCGGTTAGCCCCAAAATAAGCTATGATGTTCTCCTTTACCCGAACTATGTATCATTGTAAACCAATCATAACCAAAGCAAAAAAAAAGACTAGATGACCAGCACGAGTTGGTTCGTCAATGGTGTGCTGTTCAACCAAAAAATATTGTTGCGTTACTTACTATCTGAGGATGATTTTTAAATGCCTTTATTATCTTGTGAATATCGAAATACTTTCTAATATATCTAGGCATAGGCCGATCACTGCTGACTTTATATTATCAGCAAAGAGATCTATCTCATTTCCTTTTTCATTTCCATGTCAATTAATTTTTGTTTAATGGCAAAGCAATACTTATTTAAGAGCGAAAGTTATATAAATGTAAAGTTCACGTAAGTGGCTATCAATATTTTTTAAACCAGTGGGCGCAAGTGTGGTGGCCAACATTTGTGACCGGGAATCGATGAATTTGATGGGCATATTTATTGGTTATCGTTTGGGTCTTTTTCCGTAATATAAATTTGTAAAACATAAAAATGGTTATGTCCTTTATCAGTGTAGCACCTATAACACAAGCTAAGAATAGTTTTCTTACCTGGCTACCGTATAATGAGAAAAATGAGTCCTGATTTTTAAAAACAATAGTCTATTCAAATAGTACAATTTTAGTATGATACGCCTTTATTAAAAATAAAAACTTTGAAAAAGACTTAAAGTAAAAAGTATTAAATGCAAAAATGAGCCTCAGTCCCTCTTGGAGCACTGCTATCAATGCGTTCTTCGTTTATCAGACAGTATTCGCCCGCCAACGGCACGAAGCGAGCGCGGCGCGCGTCGTCAGTTTATTCGCGAATTTGTCTCGTAACTTTAATTCGCTGTAAGTATACTTAGTAATAAAATAATAGATTTAAAAATAAATATTTTTACGTAATTGTATCAACGTGGTATAATGTTTAAAACATCTCATACAAATATATCAAAGTAAAGTTATTAAATTTAATTTTTGAATCTCAAACACTTCACTTAAACAAACTTAAACATTTATTATTCATTTTCTATTTTCGACAAAACAAAGTTATCAAATTAATCGGGTGTAAAGCGAGCTTTAGAGGATAAAAACTTTTTGAGAGGATACTTTTTATTAAGTGGAAGTGGAAGTATTATTATAATTTGTGTAATTTAAAATTTTACCTATCTGACCCTACTTTTATATATTTCGTGATGTACCCATAGTAGTCGCTTGCTTACATGCGATTCATACGCATAAGGTTTTTGAATTATTTTGGGCTTATCATGCTCATTGTTTTAGGATTGTTGTTAATATGAAATAATAAAAAATAAAAAAAATAATGAAATTTTAATAAGTTACATACTTTAGTGTCCAAAAAGTCTTACATGATTTTTACAATTGATATATACAATTAACGAACTTGAATCGGACATAAATATAAGATATATTAGAAGGTGCTGGTATTATTTATTTAAAAACAAGTATGAGCTACTGAAGTTCAGAAAGTTTTTTGTTCACGTCATAAAATAATTTTTTCGAATTCATACAAATTAGTGAGTCTACTTTTGCTCAGTGGTTTTGGTTCTATAGATCATGCAAAATTTTCATTAGAATGTAACTCTAAAGCACTAATTATGGTAAGAGTCAATCACCTGCGCGTGTAATGAGAGAGCCAATAATATAATTACTACAGGAAGTTGGCAATTATGTTAAAATGTGTTTAGATTTTAAACTAATTGATATTATATACTATTAGGGAAACGTTTAAGCATAAATAGCATTTGATAAAATAGTTTAGTAACAAAAATACCTTGCAATTACAAAACATCCTATGGGTCTCCAACACTCCTGACGATGTATTTGATGTAAAGTGAAAAACACCCTTCAACGTCTACAAAGTTAGTGTCGACGAAAAACGCCTTCACGTCTTTAAAGCGAAAATGCGCGCTTTTTAGGAATTTAAAAGATTTATAATCACTACTTTTAACGTATTTCGCTATAAATGATTGTATAAGAATCAATGTAAAATATGTCCATCGAAATATTGTAATCAGACGTTATAAATACGTAGATTATTTTGGAACAGGGTTACTACTACTGCTACTACTTTCCACTACTCAACTTCAATACTTAAAAATCGTATATATAAAAGATAATCGTGAACATATAGAAACCAGAACCATTACCAAATCCTCATTATGTAAACACCCCTAACACAAACGATTCGGTAAGCAAAGATTAACATATTTCATTACTATATGTTATTCATTTAATATCTTTGAACCTACTTTGCCACATATGAATAAAAGCAAAGATCCTGTGAGGTGGTTACACTAGACAATAAAGAGAGCGTGTAAAAACTTTTCCAATAAAAACTAAACTATGTTTTGTTTAATAAAAAGTATCTCTGAGCTATGCCAAGAATTCGAGTGCTATTTGTAAGCACAAATTCAACGAGGCCCTTTAGAAATCTTTTTCCATGTATGTAAACATAATTGTCTCATTAAAATATTGTGGATTTCGTTACATGCTAAAAAGGTCAATTATTTCTGGAAAACGATTTTATTTCTTAATTCATTTAAATGCTGTCTTATATTTGAAAGCTAACGAGGCAATCACATGTGAAGCACCCGAATTCAAATGAATAAATTGAATTCCAATTTGCTGGTTAATTAAATTACTGATATAAAAACATATTTACATAACTAATCTTATACTGTTGATAATTTAAATAGTTCAGTTATTTAGTACCAAGCCTCTTTTTTATCGAAGCAAATTAAAACACTAGAATCTACCAACATTAATTAACAAACGTATCAATAAAATATACAAATGTTCTAATGCAGATAATCCAAATGCCAAATAAAATATGTATTTATTGGGTAACAAAACAACAAAAAGTAAATGGAACCTCTGTAGAAATCTATCATAACTAATAAAAATTAAAAAAAACTTGCTCATTATATGATGTGCAGTGAACATTGGCACTTAGCAGTACACCCACGAAGACCGAGATCGCATTCCAACGGCCCGTTTCGCGACCGACATTGAATCGACGTGACTGAAATTATTACTTTCCGATAACATTGGGTTGACACCTTATCTGCAAGTGCGAATCTTGATAGCTCAATTTTGTATTTACCAATTAGTCAACTAAAATAAGATTGAGATTAAATATATTCTTGCCACTTTATTCCATATATCCCTAAATGCAAGTGGAAAATCTGGGAAGTGGGAGTAGTATTTGATTTTTTTTTTTTTTTTTATAAAATAGGGGGGCAAACGAGCTTGCGAGTGGCCCGAGCGGGAACAGCCGCAGCCCATAAGCACCCATCAATGGATGCGTTGCCGGCCCTTGAGGAAAGAGTACGCTCTCTTTTTATAGAAATGTAGGTCGTATCCCGTGGGGAAGACCTCCGCTGGAAGACGATTCCACAGTTCACATGTTCGCAATAGAAAGTGCCTTGTAAAGCGAACTGTGGAAGACTTCCATGCATCAAGATGGTGCGGGTGGAATGCCGAGTTACTGCGGCTCGTGCGATGATGAAACGATGCAGCGGGGATCAACCCAAACAGTTCGGATGAACACTCACCATAGTAAATTTTGTAGAAAACGCAGAGTGACGCAAGGTCTCTGCGTAAGGAGAGAGAATCAAGCCGATCAGTAAGCGAGGGCAGATTGACAATCCGACAAGCTCTCCGCTGGATTCGGTCAAAAGGAAGAAGCTGGTATTTTGGGGCACCGGCCCAGAGATGGGAGCAGTACTCCATATGAGGACGTACTTGCGCCTTGTAGAGCTGCAAACGTTGAACCTCAGTGAAGTACTGCTTGGCCCTACCCAAAACACCCAGCTTTTTAGAAGCCAGCTTGGCCTTGTCTTCCAGATGACTGCGGAATTGTACATCTTTCGAAATGCCAACACCGAGAATACTGAGGCTGTGTGAGGTACTAAGGAGAGTGCCATCAAACCGAGGAGATACGACGAAGGGATCTTTCTTGGCGGAAAAAGAGCAAACCTGAGTCTTCGTAGGGTTAAACTCAACAAGGTTTCTTTTACCCCATATCGAAACCTTCTCCAGTATAGTTTCGATTTCGGACACAAGTTTGCTACGACTCTCATCCACTTCAGATCGAGACATATTTGAGTGGCCCGTATAAATTGCATCGATGGTACTGTCATCTGCATAGCAATGAATGCCGCCGACTTTCAACAAGTCGTTGATATGCAGAATGAACAGGATGGGCGAGAGAACACACCCTTGGGGAACACCTGCATTAATAATCTTAGGACTTGAGCAAGCTCCATCAACCAGAACCTTAATGCTACGCCCCACAAGGAAGTTACCCAGCCATGAGCATAACTCCTTGGGCAATCCATATGAGGGTAGTTTCGACAGTAGAGCCCTGTGCCAAACCCTATCGAACGCCTTTGCTATATCCAAGCTAGCGGCCAAAGCCTCTCCTTTACTTTCGATAGCATCAGCCCATTTATGCGTGAGGAAAGCTAGAAGATCACCAGCCGAGCGACCCCGTCGAAAGCCGTATTGACGATCGCTAATGAGCTGATTCTCCTCCAGAAATCGCAGAAGCTGGCTATTAATAACGGATTCCATCAATTTGGAAAGCAAGGAAGTGATTGCAATAGGCCGGTAGCTGGATGGGTCTGAGCGGTCGCCTTTCTTCGGAATAGGGTGGACATGAGCAGTTTTCCATGAGCTAGGGACTACACCAGATCTGTACGAGAGACGAAAGAGCCGTGTAAGTACCGGAGCCAACTCAAGAGCGCATGTCTTCAGTACAATTGGAGGAATGCCGTCGGGCCCACTTGACTTGTGGATATCGAGGGAACATAATGCCTTCCGAACATCCTTTTGTGCGAAACGAATTTCTGGCATGGAATAGCCGCAATGCGGGATGGTAGGTGTTGGGGTCCCTGAGTCATCAAGCGTGGAATTAGACGCAAAAAGCGTGCAGAGGAGTTCGGCTTTCTCTTTAGCTAAGTGAGCCATTGTGTCGTCCTCTCTTCGCAAAGATGGCAGAGAAGGTTGGCAGAAGTTTCCCTGAGTTGCCTTAGCCAGTGACCAGAAAGTACGGGATCCAGACGGCATTTTCGCGAGCTTGTCACCAATCCTGCCGATATGATCGGATTTAGCTCTCGCAATTGTGCGCTTAAGATGGCGACACGCTGCGTTCAGTTTCTTCTTATAAAGGGCTACATCCGGATCATTCAGAGCCATAGCCCGAACCCAAGTCTGATACATTTCTTGCTTAAGACGAGAAGCTTCCCTACATGAGTGACCGAACCAGGGCCTAGAAGTGCCGTGAATGGGGATGACTGAGTTAGGGATATAGAGTTCCATTGCTTGGACGATCACATCGGCGATAAATTCGGCGCTGGTACCAGGATTACCTTCCCTAAAGCAAACTTCTGACCAAGGGTATGCTGCAAAAAATTGGCGCATTTCATCCCAATCAGCCGATTTGTAATGCTCGCATACACGACGACAAGCAGAAAATTGCGGGCGAGATCTATGACTAATTGGCACCATTGTTCGCACCAGACAGTGATCCGAAGACCCAAGAGGAGCATCTACACTTATCTCATAGTTGTCGGGGTGAGACGTCATCAAGAGGTCTAACAGCGATGCTTGATGATCAGCTCTTTCCGGAATTCGCGTAGTGTATGCAGCAGTTGGGTGAGAGTTGGCAAGAGCGAAAATATAGAAGCTTCTACCCGAATAATCCGTCGTACGCGAGTTTAACCAATCAGAGTGATGGGCGTTGAAGTCACCGAAAATCACGAATTCAGCAGAAGATAAAGACTCAAGCGAATCGATTGCAGATTGGACATGCTCAATAAGGCGGTCGACTACAGTATTGCCAGTATGAGACCTGTATAGGCAGCAGTAGATGCGCGGGTGGTCTGCACAATCTACACGCAGCCACAAGGTAGAAATATCGGATACTTCTAGATTGAGAGGCGACGGAAATTGATATCCTCTAATGAATGAATACACACACGGTGTGGCTTGAAATTATGCTGAAAGCAATAGCTGGGAAGCGCAAAGTTCTTCAGCGAGGGACTTTGGTTTCCGTTAGAAATTATAAGGCCGGGTTTTTTTTCTCCCGATGAAATACGATTTTAATTAGAAATGATAAGGCCGGCTTGTGTTCAGATCAATTGGACGATTTGATTAGTGAACCTTAGTAGAAATCTTGAATTTGCCGGTTCTTGTAATGCCTCTGCAATCAGAGGTTTGTCCCCCCAATATTTTGTCCCCCCAAATACGTGGCAGCCTGGTTGTCCCCCCGGGACGGATTCTCCTCATTTTTAATCTACATCCTGGGTAAATGATTTCTATTTAATAACGCTGCCATAATGATTCGGAGAGGGAGGAGATGAGCCTACCGGTAGTCCCACACATGGTCAGCGAAACGCGACACACGTCCCGGGGCCACTTCACGCTTGTTTTCAGTGGGAAAGTGGTATTTACCCACGGTCGTGCCAGCTCAGTCAGCTGCATGTGCAGCGTGGCACTCCCACTAATTTGATTAACAGATTGTAATGGTGGAGCAATGGAAGCTCAATTATATTACCTGATTGAAAACTATCCATATAAGTACTGTTTGTTTTTTTTGTTACAAAATTTTATATTTTACTATGTATACAAGTAACATATATTTTTCACTCAGCACAATGATTACTACGTTTTACAATATTATAACGGCGCATAAAATCGATGGGTTTTATATTGTGTCACCTGCCGGTATAACACACGTATTGGATTTCCATTATACTCTTACGACTTTTTACTATTTATATAAACTATTTAATTTATTAAGCTGTTATAAAGCAATTATAGAAAGTTGATAATCTATTTTTTATTAAAAATCGTTATATAAAAAAGAGTACGTATCCCACTTGTCGTATCACTTGTCACGTATCATATCGATAAATAAGGGAAACCTCCCTTCTTTTTTCCATTTATTTAGAACTAAAAAACAAAACAAAATCTAAAATATACACAATATAGATACGATTATAATTAGAAGATACTGTGTCCACATCAATTGGTTTGATACTTAAAAATTAATTGTCTTGTAATATAGTGCTTTTAATAATTGTGTCATACTTCGATCATCATCATCATCATCGTCAGCCTATACTCGTCCACTGCGGCACATAGGCCTCTCCCAAGGAGCGCCACAGTACTTCGATCGGTAGACCATCATGGTATCATGGTATCATTTGTCATATTTCAATGAAATAATTATCTTATCCGTTAATTTAAAGTTATAATATTATTTGCGCAAAATATCCTTCTATAACAGATTTGTATGTGTCAAATACTCGTTATACTCACATCGATAGATCTCACATTAAACGCTCTCTTCAAACCCCCGAAGAAAGAGATTTAGAACTGATATATTTCTTTTTAGTTTAAACTGTAATGGTCGTTAAGATTACGCGGAAATTGACATTTTAATTATCTTTTAAGTAATTATATATTAAAAGATAATTAAAATGTTATTTTATTATTAATTTTATTATTATTATGTTATTTGTGAGATTCAAGCACACAGAATCAACTCCGATGCAGAAGTTTAAGTGGCGGCTAAAATAACATAAAATTGTTTTCACTTCGCAATGCAGTTTGAAATTAAAATTCACGAAGAATTTATATTATATTAAGACGTATGAGGGCGGAGTAAAATTTTTCAATTATTTGGTATTTTCATTATCACACGGTATATTCAATAGTATTTTTTCGTATTTTGCAAAATTTAATTTTTTCGTTAAAATGTAAAGTAGTTAGGTTTCTATTATTTATATTATTCCTATATATAATCGCATGGTTGCTATAATATATTTCCCGAGAAAAATACCTGTCCATATTTTTGTGGTTCCTCTCTAATGATCTCCGAACTGATCGCATATGCGGTAAAAGTAAATCGGTGGATACTTTACCACATATATATTAATTTTCACATTTAAGCAATTCAAAAGTGGCTATGGTGAAGCGAGGTCGTTCCGTCGCCTTATAATCTTATAAGGGCGTATATATAAACACTTCGAGGTTTTTATTAGGCTTTTTTACATTAAATTCTCACTCCGCACTATCTTATTGTTAATCACGAGTCAATGCGCATTTTCATGCAAATGAAACCAATCAAAAGAGACGAAAAAAATCTTAATGTTTAAAGAACACGACATCGACTTGTACTTAATTAAAATTTGTAACCGTAAGTGTCACAGCTATTAAAAATACCTCTTTGCATTTCGAAACCATAGTAAAAAACTAAGTACTTATTTAAAATCAAATTGCATCCAAATTCTGAAATTATATGCATGAAAAATCTGAAATCTGATTTCTGTTAGCTTTTCTGTCATGCAAATTTTTTTAACATTCTTGGACTGCGAAAATAGTATAAATTAAACTTTACTAAGTACCGTAGTAAGTCTGTACCTATTTTATAATATCCGTAGGAGACCCGCAAAATCTGTAATCTATAGTCTTTATTTTATGGAGTAACCTTATTTATTGGCAAAATTAATTTGTTTGTAACATATAATATAAAGTTTCCTGCTGTGTGTTTGTCCTATATACACTTACATACACAACGTGTTATGATTTGTTTCGCTAATGTACATATAACATGCATAACTGTGGTGAAACGCTAATAACTTTAGAAGTTTCTAATATTTTGATGTCATGAATAAACACATTTTTTGCGCTTACATTGCTAACGCTCGCTGAACCCTACGAATAGATCAAAATAATGTACTAGTTTGTACACTTTAAAAAAGAAAGAGTTTTTAAACAACAAAGCATTAATTTTTATCTAATTATCCTTAAACATAATATAAATCAATATAACGCTTCACAGCATTTAATTGAGATTTAAATTGTCCGCTACATATTGGTTACGACGGTACCGGGCAAGAGGTCGATGGCGTTTGCTTATAAACTATTATTATTTTGTTATCACCTAATTCTTTTGGTTAATTTCATTGGGCAGCAGTTATGTTTTTTAAACTTCTATTTTTTTAAAACAATGGCATTTGTAGTTTTCTGGAATGTATAGCAGCGTTATAGATGACGCAGTTCTGATATAGTAAATTTGTTTATACTTATTTATTAGATTATTTTTTGAGCCCACGCACAAATTATTAGAATGAATTAACCGAAGCATAGCTAAGCTATATATCTAGCTAGCTGTCTATAACCAGCTAATAAATGAACAGGTTTGGACACCTAAAGGTATAGATAATAAAGCTGTCATTGTAATAGGTACTCGTAGCTAACTGGCTGCCGGTCACTGAAAGGATCCTTTGACATTCAACTATTGTTAGTTCAACAATTGATACGGTTAAAGCCGTACACACACATAAATTTCAGGCTTTATTCACGAAAGATTTCTAAATTTGCTTTTACAATAGAACATGCAAGGATTCTTGTTCTATATTTTAAATAAGGCACCTTTTTACAAATCAACAGAATATTATTCTAACCAAAGTGGCACGTAATTATCGAACTATGCAGAAAAAAAAGGGAATAAAATGATTTTTTCTTTTATCTTATAAAGCTTATCAAAAAAGAGTGCGTAATAGATTTAAAAGGAAATCTTCGTACGATTCTTCTAAGAGCAATTACGTATAAGCAAATACTTGATTAACTCTAGGAGAATTCATTAGTGCTAAGCACCTTGTTTTCCTAAGACCCCGTTCTTACTTGAGAAAACATAAAGCATCTTCAGACGCATATTATGTTGAACGGTGATGTCTGATTGAAAAACTCCGATTTACTTTTAAAAGTTTTGTTCAATATGACAACTTTAAATTTGGTTATTGTTTGTTTGCGTTTCCTTTATATGAATAGATCAGTCTGGCGAAAAATTTAATGGAATGTAAGGAGATTGATGTCATTGTCAAATAAGGTTTATTTTGTGGCAGTGTATGCAAAAGCGTTGCATATTCAATAGTTTGATACTTTGAAAGACTGCGAGTACATGACATGCATTTCGACGCTGTGGATTCGGTTTAAAATTATCGAACTGAGTCGTGACATCGTCGCCTGTAAAATATGAAACATTTATCTTTTTAGGTAAAAAAATTACATTTGAAAAGAAAGCATTCTTATCTTTGCTTATACACTAAATTGAATAATTAATTTTAAATACAGAGTTTTATCAATAAATGCAATTCTTCTACATAGAGAAATAGGTTTTTAAAAATAAGTCACATAATGTTTATCGAAGTTATTTCTATATTTAGAGAAAAAATATATTGATATGTATGTTTTATGATCGAGACTGGTTGAAACTATTTTCTTGCTATTAAATGAAGTTCATAAATTATATAAAATGTCACACATTTTTGATTTCTCATATAGAAAATGGTCACTACCCTTTTTTAATAAATCTATTGAGGTATTGAAAAATGGTACCAACAAATGGTTGACCGAAAGTGAATATTAATACAAGGCCTATTCCCAATATCACTTCACTAGCATTTCAAAAAGTGACTAGTTAAATTAATAATATTTTCACTAAACTGAACATATTCATAGAGCTTAGATACATTTCAATTGCATCAAGTAATTAGTGTTAAGAGGATAATTCGAATCATCCAATTAGATATAATAAGTTTTGTGAAACTTTCAGTGCTAAACGAAGATTGAAAACGAAGTCGTTTGAGATTTCTAAATAATTTCTCAGACATGAATTATTAAACTTATGCAGTTCGCGAAACTCGCTTCAATTAGTATTCAGCTTAGATGGGGTCCACCTTTCGTTGTGACCTTTTGTGTATCGAATTCTTTAATTGCCTGTAACTTCGTACTTTTAATTTGCTCCCGAAAATGTTTTGCAGTCGTTAATCTTCAGTTAGGACATTTTACTACTTAGATGTAAATTATAGTAGCGCTTCAGACAGCGTTGATATAATGATAGGATTAAGTTAAACAACGTTTATTGAATACTGCTTAGCACTATGAGCGCTGCGCCGTGACGTAGAATATACTGTGTAGAATATAATTAGGCTTAGATTTTGACTAAGTATATATGGGCGCAAATGAAATTTTTCTACTATACTATAAATAATATATAAGATTGATCTATAAATAACGGTATAACGGTAATAAAAAAAGGTAATTAAAACAGTAACCAAGCTTAGAACTTTAATATTCTAAATATTATTAGACACTGTATTGATTTTTTAACTGTCTGTGATAAAACATTCGATGTTTCACTTTATTGTTTAATTAATTATGTAACTCAAACATTAAAAGTGACCAACGTTATATACGAAATAAATCAATTAATTTTTATACATTAAACGTAGTCTTATTGATACTGGTGCATTTATATACATTAACTTTAGGGGAGGAGAAGGAAGAAGCTATGATACCTTCTTGTTTCCTTTCCTTACTGTATGGTATTTGTTACATATGGTGTTTAACCAAGGAGTCGCAGTCCTTGTTTGAAAAGAAAGTTATACAATATAAGAGAATTTTAATTGATTGTTCCCCATTAGGATGAGCGTTGCTGGTTTGAGTCCCGCTAAAAAACAAAAAGTTGACTAACGAAGTTTAGAGTTAAAGTTTTACGTAGTAGGTGACAATGAAACTCAATTTGATATTTTAATTGGGTTATTTTTAGTTAATACCCGGCCTAAGCGTTACTCCCTCAAACATCGTAAGTTTATTGTCAAAGAGTGTTTGAGATGAGAATTGTCAATTATCTAACTGAACCAACACAGACTGATGAATTGCGTTATGCGAAACGCGAATACGTCATTGCAAAGTTACGGCAGAAGTATTGGTTTCCAAATTTGATTAAATTAGTTAGAATATTTGCGAAAGCTATTTTTATGTAAGTGTATTGGGTGGTCAGATTGTTCCACATCATATTGACAAACATTTTATACATTTCCATATGGTGAATGCAGAACTGTCAGAATTAACTGTAAATGCATCCGAATATGCTTTGTATTTATCGACGCTTTTATTAAGTACTAAGTGAAAGATATTAACGATCGTACAAGCGTATCGTATTCCCGTTATCATATGTGTTTTTTATCTTTTTACGATATTCGTCATTCCATCGCTATTACCAAGACAAAAGCATGACCTCTACAAGTTTTAAATCTTTTAAAATTTATAAAAAATAAAGAAAATAAATAGTGAAAGTACCATATCCGTAATAGAAATATGTAAATAGACCTTGGCACACGGTATTATAGAAATTACAACTAGCAACAAAAGCTAAGTTTTTTAAAAAGATGTTCCCCACCTTCTTTAAAATATTGAAACTTGGTGATGACGAACAGACAGAAGACTTAAATGAAGTTAGACCTCTTGCTAACAAGCGGATGGACGAGTGATCCTTTAATGCTAAATCACATTTTGATATTGGTTAAATTGATTTTGTCTTAATGCGGCGTCAGAAACGCTATACTACGAAATTCTCTAAATTTGAAGGCCCAATGGAATTTTACAAGTATTACTGAATAATCGGTATCGGCTTAAGCATGTACCTTCGTGGCTGAGAACCTTCAGAAAAGATTGCAAGCCACGATGCCTTACGTCGCGTCACCATAGTTCAACCAGACTTGACCAGGGAGTTCCTTGGATGAACCTAGCTCAAACCATTGGACGAGAGAATCGTCTGATACTGATTCAGATGGGGAGAATTATATGTACTCTACTGATGTTGTTAGATGTTTATACTATATTGATTTAAAGAAACGCACTTTGTTAATGGATTTAGTTATGTATGTTTACAAAATTTAAGTATATTACATTATTTTAAATTTTTTCGACGTTTCGCGTACATTACAGCGTGCGTGGTCTCGGTAGTTTACCGTATACACAACTTAATCCCTAAATAAAGTATTTTTCTTTAAATGAGTAATAGTTATGTTAATAAAAGACAATATTATATTGAGATAATTGTAATAATTTTATGTTTATGCATTCGTTCGGGTTTATGGGAAGCTTTAGACCTATAAAGGATTTTAATTATCCATTATAATATTATGCAATATTATGTTGATTATGTAACTTTATATTATATACATTATTTTTACAGTTTAATCAATTGTAAATTATAAGAAAAGGAAGCTACAAATCGCTACTTAACGCTAAGTTTGAGGACGGTTACTCTATAAAAAATTGATCGTAACTTAGGTTTATGCATTGTGTACCAAAAAAAGTCTGGAATTAAAATCAAAAGATTACGTGTGTTTATATAACCTGTATCTATATATAATTATTTTGTATACGTGTAGTAAGTTATCAAAAACTTCTAATTTATACGCAGATTCCATCGCAGAAATATTAACAAAGCTCAGAAAGCTTTTGATAAAGAAGTTTAGTTGATTTAGCTATAATTGAATAAATATTGCCTCGCGCCATTTAAGTCTGCGGGTCCATTAAGTTTATTATTAGTAAACACAATTTCGTTTAGATTAGAATATTATTATTTTTCTGGCAAAACTTCGTTTTGGAAGTTAACATATATTTGAACGCAGTAGTTGAATCAATTTTCGCCTGCATTTATTCAACTAACGCGAGTATTTATTTTTGAGTGAAATAAACATGTCCTTGATGAGTTTAATGTATTGTTGTAGATGTTTCGAGGTGGAAGTACAATCATCTTCCCAAATAGTGGAAGCCAAACTCATCATCATTATCGTAAATTAAAGAAAGAGCGATCTGCAGCAAACTTTATATTTTCGAAAACTAAAATCGACATTACATTACACTGTCAGATATAGATTAATTTAAATTAGTACATTATAAATCAGATTCAAAAATACCTATTTTAATGCTCCTAACAATCAGTTCCAAGTAACAGATTCTTCCCATATCTAAAGAATGAATTCAAAAAAAAAATTACGTGATCGTATCTGATTTATCACGAAGACAGGCAGTCCCAGGCGTCTGTCACAAGTATTTGGGCCACTTTAACTCCCCTACATAGAATAAAAGTCGTAAAGCTATAACGCCTCGGCCACGTTTAGACGCGGCGATTTCCGACCACAACTCTACGTAAAATGTGTATAATGATATTTTAAAAAATTTAGAATATGTGCTCATATTGTTGTAGTGCTATCAATAATATACAATTATAGCTGACGATAGAACAATTGAACGTTTAGATTCGCTATTCGATCAATATTTGAACCGTTTATATTTTCGCTTATTACTTATTATTTTCTAACTCTTTCATAGGTATCTTGCGAATGCAATGATGAAAAAAATTCAAAACTTAATTGACATTTTACAATTATTATTTTTAAACCAGCTATCGCTCCGCTTAAGAACGGTGATCGGTTAGTTAACTGAACCGAAACCATAAACTTTTGTAACTGTGCTACCTTGTGTGCAGAATTTTAAACATTTAAAAAAGTCTGCATGAATATGCTTCTGCATGAATAATGCTTCAGGAATTTTCTATTTTTATTACGCAAGAATCGAATTACGAATTGTTCGTAAATTATGCATCGAGATTGTAATATTACTGCCTTGCCTCGTGGGCCTTTGAGCCTTTGTGCTTTCATCAACTTCATTACCAAAAACGACTTCATAAAAAAACTGATAGATATAATTTCGAAATATACAAAGTAACTGTTTACTTGTAAATTGCCCTGACGCATTTTAATATGACCTTAACATCATGACGAAAATAGCGCGCTATTGTCTTGTAGCATTTACCGTGTCACGTCCGGCATGAGTTACACCCCATAATTATCTCTAATTAATCTTAAAATTGTAGAAAGCATGTTATCGATAAAGGCACCCCCGGTTGCCAGTCTCTGTGCCACTGAATTAATTAATTATTTTAATTCCTGTACAGATATTAGTCGGATAAGCTTCTACAAAACGATTATATTTGCATAGCTTCGCCAAGAGCATTGCAAATAAAACCGTTGCATTTGATTCATTGGCTTCCATAAATTACAATTGCCAATAAATTAAAGGACTTATCTATCATTGAAGAGCATTCAGATTTCGACAGACCAAAGCACCAGGTAGGAACATTGCCAACTGTTCTATAAATCATAGACTCATTCATTAACTTACCTTGTCAACGATTTGAAAGTTCCTAAATGTTTTAGGCTACTTTTAAACCCATAGTTCTAAAGTTATAACAATAATAATAATAAATAAATCTTCAGAAAGCGGTATATATCTGTTCCAAAGTATTATGTTTAAAATTGGATTACTTTTTAGGATATAAAGGATAATATGAATAGAACTTTAAATAGTAGGCCAATTCCTTAACTTGTGTCTATCATAAATCAGGTATCAAAAAAATGTAAAACAATTTTTACGTTCATGAATGATTCATTAAAAAAAAATGCCGCTTGTCTGAAAAGTAGTTCTTTTTCCCTCGGTTATGAATATTTTTTGACAAACTACTTGTGAATTAAGCTGCGATATCATTAACATACCTACTCAAATGATTGATTGTGATATTTTTATAACGAGGTCAGAAAAGATCTCGTAACTGCTAGTCAATATTTACTTGCAAAAAATAATTATAGTATATAAGATTCTTATAATTTATCTTGGATTGAAATTAAACTGTTCTGTGCAAAATTAAAAAAATATATATTCACTAAACAGTCAATTATTGTTGACGAACTATAAAACATTTTGAGTTGCCTTATAGCCCAAGCCATAATTTAAAATTTCTGCGCGTGAGTCAATTTTCTCGGACAGTGTCATGTCAAAAATTATCGACAATAAAATGCGATGTCGTCTTTAATAACAATTTCGGACCATAAACGCGAGAGTTTATATTTTATTGTAATTATTGAATTCACTCAGATCATTGTAGTTAAAGATATAATTATTTTATAACAAACAAAGCCGCCGCATTTTAACTCTATTTTTTTACCAATTGTCATTGTTTAAAAGTTTTTAATAGTTTACAAACTATATTCTTTAATAGTCGCACCTCCAACAGAAGACTGCGTCTCAAAATAAACGAATGAGTAATTTGTAAATTAAAAGAAGAAAACGGCTATTTAATACATTTTAGAAAATCTTAACTAAACGAGCTCCAGACACAATATTAATAAACATTAATAGAAAGCGATTTAAAAAAAGTTAATCCCACATCATCCCGAGATAACGGACTTGTCGAGAAATTCAATTGTCTGTTAGGTAATGAGGTAACAAAGAAATCTGTGCATGTAATTACTTACAATGAATGACCAGAGGAATTGTACATTGTCTGAAAACTTTGTAAATTCCTAAGTGTAAATATAGCTTCATTCGTCCACTTTCCATTTAACCATCTTGAAATTGATGTTTTCACAATCTGTTATTCACATCGCTAGTTTTAATACTTTCGTAGAGTAGATCTTAGGTTATCGTGTTCTTTATTTAGTCTTAAAGATGTTCTTTTTTTGTTTTTTTAAACCCTAATGCGTGAAAATAATTCAATGGATCTCAATCATACTTATATTGTTTCTTGTGTCCCTTTCCAATTATTGAAAGTCGGCAGTCAATCTCTCGAATCGAAATTTCGATCGAAATTCGAAATCATTCTCCACAATTAGAAAATAAGTGAATTTGTTTTGAATTTGCAAGGGAGAGAATTGAAAAACATTCAGGAACATTACGAGAACATCTGATAATTTTTAAAAGTAAATTCAAATTCTGACTTTATAATAAACAGAAAATACTTTCTGAGTAGATATTATAAAAATCTGTGTTTACACATAATCTGTCCACCCTAATTCTACGGATTTAGGGACCGAATAATTGATCACATTTTCCCTAATATAGATTTACATAAGCAGCATTTAGTTTACCATTGTATTATGAATTATTCATATCATACTATTACTACTGAGGAGTAAATTTTAGAAGGGAAATTGAACTTAATGTCGAATTAACGAATGTAATGAAATAGCTAAATAGCGTTCATTACGAACACTCTTGATAAAGCTCTAAATATGCAAAACCATTGTTCTACGTTAAATAATGAAATTTAAGTATCAGATTTAGTAGTCGTATAATTTTTTGCCACTGAATATATTCAATGAAAACGTGAACATCTCATCATTAAATATTCTATTACTATAACATAAATTTTATTTTGTTGCAGATAAGTGAAGCGATGTAACGTAAATAACCTACCGCTACAGACCGACGTTTAAAAATGTGTTCATCTAATATAAGTGACAATGACTCTTCGTCGGTGTGACAGCTTGCCCACGAGACTCCGGGAGGCGCCTGTCCGGAACCCTGACAATTGTCGACCCTCCGCTAATAAAATATCGGACTCGAATACCGTCCCAAATTTCAAAGATACACTTGTGCGGGATGAAGTTATAGCCACTTGGAAATCCCTGCACACCGACGTTAATAAAATAAAGAATGGCCATCCAAAACATGAACTACCATCCAAAAATATTATCGAGGCAAATAACAAATTTCCATACAACAATAGGCTCCGTCGTAAAAAGATTACCTATGGCAATCACATTTCCATTGCGTGTCAAGACGTGGATCGAAGTTCATCATTCCCCTTGGACATGGGCCAAGGATGTCCAAACCGACGGGACAGTACCGCACGAAGACGAACTCTACTGGAACGCCTTCTCTCCTGGCGGACCCCTGACTGTGACTGCCAAGGACAGTGCGTATCGAAAATGCGACAACCTCGCTCAGACATTCTGTGCACGTGCGGTGCCACCAACACAATCAAGGACAAACAGAGTTTCGCAGAACGCGGCCGCTCGAAAAGTGTTGGTTACGAAGTTACTCGTGAAGTTACACAGTTTCGTCGGTTAGTGCAGTGTTCTCGTATGTAGTGGTGTTAATTGGTTGTTTTTTTAATGAGTGTGGTGGTTTAGGTGCGCTAGTGCGGGTGCAACGGTGGGCGCTGAGACTGCGGCGGCCTTGCGGGCCCGAGCTGCGCTTACTCTCGCGAGACGGTACTACCCCGAAGGAGGCTGGGGATGGACCGTTACGGTCGTTGGCACTATAGTGCAGATACTCTCACACGGTCTCCAGCTTGGAGGTGGCACCGGAGCCATTGCCTGTACCGCTGCTGTCAAGTACCGTGTAGCACCAATTTACACTTATGGTGAGTGATTTATACTTATAAGTATATATATATATATATATATATATATGTACACTTGCAACACAACGATTGTTAGTCGTTTGTTTTTTGGTTCGCTGTGTTTAATGTTCCACATTACCAAACATAATTGACTAACGAATCATTTATTATCGCCGATATTGGCTTGTATAATTTGTTTGCGACTCGGAAGTTCCATAAATTCCGATCATTATTGCCATAACCCTTTATCATTGAAATCAACACAATAAACTGACACAAATGTAAAGTTATACAAACTTACAAACAATAAGGCCATGGCTCAAGCAATAATTCACAAATTCAAAGGCGGATTATTGAACATTCATTCTTGATCCGAACATTATTCCGCAAGAGTGACTTAAGAAAAACTTTTCAAAAAGTTTGTCTGAAAGATATTCATAGCGTGTCTTGTCGCGATTATTCAACAATGATTGCAATTCTAATTAGCTTACGACATATAAGGGATTTTGAAGTGACAAGCGACATACAAAGGTTTTTTTAAATAAAAGATAATTTTAATCTTATATGTAGGTGTGAGAATTTTTCTGTGTGTTAAATTGTTTCAAATTGTGTTGTATGAAAGTAAATATTACGGAATCAAAAACTTGCAAGAAGGAAACCCGTAAATTTATGATGATTAATGACCGCCAAGATTAAGTTATGTCGACTGACCTTTTTCAGAATATCCCATAAACAATCGGAATAATTTAATACTAATGCAGGCAATTGAAATGTGGAATTTATATACCAGTCCTGTCCGCATGTTCGTTCGTTAAGGAATTATTTATATATAAGTTAAAAATAGTATGCAGTTTCATCAAAAATAGTATGCAAGTCTTAGACGTTGTTTTTTACGATTAATATAGGTCTTTAATGAAAAAATAAATAGGGGGAAAACTATTTTGGCCATACTAGTCTCTTTTATTGACTTGAATTTTAGGTTTTCAAATTAATGCTTTCTGCATATCCATGATAAAATAACTAAATATACCAAATAGTAAACTTCAAAGTAATAATCTATTTTTTAATTTAGAAAATAATATTTATAATAATATTTTGGCTGTAGTATTGCATACTCCTATTAATAGATATTGCAGCATTGTGCAATTTCAAATAATAACACACAAATAAAATAAAATAAAATGATTATGATATGTATCCGAAAACATCGACGAATGGACATGTAAGTAGATAATATTTTATTGACAGATTTCAGGCGTAAAATGAAAATGTTTGCCGGCATGTTAAGTATTATAATGTATTTAGGACAAGAATTCACCAAGCGGGGGCATCAAGCATAATATTATTTATTACTGAGACTTAAATTTCTTATACAAATAGTTCATTATTTATAGAAATAAATTCGTCGAACTGAATTATATTAACATGTTTACTGTAGTTGAAACGATAAAAAATGTCTATACTTCTTAATATACTGTTAAAAGCAAAAATGGATCAAAATATAATTTAAGTACGTGTAGTCGTTTTAACATTTCTACATAAAATTCGAGAGAAAAATTGTACAATCGTTCGTTTGAACGTTGGTCAACATTTTAATACGAATATCAGATGCCATTGCTCTATATACAGAACTTTGACATTTCATAAGTGATTAAGAATTAAATTTATCAGAAATTGAAACATTTAAACAAGTAACAAAAACAAATTTTATCATTGTTTTGGCTGAAAACGTGCAATCACACTGATGAGCTCGAACGGCGTTGGCAGTCTTCTATAAATAACTTAAACCTTGCCAAAAACAGTTTCCATTAGCCTAGCTTAAATTCAATACGTACAATATAGGATATAATTAACGTTTTGAATGTAAGAATGTTTATTCCTCAATGACACAGTATATCATTTGCTAATTGAGAGCTGTCAATCAAGTAACTTCTTATACGTCCCGTTTCGTCTCTTGTTATAAGTTAAAACTCAGTTTCAAAAAAACTAGACATTTGACCACTTTAGCTCTCAACTACCCAATAGTGATATTTAAAAGTCCTTTGTTAAAATATACTTCTAATGTGTGATACTATAAGATCCTGAACAAACTGGTTTTTCGTAACCATGTTGCATTAACGTACAACAAAAATATTCGGATTTTGCAATCTTTATTTATTATTCTTTTATTTATTATATTATTATTTTATTTTTTAGGCTGTCATTCTGAAACTTATCTCAGTTGGAAGAAGACCCGTAGATGTCATAAAGTTTTCAAAAAGTACATTTCCTGATCACAGAACACTGAACAGCAATATGTTATCCATTAAATATTATACGCTCTTTAAAAACGTAAGCGATTTCATTTTAAAGAAAAGGTACTTTGTTATAGAAATATATTATTTTATGGCATTTTGAGCTAAAAACAAGAGTCGTACATTGTGACGTAAGTGGCACATCCCTTAACAACTCATGTCGCACTAACGACTTGCCATTCATACAAGGTATTTCGGTCAAATAAATTCAATTTCTACGCAAAACAGACGAATGCCAAATACTTTAGCATGATTGACGTCGAAAAAATGTAATTTATCTTGACAAACAATGCAAACTTGTTTCCCTTGCTTTTTTTGTTTCCCTTTATTTTTATGTTAATCTTCTCCATACTATCAATACATTTTGTGTATACACATAAAAAATAATGCTCATTACAAGCGCTGTGCTCAATCGACTTAATAATAAACCAAATCATTCAACTGAGAAAAGACTTTTTTAATAATCTTCTTTGGGTTTATGTCAGTAAATCAGAGGAAACATTAGAAAATAAGTAATATATATTAATCACATCACTATTAGGCATATAAAATGAAGCTTATTTATTCCTTTTAAGCACTCTGCGAGCCAACTTACCCTTTTTAGAACTGATCAATATTAAACGTTATAATAACAATTAATACAAATAAGTCGGTAACATGTTTCGTTTACTTGCAATAATCTTAATTTGTGAAGTAATTGATAGCGATACGCGTAATGATAGTTATTAACCGTCTATAGAAAAACAAGAACCTAGTTTGAATAAATCGCTTGACACACTTTTTCGTGTTTGACATTAATGGCAGCTATGATTAGACTACTTACATAGTCAATCAGATCGCATATTAGGTTTTATGCTGATATTGCTATGACTAATTGTATAATTAGGAATGTATTCGAATTATGATGTTTAATTATGATTTATTCTACTTAAATAACCCCAAAAAACCAGAAAGAAAGCACCCCCCCGCAAAAACCCACAACCACTCGACGTACGTTTCGCTCCGACACCGGAGCATCATCAGGAGATGTTGCCTCATCAGGAGATGTTGCCTCATCTAACGCTGTTCGTAGAGGCAACATCTCATCTCCATCGAGTGGTTGTGGGTTTTTCGCGGAGTACTGCTTTCATACTGGTCTATTAGATTATGAACAATGGACTTCGCAAATTAACGCCGGATTCTTAATAACTTTATAGCATTTTGCAGTATATGGAGTAGTGCCGTTTCAAGTCAATCCAATTCTTAGGTTCACTATCATTATATAAAATTGTATTGTCAAACTTTAATACTATATAATTGATAATATTTAAAGTGTAAGTACTAAAAAATATAATTAGCCGCGCAAGAATTTAGGTATGTAATCTACATATCTATATAAGGCTTACTAGCTTCCGCTCATAGTAAGACCTTCACGCCTTATTGAAGCATAAAATTATAAGAGAAAAACTTTTTTGCATGTCTTATCTTTAATTTCCATATTATGCGTTATATTTAAAGTTTCTTTAAATATACGTCTTCTTTCATTTCTTATTACCAACAATAGTTGGAAAAATAGGTAATCAGATCTCATCAAATTGCCAGATTTGAAACAATAGCAATCGCTACTTGGAGAAATACCTACTTCTTATATATTACTGTGGGTAACGGTTGAAATACTTATAAACCGGCATGGCAACCGAAGCAATAAAATTTACAATACATGATTTTTTTTAAGATAAATTGTTAACGTTCTACTTTAATTCAGGTTAATTAAGGTGTTTCTCATCCAATTGAGAGTAAAAACCTTTCTGCTTAAAATACATGCAAGGGAAATCAACGGGTTATTTCCAAGATCCCTTAGTCATGATTACGTCAGATCTCTTCATCTGTTAAATCCGTTGTATTGTATTGGTATTTCACGGAATGAAGTGGCTTAATTTCAAATTTCGAATTTATAAATGTTCTACCGAGAGTCTGACGTATAGACAGTTATTTAGCAAACAATGTTTGGAATCTTGCGCGCCAATTTAGGCTATTCGCTAGAAAACGAGTGTGATTGAAGCACATTTATGTTGCTTACCCCATTACACACAGCAAGTATGGGCTTTTAACAAGCACGTATAGCTGACACTTTGTATGCCCTAGCATATGGTATAGTAGTAGAGTAATAATAATCCAGTAAAGCATAATAATGTAGCTAAAGATGTACAAATTTCAAATTGATATTTGTTCCTATTCTACAAAAAGTTTTAAAAGTAAAATTGAAATTTGTATGCTGTGTGGGCCTGAGGATTCGGGATGTCTACATCTTCGAATCACTCTTTCCACAAGAAATGTTCCTTTGTTTGCTATCGCTTACAGTATTACAAGAAATAACAAAAAACAAAACGAAATTTTCACCTGCTCTAACCTGTCACAGTCTCTCCTGAGTACAAGAGTGCACTCGAATTCTTTACATTTATGTAATTGCGGGACTAATTACATACGTAGAAATAGTATGCGCACGCGCTTTTTGACATATACTTTATCATAACCTCTGTCTACTCTAATATTTACAATATAATACTCCTTCGTAAAAGAAGGTTATTTGGTAAGAAGGGTTTTCATTTTATTCTAATCCTTGGGAAGCATATAATTAAGGTATATTGCCTTCTATACGACATAAACAAGCTTGGGTATGTTTTGATAGGTTGATGGAGGTTTGATGGTTGTTTAATTGTTTACATGGATTACTAGTGTTTATTATGTAATGTGTAATTATACGAGCGCAAATAGTAATCGATAATAGAAATCTCTTATTCCCCGTTTTATGTCAACAAACCATTATAAATTTTGATTAAAGGTAACGTGGGTAATTCCAAATTATTACTTGATATACTAAATGAATTATGAAAATAAAATCATCATTACTTAATAGCTTCAGGGTCCATTTATATTATGTACTTCTTTGATCGTGGCTAACTAAGCAGCAGAAAGATATTTAGGTTTTCTGACATTTTGTACATTACCTTCCATATAACATTTGTAATGGTTTCGCTTTAAACCATTTGCTATTTACTATAAATTGGAATATTTATAGCTATTACTGAAAATTTGTTACATCAAAACGGGAAAACAAAACATGAATAATAAATTTCAGTAAAACTGTAGTAGATAACTGTACGCATAATGTAATTAGTAATGAATGTTATACAGACAGTGGCGACGATTCGTCTCTTAAATAAAAATCTCTAAATTTAGTTTTAGACCTGTCTATACATGCGTAAACTATTCTGTATATTTCTAAAT
Source organism: Pontia daplidice (assembly GCA_963693355.1). Classification (NCBI taxonomy): domain Eukaryota; kingdom Metazoa; phylum Arthropoda; class Insecta; order Lepidoptera; family Pieridae; genus Pontia; species Pontia daplidice. The sequence continues at coordinate 2,166,290 of CAVNZL010000139.1, read as the reverse complement.
TGACAACATGCTTACATTTTCTTCCTGAGTTAAGTACAAAATTTAAAAATAGAACCAAAAATTTGCGACACACCTTCACGTGATATTGTTAGAACTTGTAGCTACAGTCCACAACGTCAAGTACTTCATACAATAAACTTGCCGCAATGCACCTCCGAAAACGGGATTTTCGTGAAGCATTTGAAAATTTGATGATATTCGTATTATGAGATGTAGGATGACGGCAAATTATTTTGACGAACTTCATTCTATATTAATATTGTGCACTTTTAAAAGTAAATGATCCTACGAAATCTTTGTAGTCACGGAAAAAGTAAGGTACTCTCTCGGTGTCGCTTTCACATAATTAAATGTAAATTAAGTTATGACTTTGTTTCTACTAGCATCTAATTCAAAAGTTAATCTTTTCATACAAAGCATATAGAAAAAAGTTCATTACAACAGATTTCACATTACGATGTACCTCATCTTCTAAATACAGCTTATTCATCGAATAATCACGTAGGAATACCTGCTCAGAATGTAAAATGTCGTGCGAAATGGTGCATAGCAGCCCGTGAATACCACATTATTACGCGAACATCTGTTTAAAATAGAAAATGACCCTTTTCTTCTCGTAACATTTTAGTACCAGTGTTATTGTATATGAACGAGCTATTATTATCTCAAACGCAATTGAATCGAAGAAAACTATGTTTCCTTTCCTACGACTCCTGCAGATAAACCGTATGAAATTTTTCAGTAACGTTCAAATCTTAATGTCTCATCATATATGTTTTACGTGAAGATATACTTTACGCATTTCACATATGCGGCATAATTGTCTAATATGAAAAATATTTCACTTGCATATCCTAGAACTCTGTATAAATACCTAAAAGTACATAAAATACTTCTTAATCGGTGGATCGAAGCAATTGAAATCAGTTATATCTTATACGTGGCAGCTCCGGGTGTCGATTTTGTATTTATTTGAAAGATATTAATAGATTTATATATTTATTGCAAAAATGAAATACAGGATTACAATATTCTTGAAAGAAAACTACAACCAAAGTTAACCTAATGGTCCTAACCACAGTAATATCATAGTATAGTGCTAAAAATTTGTATCACAACTTGATTTTCTTCAATTATTCAAGAAAAACTTTACCATGTTTGTGTTTGTGTGAGTGTCAAGGTAAATAATTCAAAACTCATTTTATACCCACTTATAGGTCTTTCTACTTTAAAGGATTTTGATAACTCTGTTTTTGAGTCAACAACATTTCTTTATGACCTAAACTGTTGTTACCACTTCCGGTTATTACATCCCATATTTGTATTCAAGTATCAGTGTTATCCATATGTTGCGTTGATTTATGATAGTGGTCTGTGTTAGAGGTATAGGGGGCGAGAAGAAAAAAAATACATTAGTAACCGACCCGCGCCCCCTTAAGAACCATGTTATTATCGAATTGCGTTTTGTCTTAAAGTACTTTTCCTTTTTATCTTTGTTATTGGAAATCAAAATAGAATTTATGCATGTGTATGTGTGTATTTATGTAATTAACATACTTTATACGTAAAAAGGAATTTGTTTATCATCTTTGTTGGCACCCATTATACAAGCTAATGATATAGCTTACCGTGAGGCTAACTGACCATGTGTGAAGTGTTTATACTATTATTAATTTCAATAAAATCACCTAACTTACTTTTAATATTCTATATTCAACGTAGTCATAGAATTTTCAAAAATAGTTGTTTGTTGCAAGTTGAGTTTTTTAACAAACTTTAAATAATTTGCCTCATAAAAACTTGAGCCCCTTATATATAAATAAAAAAAAATAATTAAACTACACCTAATCTCCTAGCAAAAGAAAACTGTTCAATATAAATTTTAAAAAAAAAGTATTTGAATTTTTGGTGCATTTCAGTGAAAATAACAAGAAATCAAATTTCTACGCATAAGATAGTTTTGCTTTTCAAGAACATTTTTTTTGCTTCCTTGGAATAGACATTTTAAAGAAATATCATGTGGAACACCGACGTAAAAGTTTGGTGGGTTTTATTTTATTGTTATCCCTCTAGTCTAATCACAATTGCTTCTCCTGTCTTTTTACATTACATTATCGACATATTGAACAAAGCAAGTCCAGAGTTATCTCATTTTACCCTTTCATACTTTGGAAATTTACCGCAACACCACAGAGCCCAACTTCAATGCGCATAAATAACTTTGTTTCCTTGTTCAACGATAAACTCAATATCTACTTTCGTTCAGTTTCCATACATGCTTTTACTTCACAAAATAATATATATTTCACCATTATTCAGATTTCTACAAAGTGGTAAAATGGTAAAAAAAATCTAAACTAAGCTAAGCAACCACTCCCTAAGCTGTTCAATATTTCATATATAAAATGAGTTTTCTACAAAAACTTTAAAAGAATATTGAGAAAAATAAATCATAATTTTTAAAGAGCTCTTTATGACGACTAGCCTCACTTGCAAAGACCGGCTCAATAATATCTCTTGAAACAGATTAATGGTAGAAATCACAGAAGCACAGATCGCTAATCGCTATAACCCTATAAAAAAATGACGCAGAAAAGTGGCTTTTAATAGTAAAATAAATCTATTGTTTTTAATATAGCTTTGACAATTAATAGTATGTCACATACTTAACGCTTCTGGGTCATTCATTTTACGGTATTCATTAGAGTGATCTCATATATGTGGAACTTCAATATTTGCAATAAAGCAGTCCTGATATGAAATTTCTATAAATATGGGTTATTTTCATGATGACTTATGAAAATAATTAACGAGGCGCATAATTAATGCATAATAATTGTAAATCGAATGTTGAAAGAATATTTTATGATGTTTTAATGTAATTCAGTTAAAGACGCGGTTGAAACCGCGAGGAAGGGTTGGTTTAGTAATAAATTTATAACAGGTAAATCCCAAACTGTTTTAAAAGATAACAACTGGACTCAACTCGGCTTAGCTCGGCTTTTGAAATTTTAAAATTCCATTTTTAAAACACCACTTCCATTTAGCCGTTACTTGTTTACTGAATTTTATTCACGGCAACTATTAACTTTTTATTAACTAAATTGGCGTAGTGTCTGACTACCCAGCAGAGGGTCCCAGATTCAATATCCGCTGTGGCCATTTGAGAGTGTATAAAGTATATGTTTATTAGTTGTGTTAGCACCCGCATCACAAGCTATAAGAACCGTTGTAATGTTCATTTAACATCGTCGTATTATACTAGTTCATATTTTGCCTAAACGATCTTGGCTACCGCGCAAGCGATAGTGTTTTTTTAAGAGGAAAGGTAAGAAATTACTCTTGTACAAATCTTTAGACAATTACTTCGGCACTCAATAACCCACATAGGGACATCAAATTCTGCACCCGTGTCATTGACTTTATATTTTAGAAGTTTTTTTTTTACCTAAAACGACGAACACCAGAGACTCATATCTAAAGATCTTTAAATATCGTAATATCCTTTGGCTACTCCTAAATATCTTTTAATTTGAAGCTGGAACGAACTGAGAGAAACTCCAATCTCTAGATATTCTACTCCTGTGGAATACAAATGCGCCGCTTTGATGACCGAACAGGAACCAACTCTTATTATCTACCTCTATATCTTTATTAGAATATAAATTAATTGAATATTATTTTTAAACGTGCAGAAATGTGCTTTTATCTCATTAAATAAATTACTTTCATTCCTTTGATTTAGTACCCCATGGCTATATATACTTCAGCTAAGTTGTTAATTAACACACACCCTAACCCTGGAAATAGATTTTTGTACAAGAAGTGACATTCGTACATTTCACTAAATCACTCCGCGTATCGTGTTTTGGCTAAAATAATTAATTATTAATTGTTGGCGTAGATTTACGTTAAAATGATTGAAGAAATTTTTTTTTCGTCGCCGTACGTCCAGGTCCCAGATCTGCCAGTTTTTAGTCGGACCACTCAGTTCTTTTTAATTGTCTCGCTGTGAGCAGCGTTATCGGTTATATAAGATAGTTTGTTGTTTCCCACCAAGACATGCTAAATTTACTAATGCTTACCACAATAGTCCCGACGCCCAAGCAATGAATATTCACGTTAAAATTAATTTTGTAGCATACGAACCCTATCTAAGCATCCGATGACTGGTCTTAAGTGATAAATGATGGTCTGCGATTAGTTCGCCGCAGTAATATTCGCTAATGGACGATGTAGCAACCAACTATAGGTGGGCTTCTAAATGGAGCTTTCAATCTGTTCATTGTGCTATCATATACATATATATTATTCTGTTTATAAAATCAAGCATTAAACACAAAATAAATTGTGACCAGTTTCACAAAATAAAACATTCATCACCTCATTATGATTTCTATAGGAGAATTAATAGATTTTTATATTTGTAGAAAAAAGACATATAATAGAGAATTGATCGCGTCAGTATAATGTTTTTTTACTACAAATAGCTAACCAACGTGAAGTGGATATTCTGTTGTTGGACGGTCATTTGAGTACTGACAAACACGCAATCTGCGGAATGTTTAAGCAAAGGCATGAACTCATAGGAATAGGTATTCCGTATTGATGGTTTTTGAATTTATAACGACTCCATTCAGTTTCTGTCGAATAACATTATAAACGTAACGCAATGGATAGATTGAATATAGATGACCAATTATAAACGTACCACGAACTGTATAACTATTGTCATAGAAAGGTTTTAATCTTCTTATTCAAATCATGTCAAAATATACACCACGACTTATAAGAGAATAAATATAGCTTTTTGTAGGTTAAAAATGTTTACATTAATTCTCCTTCATCTTAATAAAAATGTTTAAAACATTATATGTCTGCATACAACTGTTTTCTGAGCAAAATTTTATCCACCATTTGCAAATATAATTTATTATCAACATCCTGACTGAAGAAAAACATATTTGTGTGTGCCTAATTCATAATATCAACATTATACATTAAAGTAATATTATTCTACATTACAATTTCAATATATATTTTTTTCTTATACTAATACGCAAAAGAAGATGTATTTCCATATTGTGATGCTGTGACTAATCTAATATATAGAATTCTCGTGTCACGGGCTTCGAACTTGAACTCCTCTGAAACGGCTTCAAACGATTCTCATGTGATCCCAACTTTGTGAGCGTATTGAGCAGGTCTGAGAATCGGCCAACATCTATTTTTCATCCCTCTAAATGTTAAGGATAGTCCAACCCTAATTTTGTTTCATAGACAAAATTTTTAGTTTCTATTTTTTTAATGATACAACATACAAAAATACATACAATCCTAAATTTTCACCCTTCTACGATCAACCCTTATTTTTTATTTATTAATTGAAAATTGAAATCACATGTATGGCAAAACAACGTTTGCTGGATCAGCTAGTTATACTATACAAATGAAACTGCTACTAGAAACTACTTCAAGAAAATAAGATGTAATCTTATTATTTACATAAAACCTTCTTCCTAAATCATTATCTATTTAAAAGAACAAATGTTTGGAATGGATACTTGATGAAATTATAGAATTAGTGACAGCTTCATAAAAAGTTGGTCCCCATATCATAATCTTGCAATATATTTTTTGGTCTTGTTGCTATTTAGTTGTTTAATATAATTAAAAAAATAATATACCACTTAAAAAAACCCTCTAGTTAAAATATTTTTCTTTAGAGTTTTGTGAGTGATTTTACTAAAACCATAGATAAACATAGTAGGCGACCATCAACATTATTAATCCTTGATATATACATCATATTTGGGCAGTGTACCATCTAGGACATTAATAGTTATTTTATAAGTTATGTATCATTGCTAACTTGGATTTTTCCTTGTACAAGTCTCCAAGCATGATACGATACTTTGCTTTTATGTTATGTAAAGACCTTTGTATCAAAGGAATTTATTTTAAAACTATAATTTTAATTATACAAAATATTGTACTAAAAGTTAAACTTAATTTAACTATCTATGACAGAATGGACACTTCCCCATCATTTTAGGTGGGTGGGTCCCTTTCTGTAAGAAGCGGTGTGTTATGCATATGTTGAACTTTTTCTGTGTAAACGTACATTGAAAATAAAAAGCCGTTCCCCCCCCCCAGTTTGGCCAGCACAATTGTCTGACCAAAAGCGAAACTCTTTGACCCCCGGACCAACATTAGTCTTTTAAAAAAATAAAGGGGGGCGGGGGGGCCCCCCCCCCCCCCCGCGCCCCCCCGCGCCCCCCCCCCCCCCC